>VZTN01017320.1:308372-394139 GCA_013400515.1 Erpornis zantholeuca
AAATGCACCCCTGAGTTTTCTCTGACAACTCTAAACACGTTTTAATTAAATTAATTTCTTGTTGCACATCTACTTTCCAGAGGGAGGATATGGGCGATGGAAGGCTAGCAGAGGTCTGCATTTTCACATGTCAGTTTGCCTGTGAAGATTTTCCAGATACAAGAGCCATAAAAAAAGTACATATTTATGCCTCCATAGAATATTCTGTAATAGAGTTTGGCACTTAATTTTGTGTGCCTGCATCTCTACCTATCTGTCAGTAGCAAGTAAGCCCCATTCTCAAAAGAAAATACCCACTATCTATGCACAGGTGTTGCCCCATAACAAAACATAGCACTGATGTTCCCAGAAATTCCAACTAAGAAAAAACATTTTTAACAAGTGCAATAGAGGCTATCTATGAAATTAATTTACTTAGAGCTTTAAAGAGGAAGGACAAAAATTAATTCCAAGTCCTTTACCACTACATCTTGTAATACACAAGTACTCCACAGCAGGTAATGTAAGAAACCAAAGAATCACAGAATTTTTTAGCCTGGTACCTGGCTGCAAGTTACTGTGTTTCTTTTATTCCCTTTACTTACATTCATCCCAATCTCCACAAAGGAATCCTCTGCTGAGATGTTCAGCTTGACCTGCAGCTCTGAAATGATGGCGAGCAGATCTGCCTTCTCAGCCTGAAGCCGCTGCACTTGGGACTTCAGCTGCCTCACTTCCTTCTCAGGAGCCACGCAGCTCTCCTGGGATAAACACACCCTGCATTAGCCAACCAAAAGGGAACAGCAGCCAAGGAGCACAGAGCCTGAACATAAAAATGTCCTACATCCCTTCTTTTCTGTTCAGGCTTGCCTGGAAAACCCCACTGTACAGACTCCTAAGCTATGTTTTGGTTCACTCAACAGCAAGAAGTCTAAACTGTGAAACCAAGTTAGTCAAACACAGGGCATCATGCTGCTGCAAAATGTGGGACTGATTCTCTCAATGCACAGGTCATTAGGATGTAAATTTTTGCCTAAATCTATACCCTTTGCTATCACATAGGGTATCAGCCAACCTCCACAATTATTGCATTTTTTCACCCATATCCCTATTCCTCTTTTCCTGACTCTAACCAAGATTCAAGGGAGAAAAGACCAGTGGGCAGCAAGCTTTTCCACATGCCCCATTCTTAGCCTTTCCCCACCATATAACTTCTTTGTACCCCATTTCCATGTGTAAATCTCCCTGATTCCCTGACCTTCACAAAAAGTCCTAGATACCTTCTAAAAAGTCTGTTCCTCACAGATTCTCACCACACTTCTCTCCTTCCAATCGTGACCATTTCCTTTGCCTTCTGCCTTTTCTCTTTCTCTAGGATACTCAAAACCCTCTCTTAAGCTTCTACATAACCAGCAAGACTAATTTTTCCCTCTCCTTCAAATGCCACTCCCCATTATGAAACTTTCCCCTGTTTCTTCCTCATTTTGTAATCTGAGCCTTCCACCTCCTGATAATGCCTTTATTACACCACATATGATCAATGCAAATTCTGGACAATTCCTGGAATCTGAATTACATTCTAAACTATGATTATGCCAAATCTCCAAATTCTCTCTTTGTTGACAGCATCTCTCATCCCACAATAGAACTCTCCCTCTCTGACCTGCTGCTGCCTCTGATTTTGTGTATATACTGTAAGAGGATGCATTCAGAGTCAGTTCCAGTGAAGGAGAGAGATTTTAGATTTCTCAAGCAGGCTGGAAAGCTCTGGCAACAGCATACTTTAAGCATTAAAAGTACAGGAAGTTCTACGTCAGGTAGAAGGATTATAAATCCTCTACTTTTCCCTATAAAAATATTGCAGATATATGAAATTCTGAATGATTTATGAAATCCTGAATTTTCTTGACAATCCTGAAACACAACTTTCAGTCTGTAAAGATTGTGTAAGTAATACTTACACAATCACACTATTTAAACATGACTTTCCTCCCCCTTGTATCTTCTGAGTTTATTGGCAAATTTTGATTTACATGCTTAAACATTTCTTACAAAGTTCCATAAAACAGTCAGGAGAGGAAAGGAGAGTCTACTAGTGACTCTGTTGAGAAAAACATTAATACACTCACTCTTCATCAGACAACAGAGAATCCACATGGGTCCTGGAAGTACCAGACACCAGAATGCATCAGTTTGGCTATGCATGAAATTTCTTGTTAAGTAACTTTTCACATGACCATGTGGGATACAAAGCAGGTTTTGTTTTGACCGGCTTTGCCCACAGATGCCTTCAGTACCACCTGCAAAATGTTGCCTGGCTACTGTGCAACCACCTGCAACATTAGAAATTATGTGTAACAGAGCCAAAGGCAGGACACAAAGAGAAAGCTCAGTCGGACTCAAATGGAGCAGCAGAAGCACAGATCTAATCTTACCTGAGTAAAAGAGCTTTCATAAAAGAAGACTGATATAATAAAAATAGATCGCACATAATTTTTTTTTGCTTGTTTATGTGTCAACTTCTCTCTGGAAACATGCTCTTGGAACCACAATACAAAAAGCAATTAAATGATCATGAGAGACAGATAATCTAACAAGCAAAGCAAAGGATAAAGTCAAGAGATAGCCAAGAATAAATGAAAAATCAGCAAGAAATGCTGATTTTAACCTATAGGTTAAAAAGTTTAATTCTTATTGTTTATTAAAAATTAACGAAAATATAAATTATCTCAGGTGTGCCATAATCTTCTGTTACTACACTTTGAAAGGCCTCACTTCATAAAGTAAGTCAGGTCAAGACCATTTGTTAGAGCTAAGGATAAAAACTGAGATGTTAACAAATCTCTAAACCTTCCAGTGTGATGAATCCTAGAATCATAGAAGGGACTGAATGCTCCAGACTTTCAATTCAAAAATGTCAATCTAACCAATTCCTTATTTACCATTTCAGCTCCTTCTTCTCTTTCCTTTAAGCTCTGAAGTTGCTGCTGTAGCTGTTCGTTTTCAATGCACTTGGCCTGCAAGCACTGCTTCGCCTCCTTAAACTTTAACTCATAAAATTCTCGTTCTTCTTTCTGCTTTTCTCTCCAGGTGGAAAGTTCTTCATATCGGTCCTTCATAGCTTGGTTGTGCACCTTCATGGCTTCTAAATGGTAGCCAGAGACAAGACATTGAATCACATTAATACTCTGTCCATGAAACAGCAGATTTCTACTACACTGAGCTCAGCATTCTTCAGTATCAAATGGGTTGGCAATAACTGGGTATGAAATGTGAGCCTCTGTCTGGTGTACCTTAAATACCAAGCCAAAACAAAACTTATTATAGTCTGTTAGCACTATAATAATTAGCTTTAAATCTACTGCTGAGATCACATGGCCACACTCACCGACTTCTTGAGTTTTTCCTAAACCAAGAAGTCAGAAGGATTGTTCACTAGAGGTATTTGGTATCTTGCTGTGTGTGGCAGTTACATGATCAGACCAAATGAAACTGCTGAACTGAGCTTCTGAAACTACTGTGACTTGGCAGGGAAAATATCCTAGACTGGTAAATTACTGCCTGGAAACACATACAGATGCTATAAAATCAAACGTCTCAACTATGCCCAACAATGCTCTCCTCCAACATTTGGTGAAGATTCAATTGCAAGCACTGAAAAAATACACCAAACAACTTACAGCCAAGTCAGTTCTCTGTATCTAACAAAGTCAGTATGTAACAGTATCAGTCTTACTATTGCAAAATGCTTACAAGATTTTTAGGCAGAGTCAATGAGATTATTTTAGACATGTTTTTAAAAAAATAAACAGCTCAAAGCCGGTTGCTTAAAAATCCTTTATACTTGTATTTTTCAGTAACTTCCATTATGTCCTGATGTCATACTATAAACTGCCTATAAATCCTTCAGTTTATGAAAAAAAAAAAATAAAGAAAAGTCTGTGGAAAGATTCTGCAAGTTATGAGTTACAGCAGCTGTAAATATGTCCCAGAACATTATCTTATATGATATAGGACCTTTTAGCAAAATACCAGAGGTACTTCTACAGCCAACTTGCCTGCTAGATACCCATGAGACATAGAACTTGGACCAGGTCCAAAAATGATTCAGGAAGAATTTAAATACTAGTATAAAACCACAGTACAGCAAATATGTGACTTCTGCTCTGCTGTCAAATAAACAGTGAGATACCTCTGTCTTTTACACAGAAAATTCTCAGATCCCCTGGGTTTTGCTCTAACCATTTAAAGAAAAAAAAATAGCTGATATCTAAATTCCTGGGATCCAGAAACAAAACTATCTCATGTGAAGGACTCAAAGCATTAGGGATTTTCAGGGAAGGTTATTGGTTTCTCCCAGATGTATTTTGCCATAGCCACCACTTCTTTTTGAAGTATGGAAGGTACAGTACCCACCCCTCCTGATGCAGCTTTGGCAAAATGTTTGTAATGGGGCCAACAGTTTTACAATACAAACCAAAAAAAGCTTTTAGAGGCTGATGAGCGAAAAGCACATCATAGGAAGAGATTTTTCATGTCACCTTCTAAAATACACAGTGCTATACTGCTTATATATAAAATTCTAGAGCATGTAAATCACCCTTACATTGGGCTGTTCTCCCCCTAATATACCACACCAATTCAATTTGATGTGTGCTACCAAACACCCTATTGTGTCTTATCAAACTGGCATAGTCACTAGCAGAGTCATTTATACAGTGAATGCTACACAGCAAGGGCAAATGAGCACAAAATTCATACACACAGGACAAAACAAACCCTTCAGAAGAGCCTTGGGGCTCTTGCATTTCAAGACCAGCTCCCACATGCATTCACCTTTTAACTCATTGTTCTCAGTGATTAGTTCTTTCATCTGCTGCAACATCTCTTCCGGGGTGTAGGTGTTAAGGGCTGAGGCAGCCATGCTGTCCACTCCATTTTCCATTTTACTCTTGGAATGCTCTCCATTTTCAGCAGGACAGCCCTTCAACTTGCTGGACATCTCCTGTTATAAACAACCCAGATCCAATATAGAAATGAGTTATTAAAAATGTATTGAGAACTATAAAAAAGTCGGGAAAGCAAAAGGGACAGTGCTGGGGACAGATGCCAGAGGCTTGATCACAAAATGGGGGTCCTGCCTTTTATACCCCTGTGGTTGCATCAGCCTTATGCATGTTTATTTTCAGTTTTGCACAGTCTTGCCCCTGTCACTCTTTCAGGCACAGGCGCAGTTCCGTTGCTGTGGCCGTCGGGGTCCTCACTGGATGGGATCCCACTACTTCTATGGTTGTGTCTTCGAAGTTTGGCCAGCAACAGCTCATCCCATTGCAAACTTACAGAACTGACATTACAACACACAAATCATACAACCCTTATAAAAACCAACCTTACAACCAGACTATTTTAGCAACATTAAACATTTTAACATATACCTTTATCTTGATATTTCCCAAGGAGAGTATCATAATATTTAACATTATAACTCATAATATAACTCATAACCCATACAACATACGGTGAAAGACAACTCTCAATAACTTGTTTTTAACATTTCCGAAGCACCTTCTGAGAGATGGGCGATATTTTGCTGAAGCCAAAAGGTTATTAAGTTAAATAATGAAAGCTACTGGTTTTATGTGGTGTTGATTTTGGTTTGGATTTTTTCTGGTGGCTTGGTTGGGTATTGCTGTGAGCTGGGAGAGGAGCGGGGTTGAAGACTTGATTGAGAGGGAGGTGGGATGACAGGAGGGTGACAGAAAAGTAGGCAGTCGGGAGAGATGAAAGTTCCCGAGCACCCAGCCAACGGGAAAGGGACAGGGACCGCCCCGGCTGGGAAACGGTATAAAATGTAGCCATTTTGTTGAAGGATGTGTGTGTTCGACTCTCAGGGGGGCGGGGGAAGAGACACACACACCCGACTCAGCTGACTAGGGACTAATAAACAGTTTGCTTTTGCTTCGACTACTTTGTCCCCATTAAATCGTGTCAAAAAGTTCGTTCATTTCTAACACACACGAGCCACATGCCTTGTCACATTACACAGGCACTTTCAATCCCTCTGACCCCGCTACACCAGAGTATCCGTGAGTCGACGTTAAATCCCCCTTGGGCCTAAAACACATGATTCCCAAGACGTCTTTCGGGCCAACCAACCCCTCCTCAAGCGCCCATCCCTCCGGGAACGAAACGAGACTCCTGCCTCACCCACTCCCTTCCCAGCCGTGATAGCACTCGGGCCCCGCCGGCCGCCCAGCCCTGTCAGCGCCCCGGCGCCGCCTTTGACGCCGAGATCCCGTTTCCGCTGATTTTTAACTTTCATTTTCGCTTTCTTGTCCCCTTTCTCTGTTCTCCGGTACACCCCGCTGCGGTGCTGGGGAGGTTACGGCGCCCGCGCCCGCACCCGCTGCTATCTTGGCACGGCCGCTCCGTCCCTGGGCCAGATCGGCCCCCGGGAGCCGCAAAACGGCTTTTCCCCGCCTTGCCCTTCCTTCCCGCAGGCCCACCCCGGATCCGCCGAGTCACCGGGCGGGCCCGGCCATGCCGACCACCGCCCCCCGCTCTGGGCTGGCCTCAGGGACCCAGCTCCGCGCCTCCCACCTCCCGGGCACGCCGCGTTGGCTTCCTGCACGTTCTCCCGGCTAGCGCCCGGAGGTTCGCCGGCCTAGCGGGAGCGGGAGCCAAGCGTTCCATGAAACAGCAAGGTCGTAAGGGGAGCACTGCCTCGCAGGAAGAAAATCCTGCGGGTCGATGAGGTTAGAAAAGACCTCTGAGATCTTCGAGTCCAGTTTATGACTGAACACCACCATGTCAGCCAGACCATGCCACTGACTGCCACATCCTGGCTTTCCTTAAAAACCTCCAGGCACGGTGACTCCACCACCTCCCTGGGCAGCCTGTTCCAATGTCAAATCACCCCTTCTGTGAAGGAATTCCTTCCAACTTCCAACCTAAACCTCCCCTGGTGCAGCTGGAGGCCGTGTCCTCTCGTCCTGTCGCTGGTTTCCCGGGAGCAGAGCCCGACCCCCACCTGGCTACACCCTCCTGTCAGGGTGTTATAGAGAGTGATAAGGTCACCCCTGAGCCTCCTTTTCTCCAGGATGAGCAATCCCAGTTCCCTCAGCTGCTTCTCGTAGGACTCATGCTCCAGCCCCTTCCCCAGCTCCACTGGACCCTCTCCAACACCTCAATGTCCTTCCTGAACTGAGGGACCCAGTACTGAGCACAGCACTTGAGACGTGGCCTCACCACTGCCCAGTACAAGGGGGAGGAATGGCTTCTCCTGACATGAGGCCTGAAAGACAGGATCAAGAGATGGATATGAGATGAACAAAAGGGAACATTATTGCACAGGGCATTTTAGTGATTTTTGCCACAGGATCAAATCATTAGGAAGGGGTTTGCCATGCTGTGGGGATATAGTCCATTAATGGCTGTAAAATGATCTGGCCCTGGAAGCCTTGAAATGCCAGATTCCAGGGATGGGCTTAGCTGAGGTCGTTCACCCTGCACAGCCCCAGTGCCCGGTGACTTTGCCTAGCAGGATGCAAGCCTGGGAATACTTCAACTGCCTGTTCTTAAGCAATAAATCCAACCACTGTGTTTTGGTTCTTTCATTTACAATGCGAAAAATTGTAGCCAATGTAACTAAAATGTCGGTTTCCAATGTGAAAAATACCAATCTTTCATTAAATAACCACATGGCTCAAAAAAAAGCTCTTTTGATTTGAAAATGCTGCTTTGCCATCTCATAGGAGTTGTGGACTGTCTGTTATTTAATGAAATCGTGCCTTTCCACCTCCTGTTCCCCCAGCTGCCCTCCAAGTGCCACAGCCAGGGATTCCTTAGCATGAGGGAGAGAAGTAAGGTGTTAGTCAGATGGTGGACGGTGGACACTGTCAGGGATCAGTCCTTTTACAGGTTCAACATTAAAACAGGGTGCAGCTTACAAATCTCCCAAGAAATAAAGCCTGCAAACATTTGGGACCACCTACGTGGCAAAGCAGATAGCAGATATATGCATGCTGAGCCCATAATCCATGTGCTTTTTGCTTATATTGCTAATGAACAGAGTCTATCTCCTTGTAGGTATAGTGATATCTTCTCTGCATGAGGGAGTGCGATCTTGGAATTACTGTCGTCTCCCATCACTGCGTCTGTGACTGGATGTTAGACAGGAGTATAAGGGAATTAGAGGGGCAATAAAGAAACCTTCTGTGAGACTGAGGAACAGAATTACTGGCAGCTCGTCATGGCTTTTTATTTGAGTTCTGAGCCAAGTTCTTGCAGACAGCAAGACCTTACTGCATGTGCAGCAAAGAAAATTGAGTTTTACTTGTCAGAGGAGTTTAAAGAAACATTTGCTATTTTTTTACACTCTGATAGCTGTTTGTTCTCTCAGTAATCCCAGGCCTGATTTTAGTACCCAGAATTAATTTTTGGGAACAGATCTTATTTAAGCCACAAATACCCAAGGTTTGGGGGACCAGTTTAGCTTTTCAGTGTGTGCTTCACTGCCAGTAAGATTTATGTATCTCACAATTCTTTGAAGGGATCCAAATGCAAGAGCAGTCCTTGCTTGCATTTGTAAAATAGAGGTGGGTTGCCTGGTAGCAGTAGTGATATATCTAATTCTAATTGGAATGGAACACTTTTCTTTTTAGAAGCCAAAGAAAAATTAGAGTCCTTACAGATATGGAAAGGAGATAAATAACCAAAGAGGCCTTGTGAAAAATAAAAAATATGAGACAATTTGATTTATTTACATGAAAGGAAAAAAGGCGTCTATTTAATGAAGATTAAAGTGTTTGCACAAAACTCCTGTTGCACATCAGCCTTGTGGGAATACAAGGGATAAAGAAATTGTTTGGACCCACCTATTTTATTCAGAATTTTTTCTCCACAGTTTCTCATGTGATGAATCCTTTTGTCCATTCTGCATGTTACAGGTGACACATAGAAATGAAATATGTGGGTTCTGTGTAGGAAGGAGGTCTGTTCTGGCTCTCCTGGTGAGTGGTCTGAACTGCTGAGCTGAGTTAGGAATAGCCCATCTATCTGTGCTGTATGGCACAGATAATAAGTATTTGCAGGTATGAGGTATAAAAATGTCCAGCTTTCCCCAAGCCACTCCATGATATTTGTTTGCAAGAATAGACATCGGCCAGCTCTGGGTTTGGAGGCTCAGATGCTGTCAAGTTACTTAAAAAATTTCCTTGTGGCAGCTGAGCCATATAAACAGTCTTTGTGTACACCCTTACTCCCTATTAAATGTGGGATAATTCAGTTTATTTAAACTCCTTTATGAAAACTCCTTTTCAGCTGAGTCTGAAGGGATTGAGAATTGTGCTGAATTATCACATCAGTCTGGGCTAACATCTTAAGATACTTTTGCAGTTGTCTGGGAGCTGAGTCCTGAGAATCAGCCAAGGCCTGAACTTTGGAAAGCTTTGGCACAAAAAAACCCTCTCTATGAATATCTCTACATATATACACTCAGGGCTTATGATTTATCCATCTCTCCGTCTGTCATGGATTATGTGTAATGTGTGCCTCTGACTCTCTTGTGTTGGCTTTACTCCTCCTGTCTTTCTAGTCTCAGTATTGCCTTCCTGACTGTTCCTGCAGTAGCTGCTGGAAACTCCTGATTTTGGCCAGGATCCCATAGATAATGTACAGACACAGCCCGAAGACTGACTTCTCTCTGAGGACACAAGGAATATGCACTAGCTTGGTCTGGATCACTTCCTCTGAGCAGCTCAGGTGCCTAAAGAGGCTTTGCTTTATTCTGCCACAGAGCTATCTGCAGGTCTGAGGAAGAACTAACCTTGATTAATACCTGGGCCTCTTGCCAGCATAAATGCTGGAGTGTTTGCTGTGACTTCAGATTTGCTGATTAAGCTTAATTTCTAACTGACAAGTAATTTGAAAACACCATAAAGATACGTTCCTTGCAGGCTTTGAGCAGATTAAGTGGGGGAGAGGGGCTGTTATAAAGTGCATCCAGCTTCTGCAGTCAGCAGTACTCTGTGATGAATGTCACCATAACCTAGAGAGAAGTAAGATAATGAAATGCATTCATTTCTTCCAACAATTAAGTGCTACCGTGGCCTGGAGAGAGCTCAGAGCCAGCTGGTAAAATTTACATTAAGCAGTGTCAGGCCTTAGATTATCATCT
This sequence comes from Erpornis zantholeuca, assembly GCA_013400515.1. Lineage (NCBI taxonomy): Eukaryota > Metazoa > Chordata > Aves > Passeriformes > Timaliidae > Erpornis > Erpornis zantholeuca. Next base: position 318,529 of record VZTN01017320.1, read on the forward strand.
ACAGTAAAACAACTACAAAGAGCTACTACTACTGTGAAAGTCAGATGTATGATCTGAATGTTTATCTGCCACTGACAGATGGTATGATATGTTAAATCTGGGATCATGGATTTTTGATTATCAGTCCAGTATTGAACCTATTGCTATTGATACTGTTCTTGCCTTCCAAGGGAAAATAATCAAAAAGGAAGTACAGGAAGCCAGAAGACGACAGAAATAAAACAGTAGAAAAAAAGTGACCCAAGGTCCTGTTTTCAGTCTAATAACCCTGCTGTGGGCAGAATATGTGAAGCAACAAATGTGTCTAACTAACTGCTTTTGGCCCATTCTGTGAGTTTAATGCAATGTGTTGTGTACCTCTTTCCCTCCCATATACAACCGAATGGATAACTTCTTTTACAACTGCAGTTATATAACACTCCTGTGCAACGACACAGGAGAGTGAGGAAGCTCTAGGACAACTTTTAGATGATCTAATGCAGAGACTGCTGGCATGTAGGGAAATTGTAATATCACCATTTTCCAGGGTTTTTTAAAGATTTTATTTTTCAGACTTTTTCTTCCTCAAGTGAGTTGCAGTTTGATTGTACCAAGTTGCTAGAACTCATCGCCAGCAGCTCTCATTTCTTTCTTGAAACCACCTCATCCTGTCATCGGTCAAAAATATTATCTGTAATTTTTTTTCTAATAAATTTAGTGATTTGAGTCAAACTAGCAAAAATATCACACTTATCCTTAATCTAGCGAGAGCAGCAGCCATGGAAGGAACTCCACACTATTTCCTCTTGGTACCTGGTCCTGCATTAGGAGCTATGATGACAAAGTAATTTTCTGCCTGTCAGTAAGATGCTTTAGACTTTTCTGCAGAGAAGAAGAGCAAAATGTTAACCACAAGTCTGGTGATTTTGCAATTCTGTCTCTGTCAGTGCAGAAGAGATGAACTGACATCCACGGATAGCACTGTAGGATCTTTGTTCAGGCTCTCTTCTCCTGTGACTGCTGAGCAGATACTGGTGTCAACTCAGGATGCAGTACACTTCACTCGACAGCTGCCACGCCAAAACCAAGATGGATAAATGTGCAGAAAAGAAAAAACCCAAACTGACCACCACCCTTTTTTTCTTTCCAATAGATGGCAGCAATTCTCTTTCCAGATCATCATCGGTTGAACAGATCAGGAGCTCCAGAATACCAGTAGAGTTTAAAAATACAGACATGTATGCCCTTTTCTTTTGCTCTTTCTGAGTGTGAAATTTGCACCAAGAAGGCAGTGGACTGAGAAAATGTCTGAAGCCCTTGGAATGTGGCACTGGTGCCAAGTACAGCTGAACCAGGAAAACACAGGCAGATCAACAAGCAAATGTGACCCAGGGCTCAGAGATGGGGGAGGGAGGTTTACTTTTGCCTAGGGATGGTCGAAAGTAAAAGTGAGACTATATTATGGTTTAATTGAGAAGAAATTGGAGAGCCATGGAAGAGGGGAATGGAATGTGAGGATTTCCAGGTCAGATGGAGGAGTCTCAGACAGCCAAGGAGCAATGACAGTGCACCTTGTGGAGGAAGAATCACACACAGTGGGCTGTCCAGCACAGCAGACATCCCTTGGAAGAAGTGAATTCTTAATGTTTATATAAACCTTCAAGAGGAAATTAAACCAGAATGGAGCTGAGGAAACCTCTATTCAGAAAGTACTGTGGCAAAAATCTCTCGCAGATAAGACTGTTTTCTTTATCCTGAAATGCACCTGTGTTTGTCATTAGAAGAGAACAGCTCCACACCACCATATGGGCCATGGGGAGGGTTGAGCCAGGCTCTCATCATACATTATGGCATAAAGAAAGCATTTCTTCCTGGCTGCAAAGAGATAATCAAAATAAAAATATTCAGGTAAAATATTATTTTAAATGTAAAAAAGCATTATATTATTTTAAAAATATTATTTTAAAAGGCATGACTCTCATCTATAGACTAGAGGCAAGTGAGTTCTTCATTAATTTTACCACTTCAATCCTTTTTCAAACTATCTTTCTGATGTTTTCAGGCATACACACCTCTTATTTTGTTTTTACCTCAAATGTCTTGCTAGGATTTTTTGGTTGAAGAGCTCTTTGACTTCACAAGCTGCTTTCCTGCTAAATGTGGAAAATGTCACTCTGGTGGGTTGTGTAATTGCACTCATCACTATTTCTCTTTTTACATATTCTGGAGGAGGGAAATAGTGCTACCCCAGTGAACTGAGCTGCACTGGCATTTTTGATGGAATGCAGCAAAGACAAATGACTTAGAGCACAATTTCAGAACATTATGGAGGTTGTTACAATATAGAGTTTCCCAATAAGAAACCCCAGATCACACTCCTGATAGGAGGTAACTGGGTTTTTTCTAGAGCACCTTCTGGCTCTACAAGCCATGAACCCTCAGCAATACCCCAGAGAACGTGGGACCATATCCTCATCTTGCTCTTGAGATGCTGTGGCTTCTCCTGGGTGGAAATGAAGCTTGCAAGCACATCTCTTAAATTACAGTATTCCCCTGATCATTTAAGGGATATTCTCATGTTGCAGCCTTGGCTTGTCTTTGTGATGACTGTAGGAATACCCCAGTGTCACAATTGAGCCCCAGATCCAGGCATAAAGGACATGAGAAACTCCATAAAGATTCAGAAGGCAAAGATCCTTATTTATCAAAGAACGCAAATGCTTTTATACTGCATTGTGAGAAGCAGTGCAAAGAACAGTTACCATTGGTTGAAAGAACAAACACCCTTTGAACTGAAAAACAACCCAGTGTCTTCAAAACATCAGTAACAAACAGCAGGTACAAGTTATTTTTTAAGACTGTTTACCATTCTTTCTGCCTGGGAAAATTATCTTTCTCACAGGCTCTGGTTGCAGTGATTCTTGAAAATCCCTCTTTGACCAGGATGTCAGCATCCACACCCCAGCATAGCTGAGAATATAGGTCCTGCAAGGAGGCTTGGAGTGCATTTTGTATGGTGTTTAAGCCTGTTTGAGACAGCACTGCCATTTAAAGAAGTGCAGGTGGAGACATACAGACAACCAGATCAGAGAGAACCAGGCCAGAGGTTTTTTACCTGGATCGTTTTTTACCTAAAACAGTTTCATTTGTGCTGAAGCAAAACATGCTCACACAGTTTTGGTAGAAGGCTGGGCGAAGTAGCCTTGGATCACCTGTTGGAACAGGTCCAGAAGAAGGCCATGAAAATTAACAAAGGGCTGGAGCACCTCTCCTGTGAAGAAAGGCTAAAAGAGTTGGAGCTGTTCAGCCTGAAGAAGACAAGGCTCTGGGGAGAGCATTACTGAGGTTTTTCAATACTTAATGGGGGCTTGTAAGAAAGATGAAGAGAGACTTTTTAACAGGACCAGTAGTGACAGGGTAAAGGAAAACAGTTTTAAACTGAAAGAGGGTAGGTTTAGAGTGCACTTAAGAGTAATTTTTTTGCAAGGAGTGTGGTCAAACCAGAAAAGCTATGGATGCCCCATTCCTGGAAGCATTCAAGGCCAGGTTAGATGAGGCTTTAAGATACCTGATCTAGTGGAATGTGTTCCTGCTTATGGCACTGGGAGCATGGTGAATACTGGGAATAATTTGATTTGCAAGAAGAAGTAGAGAAGGAGATTTTTTTCTGGGGCTATTTGAGCCAGTAAACCTAGACTGAAATTTTGTCAGAAAACAAAGCGCTTTTCAGACAGCTGAGGGCGCTCAACCCTTCTTAAGTGAAGTTGGTGTTTTGCAGTTCCGGGCTTTAAGTTACAGCACTAAAATGCTTGAATCAAAGATAGTGCTGCTGGTGAGCAAAGCCTGGGTAGGGGTTCAGGGGTCCAACATTGCCAATAGCTGAAAAATGAAAGACCTAGAGCTGGTTAAATATCAACTTAAGTGCTTCAGTACAAGCATAAACTGAATGCCTTCATTTTAATGGTGCCTTGAAAGAACTCCCTTATCACTGATTTCCCCTTCTGAAGCAGGGTTTTGTTTATTTATTACAATTTCAAGTAGCACCATAAAAGTAGAATTGGAGAAAGATATTAGGATCATATACCTGGATATTTATATTCTGGTCATCTTCTGTCACTTTTCTCTCATCCTTGTTTTATCCATGTCACTGAGATCTGCTTCTTGGCATGACACACCTTTCCTAGAATCATCACCTATATCTGTCCCGAATTTCCCAAGAAATGGACTCTCTCGTGGTGGAATCTGCATTTTGGGCACGTCTGTTCAGGTCTGGAAAAAAGACACACTGATTTCATTTCACCCGGACTATGATGCATGTTCTTTTTAGGGATTTTTAATATAAAACAGATTTCTCTGGATTCTCATTTATCTTGCATTGATTTCTCTAGCTTATTCAAGCTTCTTAAAATCGTTCTGTGGTTTTTGTTTATTCACCACTTTTTATTAGCAAATCCTTAATTCTTTAGTGCTTCTAAAGCTTCTTAAGACACAAAACAATGCTTCTGATTTGTTAACTCTTGTAATTACATCTTGTGGTATGAATAAAAATTAGTTTACTTTGATGAAATACACTTAATACATACACTTATTTTATTAAAGTTAAGTAATTACTGCAACTAAAGTCTTGCTTAGTTGGATACTTCATGTCTTTAGAAGAAAGGTTAATCTACTTATTGTGGCAGTCTTTCTCTGATTTTTTCAGCTTTAAAGGGAAGTCTTGGCTTAGAAAGTTAAGGATATTTGTGTCAGTCAATTGCCTTGTTTTCATCCACAGAAGCTTTGATTTGCATTTTCAAGCACTAGTAATTAAATTAAAGGACCTGGGACTTGCAAAACCATTTGACATTGGGCATGTAACTCATCTCTCTTAGGAACACGTGTGCATGGTGAATTCCCCCCACGTGGAGATAAACTGTCTCAATTTAGGGTTTGTGTATGACAATGTGGCTGTGATAGTGTCTCCGAACTTGAGCTGTGCAGAGCCTCAAGGCAAGGTCTGGGCTGGCTCATTGGTTTTATTCAGGTGCCCTGGCACCTAAAGCTCTACATTGTGACATGGAACAAATGTCTTCCTCTTTGTCTTCTGTGACCGCACAGCCAGGCTGCAGCTGGCATGGGGTCTTCAGGAGGAATTTCCCTTTCATCCCTGAGCACAGGACTTGGCTCCTGAGCTACCTGATGCCTTAGGTTTTAACTTTTATATTTTTCAAATCCTGTATTACTAGTGTAAAGGATTTGAAGTTTCCTGTAACTTGTTAAGTGCTGCTCTCTTATGGTAAGACAGACATAACAAAGCCTCTCCAGCTCGCTCTCCAAGGACACCCAGACCCTCCTAGGCCCAAAAACTGTAAACCATCATACTAGGGAGAAGGGGGGAAACCTTAGGGAAATTACATCATTAGCTAAAATTTTAATTGGCAAATTTATGCTGATATGCAAATGGACCAAACCTATAAAAGTGTAAAGAACTCATGACCTGTTGTCCATCTTGGGATCCACTGGGGCAGGAGCCTCTGAACCCCCAGAGTGTACATCTGAAGGCCTTTCAAATAAATACCTCCGTTATTCCCTTATTGCTGTCTAGTCTCTGTTTCCAAACAGCCATTTAAGGCATCAACCCAACTCCTCGGTTTCCGCACTGAGGGATGAAGCACAGAGAAATGATGCTACAGAGAAATGGCAGAACACTTTTCTCTTGTCCCATTTCTCTTCACTGAGAAAATATCATTTCTCAGTACTCAATGGGATTCCCAACCCATCTCAGCATTTCCAATGAGAAAAAAAATGGTTTTGGCAACACATAAGTTCCTCACAATAGAGCCAAGAAACACAGGGATCATTTATTTTCTCCACATGAAGAAATACCTGGGTATTAAAGGAAGAGATATGCAGAAATGCAGCCCAGCTGCCTCATGAGATGCAGACTGATTCCCAGACGTCAAATGGTTGAATCCATGTTTCTGCCTGTCAGCTCTGCTGGGGGTGATTCAAACAGGATTTCTCAGGGCACAGCCTGCGGGTGTTCCCAGTGGCAAGTGATCTCTCTCAGATATCTCCTACTTGACAAATTGTTTATCTTTTGTCTTCAGGTGCTCTAGGCAGCACCATAACTATCAGACCCTGGGGGCTGTTTGAAGGGTATGAACCTCTGGGCAGGCCAATATCTCACAGGTGTGGCCTGTGATGTCTGTGGGATGCAAGGATGCAAGAATGCAAGAACACGTGACACAGGCATTTTATTTCTCCTGCCAGCCTTTCTGCCTCCTTCTGCAACTTTTATCTTCTCTCTTCAGCCAGGACCATATCCAGGTGGGGTTGATGGCTCTGTAACCAGCTACTCCACTGCAGCCAGACTGCGCTTCCCAAATCATGCAGCCTTAATGGCGAGTCAGGGAGGGGATGGATGCCAGAGACAGCCACCACTCTGCATCAGTGCTGCTTCCCAAAGTGACGCCCAGCCAAGGAACAAAGCAGGTGAGGGAGCAGACCTTATAATCAGGTTTACAATTTGATCAGCTATTATCATAGCTGTAATAAGCTAGTTACAGAGATGGGAACAAGCCAGCTATAAAAATTGTGTTTCTAGACATGCTGAGTTCTGTGAGGACAGAGAAAGAGCCTATTAAAGTATCTTGTTAACTCACAGGTTGTAGCCTCAAAGCTGATGCTTGCTTTATATGTATTTTTTTTTACTCCTCGTTTTCACTTACTTGTTTTGATGCCTTCAGTTTTAACTTTTATATTTTTCCAATGCTGTACTGCTAGCTTAACTCTGAAGTTTTCTGTAGCTTGTCAAGTGCTGTTCTCTTATGTTAAGACAGACATAACAAAACCTCTCTAGTTTTCTCTCCAAGGACACCCAGACTAAGAAAGAACTGTAAACCATCATCCTGGGGAGAGGGGCGCAGGCTTAAGGAAATTACATCATTGGCTGGGTTCTGCTTGGTGAATTGATGCTGATATCAAAGTGTGAAGAACTCATGACCTGTTATCCATTTTGGGATCCACTGAGACAGGACCCTCTGGAGCCGAAAAGTGTACATCTGAAGGTATTTATTTCAAATAAATACCACATTTTTTCCTTTATTCCTGTCTAGTCTCTGTTTCTAGGTAGCCATTTAAGGCATCAGTTTCTTTGCTGTCTTTTGTAAAGAAATACTGCTTTATTGGGGTAGATTATTGGATAATGCAGTGTACAGGAGGTAGGCAGTTATGATTATTTCTGTTTGCTCAGCTCCCTCAAGGTGAACAGGACATGATGCAGAGCCAAACAGGAACCCAGGCAGTTTCTTTGTAGTAATTCCTGTTGTAGAATCATAGAATATTATGAGTTGGAAGGGATGCACAGGGATCATCAAGTCCAGCTCCTGCCCCTGCACAGGACAAGCCCAAGAATCCCACCATGTGTGTGAGAGCATTGTCCAAGCACTTCTTGAACTCAGACAGGCTTGGTGTTTTGACCACTTCCTGGGGAGCCTGTGCCCAACCACCATCTTGGTATGGTGTTTACTGTCTCACTTGCAGCCATCTCTTTTAATTTCTTTGTTTTTCCCCAGCTACCTGATTTTTCTGGCTGGACATTGGGTTAGAGGGTACAAAGGAGAAAGGATACCTGGCCTCAACTCCGTGCTGAAGAGAAAGAAAAGCCAGTCTTGTGCTTGATTGCATTACATCACAACTTCTGTCTATTCAGTTATGCAAGAGACTATGAAATGGGAAGGAAATTTAAAGATTTTTAGGCACTTGCTCTCACTGAAGGGTTAGGATGCTAACTGAAGATATTATTAGTTTGACTGTTATACTATTTTTTTCCTTATGCATTTATTAGCATTGCAATGTCAGAGTAGGGTTCAAATGACAGATTTCCTGTCCGGGTCCTGTTGCTTTGGTATAGCCTATCATTCTCCAGGAAACAGACCTGTGACAAAATCTGAGTCAAGCCCAATGTCAAATATCACTTATATCAAATATCACTGCCACTATTCCAAATGAGGTTTCCATTTAAGAGATTGTTTCTACTTGCAGTTTTTCTATAGTGCATCACTATAGGGTCTGGGCTCTCCCTGATGTTGTAGTAAAACCCTATAGATCTATACATGACCAGTTCTAACTTCTGCAAGGCTTCTTTCTTGGCCTGATAACTTTCCCTTTGAAACCATTCCCCTTTTTTATAGGCTGTTCTCTGGGTGGGGTTTAGTACAAATCTCTTTAAAAGCCCCAGTAATTCCTACTTGAGGCCAAATCTGAGCTGAACACAGGTGCTGCTGGAATCCCAGCTGGACATGGTGAGTTTTGGCAGCAATAGTTTGTCCCAGAGTAGAGAGACAATGTGGGAGGGTGCTTTAGGGTCCTGGAGGATTTTTGTGTAGGATGTGTGAACTTAAGGCTGGGTCAGGGGAGCTCATGAAGGTAAACTTCTTAAGAGGCATTTTCTCTTCCTTATTCTTTGAAAGCAAAGGGCCATCTCAGATTTTGGGCTGCCTGACACTGTAGCCAGTAAAGTACATTTTGGGATTGAGCAGGGAAAGATTGTGTTTGAAAGTGAGAGCTGGGTTAATATTACTTTGGTTTTGTCCCTTGTAAGCTCTTTAGTGTGATATCTTTACATACCAAATCTCAAAGAACTTCCTAGATTACAGCCAGCTCCTGTAAAGGTATCATTTGCCCAAACCATTACCCCAGGCACATCTCATCCTTGAACCTGGGAAAGAAGAATAATGTTGAGTGAACGTAACTAGAGTAATTTGAGAGAGAAAAAAGTAACTTCTGTGGGAATGATTTTACACAGATTAATATATTTCATGGGCCACTTGGATTTCAGGTGACTGAACCGTGTTGGAAGTAGATGCTGCTTTTGCCTTATTCCTATGCTTGCCACTTTCATTTTTCAGCACTTGTTCACTAAGCTCAGGGAAGCAAAATCAATAGTGTTCCAACATTAATAATTGAGCAAAGCAGGAAGCCAGCTGAGTAAACTCCATCTCACTTGAAATCAGAGCAGTTACTTCCAGCTTGAGCTAAGATATCTGAGAATTAGGTGCAGGCTGAGGTGGAAAATGAGATAAAACCACCAAAATAAAATAAAAAAGCCAAACATCTGGCTCCCCCCTGTGCTATGCTGTCATGATTCTCACCAAAGGAGTGGCAGAAGTGAATAAGGATTGCTCTCTTGAATCATTCTGTATCGTGATGCAATCAGGCAGAATGGTTTGAAAGCCTCTTTAGTTTGTAGGAATGCACTCTCCAGGGGTCTGAGTGCTATTTCCAGGTTTCATCCTAAAGCATAAATCGTGCACTTATTGAGAGCTGATCGTGTAAAGTACACAAAGAAGAAAAGAGTCTGACAAATAGCTTTTAACTTGAGGAGTGAAAAAAAAAGGCAATAAACACAGTACTAGAAGTGTTTCTGAAGGGCTATTGGATTCTCTCACAATGCAGGGTAAGAACCCCACTAGAATATGATGCTCCACAGTGTCCCCTCACTTAAATGCTGCCATCTCTGGAAAAGACTGCAATGAACTCCTAACACCCCTGGTGAAATTACACAGTGCTTAAGGGGCAGGGTCTCTTAATCCCAGTAAAACAATTGAGCAGTAAGATGCCACATCAGATTGTTATACCACCCAGGTGGCTTCTGCATTTTATAGATGAAAGTTGCCCACATGATGTCTTCTTTGAAAGTACTGGGTTTGGGAATCTCTAGATCAAACCTGCTCATAAATATTGAGAAGAGGGGGTTTCCCTGAGGGATAGTCTTGTTTTAATGGGGCAGAATAACAGTAAAGGCATAAATCATATCTGAGACAGCAGGATATTGCTGGCAAATGAATTCAATGAGGATTAATGCCAAGATGTCAGCAATCCAGGAGATGCATGATAGTATCTCTGCAGAGCCCACAGATAAAAAATACCATGTGAAGTTTTCCTTTCTTTCAGGGAATCTCCAGGGTTCCTTCTGCAGTATGTCTAGGAAAAGTGCTCTGAATCTTAAATAGTGTGAGGAGGCAGACAGGCTGATTTAAAGGTGTTAAAATATTGCCAAGGGATGGGAGTATCCACAAGGACGGCACTCTGGGATGGTGCTGAACACTCACTGCATCAGGGCTGTTGGGTGCAGTGTTGAGGACGAGCTGTGTGATGCACTGAGTTATCCCATCAAGAATTGTGTGCCATTTCTGCAAGGAGTGAAAATTGCCTGCCATCTCTGTAAGGAGAAAGAATCAACAAAATACTATGAACTGGTACATGTGGGAATCCCACTAGTGTGTATCAAAGCTTCCTTTAAAGGGATGACACAAACTCCAGAGGGGGACCCAGTTTGTTATTTGAATGAAGCCTGTAGGAGTGAGTTTGTGAAAAGCTCAGCTAGTGCTGCATTTCAGCAGGGTGGAGTTTGTGGCTTTTATCCCAAACAGCAGAACAAGATCAAAGCCTTTTATTTTCATGGCTTTCAATGTGTTTTTTTATTATTTCTTTTCAATGGCCTGCAACACAAGAGGTGCAGCACGAAGAGATCATGATATTCAGAAGCAAATCAAACTAAAGCTTTGCTAGACAGGGCCTGTCTGTATCTTCTCTCTGAGCCATATCCTTCCCCTTTGGCTTTCTGTGCAGCAGTTGGCAGTATGTGTAAATCCAGAAAAGCCTTGCAGAGTCAGGGGAAACCCAGGAGACAATTAATTCATCTTGCACATCCTAAACAGTCACCAGTGACCTGGACTGTCTATACAGAGAGTTTAGGTAATTGTGCTGCCAACTTGTCATCAGGTCTGTGTTTTTATGAATAATTTTTTGCAGTGAGCAGCAAATATTGTCTTTAAGTATGTCAGTGAAGGAGCAATTGCACGCCTCTCATCTGCAGCAGCTTCTTCTGGTCTTGTGGATGCTGCTGATCACCCTTTCAGACCAATGTGGCTCCAGCAGAGGCTACTAGGTTGGACAAGAATCTCCAAACATGAACACAAGTGCCAGAGAAAGAAAAGTAGCGGCTTGTTTGTCCCTGACGATCCACTTGGATATGTGCAGCCTGGATGTGTACAGCTGGGATGAAAAATAAGACCATATAGCATGATTCAGCTGATCCCAAACAAAAGTTAGGGGCAAGGAATTCCTGTGTGAGCAGAGGGCAGGTTTGCAGGGAATTTCCCCTGCCTGCCTTTTAAAGTTCTGGCTGCTGCATATTGACCTCTGAGGCATTTGTTTGGTTTGGCTTTTATTTTCCTTTTTTTTTTTTTCCTTTTCAGTTCTTGTCTGTTTTGTTTCTGGAAGGATGACATCCTGGCCCCTCACATTTCTGGAGGCAACACACACATTCCTTGCAGCTCTCTTACCAGGAGGACAGCAAATATTCTTCATAATTACACATGATTTGATCACTCCAGCATTTCTACGTCTTCCCAAAAGTTTTATTATCATAATTAATTTCTCTGGCATCTACTTATAGCTCTAGGCATTTTCCCAAACCTTTAAACACACAGTTAGCAGTTCTGTATTTCCTTTCCTCAATTTGCTAGTTATAAATTCTTTGCTAGTTTTCTATTTTTCCTGCAACATGAGCTTTATTCCTGTAGTCCCCATTACTGTGGTATCATCATACTCCAGGATCTCTGCTTCACCAAAGCACTGTGATCAAAGAAAATGATGTTATCACTAGTTACAAATGAGAATCTGGGGTACAGTGGGACTTAGATTCATCCTTTGGTGACTTGCCCAAAATGTCACAGAGACAGGAAAGAGAACTACACTCTGGTAACCTGACTCCAGCTCCTGCTGGACCAGCTAGATTTTACTGTCTTACAGTGTATTTCTCTTTCCTTTCATAAAATATTCTGCAATTTCCAGTCAATGCAGAACTCATCGCTTTCTCAAATGCCTTTAAGAAAGATGAACCAAGAGGGAAGTGATCTTAAGAACTAAGGATTCCTCTTGAGATATTGTATTCCAGCTTCTGGATATTGGACAGAAAAAGATCTTTTGCTTACAAGAGATCTGAACTCTGATCTAAATTGTGGAGTATTAATCGTATGTGTATGACTGCTCTTGTCCATAGTAAGTTTCTTCAATCTCAGAGTGATGTAAAAGAGATGGTCATAAATAAGGTTGGGTTTCAACAGCCAACCCAACTCATATTAAAACCATCAGTTTCAGTCTCCTGTTTGTTTCAGTGAGGGTTGGTAGACTACTGAAATGAGAAACTCCAGTCACAATCCAGCACAACACTTGGTGAGATTCAGAGTGATCCCTCAGTCTCCACACAATGGGCAGAGCTGTACATTAGCCTGGACTGCATGTCCCCAGGGAAAGCCATGTACTGCAGTGGTGGAATTCATCCTACCTCTGTCATTGCAAATTAATTGTACAGGCTGCCAAAATTCCACAAATTCTCACCTTTTTATCTGTTTAAATTCAAGCCCATGTAATGCTCTTGACACAACTCACAAGACCCACAGGCATCCTAAGTCTGAGCACAAGCCACCTGTGTCTTATTTGCTGGAATGGGAACAACAGCCCCAAAAGCAAATCTGCTGGTGGAGATGCCAAAATCGTGCTCTTTGTCTAACAGAAACTGAAAATCAGGTTTCAACCTATGCAGAACTTGGCCAAACCTCACTATTAATTTGGCTTCCAGCACAAGCAGCACAGGCCTGTAATACAAAACTCCTTTGGTAGGTAAACCATTTTCCATATACTCTCTGATTATATCTGAGTAGGATTAGAGATGTGCCCACACCAGGAGTTTTCTCCAATGTCAGAGCAAGAGCTGGGTCTCCTAGCTCAGCACCCAGAGTCCTGGTGTGGTTCTGTGTGACAAAGTGGTGAGCAATCTGCTGGGGTCTCCAGTCCCATCTGGTTGTGCTCCTGAGACTGTCACAGGAGGGAAGTGGTCACCAAGTCCATCATGACTGGAGAGAGCAGCTTGCCAGGCTTAGACGTGGTGACTAGTGGTACCCAGCACTGTCATAAATAATTTAACTGCATTTACTCTTAATATACTTTTGCCAATTAACTGGGAAAAGCCTTAAAACAAACAAATAAACAAGAACTAAACCCAACCAACCAAATAAACAACAGAACCAAAAATCCCAACCAAAACCCAGCCTCCCACAAAAATAAAAAGGCTTCAAAGCATTTCACTTACATTAATTAAGCTATATGTCTATGTCAGTCCGTGTCAGCCAACAGATACTCAGCAATCCTTATCTCTGAACCGTAGAGCCTGATAAAGGTCTAATTGCCTGAGAAATGTACAGCCCTTGGGACTGCAGTGGCAAAAGCAATTTCCTTCTGCACAATGGAGCCTTAAGGAAAACACCTCCGGCTTAATGAAAGCATGGAAGATTAAGGGACAGAGGTAAGGGTGTGGGGCTGGGGTGCAGCCTGACAGGGTCTGTGAGGGATGGCTGGGGACAGGAGGAGCCCCAGGCAGAGCAGAAGGTGCCTGTGCCATTCCTGCTGGTGTGGGGGGCCCTGCTGCATGCCCCAAATACAGGTGCCACCGAGGGGCAGCCCCTGCCTCCAGGTGCTGTCAGTCCTGCTGGGTGCAATCAGGGCATTGCCAGCAAAAATGGACTCAGGCCCCACGGCTGCCTTCACTTGCATGAGCAAAATCTGGCAACTTGTTGCAGAAGCGCTTGGAGGTGAAAGGATTGAGGACAGAAAAAGTGTTTGTAGCAACAGTGTTTCTTTGTTTCAAGTTAAAGAGACAAATTTAATGTAAGCTGCAAAGCTGACCCTGGGGTGAAACATCACTGAGCGTCCTCAGAGGCTGCCCTCCCACACATGAGCCAAACTCAGAAAAATCTTTGATGCATTTATGTTTAAAAGTGAGAGAGAGGGGGGAAAAGCCCTACAAATTTGTCTTGAGGGAGGATAAAACAGCAGAAGCAGCAAAGAGCAGTTCATGTGAATTTTGCAGCACATTCTGATAAGGGACAATTTCCCTATTTCCTTTCCAGTTTAGAAATAAGACTTCATGGACACAGAGAGAGTTCTGGAAAAGCTAAGAAAGCAAAGCTGAGTGAAAGGCATCATGTTCAGGGGGCTGTTCACAACAACTTTTTCTCCCTTTTCTTTTTTCTCCCCACAATTAAAAAAAGAGGAGCTAACACCTGTCCTTGCTTCACTGTGCCATTTTTCATATTTGCAGTTGTTCTCAGGGGAATCAAAGTGACAGATTTATGCAAAGCTGCAGTTTGGATCTTTTCTTGCCCTGGAGCAAGGCTTTTATCCAAGCTTTTCTTTCCCCCTTCATGAGGGGATGGTGAAGAGGAGGAATGCATCACACTTAAAAATGGCAAGAAAAAAAATTTCACAGCTGTTTCTAGCAGCTGAGATAGATTTAATCCAAACTAGTGATTAACATGCACCTCTCTGGAAGAGATATTTCCCTTCCCCCTGTGGTTGTTATTACCTGTGCAGCAGACAGCGCTCAAAGGTGAACTTCAGCAGTGAACTCATGGAGAGAGTTTGAGGGCTGCAATGAGAAAGCTATGAGTAAGTGTCTTGGGGCTCTTATTTCCAGAAACTCCTGCTACAGATTGACTCTCCAAGTAAGGTGGAAAATTTCTTTGAGCTGTCTACACTGCGAATGCCACTTCTAAGTGTTTCAGGACCTTACATTTCCCTGTGCCCAGCTCCAGCTCCAGCAAGCCTCTGCACAGCAGGGTTTTTAGCAGGTGTCTGCAGAAAGCAGCTCTTCTCTAACTGTTGCACTGGAGATGGGATGAGCAGAGAAGGTCTCTCCTGCTGTCTCAGTGCTACATGCACATAGATGCAAACGAGTAATGGTAAATCTTCAGTAGCACAGGAACTCCTGCTGTCTCTTCAGGGCACTGAGCCATGAGCAGCAGTTTGGAATGTGCCCTCCAAGTGAGCACTTATGTTTTTTATCTTCACTGCTCAGTGTGCAAACGTCCTGAAATCCCATTCTTGAATCTGTAAGGATTTGAGAGGCAGAGCATGAGAAGCTTAACTATTAACACCTATATGGACTTTCCTGTGGTGCTTGTCTCTGTGTTATCTGAGTGCCACAAACACATTAATGGATGTGAATTCACAATCCGTTTATGAAGTAAGAAGCTGGTACCCATGTGATCTACCAGGCTTGGCATTTTTGTCCCCAAATCTTATCCTTCCAATCAATCTCCTCCATCTCCAAGTTTCAGTGAGATATGAAAGTCTTGCCTTACTCATAGGAACAAAGTCTTCTATGCAAGAAAAAAAAAGGCACTACTCTTTAGAGTGCTCTGATGAAGAGACCATTGAAAACCTTGTCTATAGAAATCTTGCCCAAGATAAGCATGTAAAATGTGATATTTCAGACCAAACAATTAATGCAATCCAAGGAGGAGCCAGGTAGCTCTGCTGACAGGCAATATAATCCAGAGAATCATTTGCTTTGGCTGCTGCTGCTGGACCTTGTAGCCTTCGCTGGCTCCAACAGCACCTGTTTTGTACATGTATCACCAGCTCCTGAAGTGGTGGCCAGGGGACAGCTGTCCTGGCCTTGACATATGACCTTGCACTGGCTGCTGTGTATGTGCAAATGCAACAATCCCTGCACAGCAGCACAGCCGTCAGTCTCTGCCACTGGGTCATCAGCAGTTCTGTGATGAGTTTCAGCAGAGGCAGGTTCAGAGGTGGAGCTGTTTCCTCCTCCTTTGCAATTCTGATGGTGTGTTTGAACATTTCACTACCAAGGAATTTGGGTGCGGGTCTAAATTACCAACAGTTACTTATCAGCAGCATTGCCCTCATCACTGGCATTCAAGTGAATCCTTCATGAATGTTAGTGGCGTTACTGACCCAGCTCCGGAGGGGAGAAATTCTCCTGAGTCAGGAGGACAGTTGTGCTCAGCACCAAACCAGCTGATGGCCATGAGAAGAGGATGATTCTCTGTGAGGCAGCTTGATCAGAGCCCATTTCACTGCCTTGGCCACATGCTTGGGTTAACTCACCAGGTTAAATGTAGCCTTTTTATCCTTTGCAAAGAGTAATTTCTAAAATCCAAAGAAACCTCCGGCACAGTGACAGGGGGGATGTGCTTTCATGTCAGCTGCTCTGTGGATAGAGCTCTATTCTAGAGCATAGCAGAGAAGAACAAGACCTACTTAAGGCAGAAAAATACAAAGCCCATATGCTATTAGAGCAGGGCCTTGACCCATTTTTTGAGGTTTTTTTTCCAGGTGGTTTGATGCCCTCTCAGTAGCAGTTAAAGAGAGAAATTTGCTGCCTGGTTGTTAGGGAATAGGTGGTTCGTGGGGACTGGGCTCATCTCCTGTGAGTGTTGCTGGAAGTTGGTGAGAAGGTTATGACCTGCACTATCAGGGACACAGCTTATAAGGCCACCCCAGAGAAGAAAATCTACCTCTCTCCTCTTGGTACTTCGTGTAAAATGGCCCAGAAATTCAAGTAGGTGTGAGGACGCCCATGAGGAGAAAGGTGGTTTGGGGGTGATGGTGGGGCTGTGATGGGGCAGGCACAGCAGCTCCCTGGCACCAGGAGGCTCAGGAGCATGGGGAGCAGCTGAGAGAGGATATAAGGCAGGGTGTGACTCTCAGGCTAAGCCCAGCTTTCTGCAGGACTAGAGGCAATTGCAAGGTGGCCAGTGTGAGAGTGAAAGCTGGTGTTACAGAAGGTCTGATAGCTCCTGTGGGGATGTACAGGTTTCCCTGATGGGGTTTGTACTGGACATCTCCAGTTGGTGGCCATGTTAAAAAAAAAAAAAAGGCTTAGGATTCTCACTGTTCTTTTCTTCCTTTCTTGTCCCCGTTTCGCTAGTTTTACCATATACTGTTCAATTAGTTCGCTTAATTTCATCATTTGCTCCTTCTTTGCCTAAAATTTTCCTTGACATGCTGCTTCCTTCACTCTTTTTTTCATCCTGTCCTAAGTCTCTTTCTCCCATTTCCTCTGCCTTTTTCCCACTGTTTTTAGCTTTCTGTTGGGCTTTTCATCCCTATGTCTTCCTCATGCCTCATGTTATTTCCTATCCCTTCATCTGTGAGGCTTCATGGGATGCAGGGGCATTTCTAACCTTGTGGTAGTCTACAGTAATCTATCACTCTGTAATCTGTGCTGCCTTGCCCCTCTTTCCCACCAGTCTCCCCCCGCCCCAGACGTGCACGCACATCTGTACATGAGGTACACACAGCCCCAGAACCAGAAGACTGAAGTCAGACCCAGTTCAAGGAAATGCCATCTTCACTGGGATTTCCCCCTTCAAATCCAGAGCTCCTTGGGTGTTGGATGAGACATGGGATGGCAGTCAGTTTTTTTCCTTACCACATCCCAAGAAAAATAATCAGGTAGCCCATTGATTAGTGCAGTTTGAGAGAATGGTGCTGAAAGTTGAGCATCTGTTGGTTTACAATGTAAAATATTTCAAATAAAAATGATTTAAATTACATAAAGGTGTTTTGTAATAGAACTGTCATATACCATGAGACAACTTTACTGGAAAGAACATCTGTAATGAGAAACAAATCACACTGACCTTTGCTATAGGGCTTAAAAGCAGGCTTCTTTGGGGTTGTGGGGACTCATTTGCCCTCTAGCAGTGGAAGAATTAAGATGTTATGTTTAACATAAACAAAAGAGGTTTAATCCCAAATCCTTGTGGGAGAGCACTTTGTGTTCTCTTAAAAGTTCAGTAATTCCATAAGCAAGATGGACAGTTGGGTTATTTTAGACTCAATGAAAGCAGGGAAGGGACAGAAGGGACGTCAAAGGGAATTAACTCATCGGACTAAGAACCCAGTTGTGAAAACTGAGCAGAGAGTGAGTTCAATTGCATTAACCATACATGGTGCCAAGGTCTCTCATTATAAGATGCCATTTTCCCCTTTTTTCTTCTATCCAGGCAAACTGCAAGAAGAAAGGTTCCTCTGCGTGACATCATCCCAAGCCAGGGCTGGGCAACCTCCTGTACACAAGTGCCCATTGATGTTCAGACGCTAATGGCATGAGAGTAATGATTCTCATTTCCATTTGAGCTCTACACAAGACTCTCTGAGGGCAGGTGCTGGTTTCTGAGTGATGAAGGAAGAAAGGCTGCACAGGGACACTTGTCTCTAATGACCTGTCTCTGCTGGATCTACCTGCATATCTTCTCTGCACCAGCAAAGACAGAGTGGGTTTTGTTTGGGAGCACCTTGGTGCTTTTTAAAGGCAACCCCTTCCATGTCTCAGGTGTGTCCTGCTTCTCTTCTGCTGGGGGCACAGAGAGACGTCAGCCCCAGAAACCTGTTACCATTTAGCAGCACTAAATTCACTTTAGAAGCAGACTGTGTCAAATGTGTTACCTCCAACTGTGATTCAAAAACTGAAGAAAATTCATCTCTTAGGAAACATGGGACAGACAAGATATAAATCCAGAAAACTTGAGCAAAGACAAAGCATTTCACATCTCTATCTTTTTATTTCCAGACAAGAAGCCAAAATCCTACAATATGATTGTTACACTAGGACTTAGATATGTAAGCATCAATTCCTTCATCACTTCCCTGCAGCTGAAGAGAACCAGTGTGAGTGACTGGGTGCTGGAGGGATTATTGCTCTGGCCCAAAACCAGGCCAGAATTGCCTTCACTTGATAAGAAAAGCTTGGATTGAGGGGCAAGTTGTACTTTGCCAATACAATTTTTCTTCAGGAGTGACCAATGAAAATTATTCCATACTTGTGTAATGCTGCCTAGCAGAATAAATGTGGTTCTTGGATGAAAGAGCAGAAAACCAAATAGATGTGGTGGTGTTGCTCTCTCCCTGGCTCTTTGGAGACCAGGCTTTATGATCCTGAGTTCATCTCTGCTGTCTGCCGAAGAAAAGAATATTGAAAATCTTGGGCAATCAATCTACAGTAATGTCTGGTCATTCTGCCATAAAATGAAGGGAAGTGTATTCAATTTATTCAATGGAGTAGTTGATTATTGGATTATAAATGCCAAAGCCGGGTGAGAATTTTAATAAAGGGTTCTTTTTCCACATAGCAGACAACAGCACAATGTGAACCTATGGATGGAATCTGAAGCCAGGCAGATCCAGGATGGGAAAAAGCATAGGATTTTAGCATGGGAACAGCTGAGCAAGGGATGACCTATCTTCTCTATCACCTGAGATTTTAAAGTGAGAATTGTGTGTCTTCCATTTTCTTCTTCTAAATTCAGTAATGATCGTGACACAGGGGTCCCTGGGTGACATCATCAGTGTGGACAGATTCGACTTTCCTAACAGTCCCTCTGCCTTTAAAGCCCCTGATGCTTAAAAAGCGCATTTACCTGAGCCAGGGTTCACCCTAGGGACAGGAGAATTAAACATCTTTATTCCTTTCTCCCCAGCTGTGGGAATGCTCTGTTTGGATATCTTTCCCATCGCCAGCCGTGTCAGTGGTATGTGTTATGCAGATGTGTGTCTACTGGGAGCTACGCTCAGACAGCACATTTCACATTGATTTATGAACAGACTCATGAGTGCAGCAGCTTCTGGCCTCAGCTGACTTGGGCTGGAATCAGCTTGCATGTTGTTGCTATTCTTGTTCTTGGACCTGTAGTCACAGCTCACGAACCAGATGCTGCAGAAACACAGAGCCAAGGAAGTTCTTACCTCAGTGATCTTCTGCAAACAGAGAGTGGAGGTAGGTAGCCAAGGGAATCCATGGAAGGTAAACATGCTCAATTGTGATGAGCTGGAAAAGAGCTGGGTATGGCAGTAAGTTGGGTAGGTAATGGTGGGCCAAGGCTGGGTCTGCCCAGGAAAAGATGCTGCAGGACTTCAGGCATGAGACAAAAGAGCACCTTTGTTGTGTGAATGGCAGGAAAGGGAGAACATCTGGGAGACAGGGGAAGTGTCAACAACCTTGAGAATAGAGAGGGAAGTCTAAAGTGAGGATGTCATCTAGGTTGTAAGTCCAAGTGATGGATAAGAGACAAACAGTTCCCCTTCAGACGTGATGGGTCTGAGATGAGGACCAGATGTCTCCAGATGTCAGGAAGCCAGGATAAGATGGGAATTTCAGTAGGAGACCACAGCTAACAGGACAGAGGTCCAGATCCAAAGGAAACTGCATTTTAATTGGTGAGGTTTGTCAGGGCAGAGCGGAAGGAGAGCAGGGCTCAGTGACCACAGTGAGGATAGAATGGAGAAGGGGAGTTGCTTTCCAACTGAGAGTAGGTTTATATTAGATATTAGGAAGAAATGCTTTACTGGGAAGTGATGAGGCAGTGGAACAAGTTGCCCAGAGAAGTTGTGGATGCCTGAAAGTGTTCAACAGCAGGTTGAATGGAACTTTGAGCAACCTGGTCTAGAGTAAGGTGTCCCTGCCCATGACAGGAGGGTAGGAACTAGGGAATTTTTAATGTCCCTTCCAACCCAACCCATTCTGTGATTCTGTGAAGATGGATAGGGGAAAGGGTAAAGGACAGAGGGGACAAGACAGGGCAGAAAGTCACAGTGAAGGTATTGGCAAAGATCTCCATCTATACCAGCTACATGATCCTTCTACTTATTTTTCCATTTGAATTCTAATTGATATTACAGGAAGTCTTTTTACTGCTATGGATAAAGTAAATTCTTCCAAACTCTTTGAGGCAACAGTGTATTTCCAGCTGATCCCCAAAGACAAGTCCAGTTTCTTCATGGTTGTGATTACTCTTCAAAAGAAAGAACATGAAGAACTATGGCCAGGGAATGTGATTTTTTTTAATAGGAATCACCCAGCCCAGTATTGGTACAAAAATAGTTAAATAAAATGGACCAAATGTCAAACTATGAGAAGAATTACTCAAATTAGAGAAGCACAGATAGAAGAAGCTAACAAAAACATCTCTTCCTGTGGGGACATTAGTACAGCCAAATATTCATCTTTGTAGGTCACCCAATTTGAAGAGGGGTGGGCAGAGGGAAGGAAATCTGGGTTTGATCTTTTATACGCTGGACTACAAAGGAATCACTGTGGATTTATAAATAAAAGACAGCTGGGCTGAGGTTTCAGATCACCTACACCCATGAGAAAGGCAGCCAGACTGAGCACCGTGCTCTCCTGTTTGATACCTGGACTAACGTTCAACTCAGTCAATACTTTAAAGGCAAAAGCAGACAGAGCAGAGCAATGTTTTATTAAAAGGTTTAAATCACCTGCATTGCCACAGAAACAGCAAAGACAATTACATACCCCAGAGGGAGAAACCTTTGGTTTAAATATCTGTAAAAATGTGTGAAAGAAAAGGAAGAGCTCTTGCCTGGGAAAATCGTGAGCCTGTCTCAAAGTCAACGAGACTATCTAAGCAGAGGAAGTGAATGAATGACTGTGGCACATGCATGAGTGGCTGAAAGTGCAGCCTGAGCAGTAATTGGCCCTATTGGTGCTCCTCTGATTAGCTGGTTTTGGCTACAGCACTCGTCAGACCCACGCTGAGTTCACAGCACAAAAGTATTCACTCTGCACTGAAGAACGTCTCAGATCAGCCGGTGGATCCCTGCAGAGAAACAGCAAACACAGATCTGAAGGATGCGGTCTCCAGGGAGGGCTTTAAATCCTTACTTCATGTCACTAATTCCTTGTTATCTAGAGCTGGAAGAGAAAGGACTCCTGGAACGGATTCAGATGCTCCTGTTACTTTTCACTACCTCAGAAATGAAGGGAGAGAGAAGAAAATTGATGATGCTTATGTGGAGAGAAATTTAAGAACAAAATCGCATTAATCACTGAATGTAGGTGGTTTGAACTCTTAACCAAAATACCCATTGAGAGTTGCTAATGAACTGAAACAGCAAAGGGATTAGCTTGTTGGGATGGGAAAGAAAGGTTACACACTGATAAATCTCCAGAGAGACTCCTTACAGGGAGAGGTGTCAGCTGGGGACATCTCACAGAGGGCACGGGACAAGATGAGCCACCCCAAGCCCTTACAGTGACAGTGGGCACAGCACCAGCAAACATGAATGGAAGAGAACAAGGAAATCAGGCACTTCCAAGTGAGAGGTATTTTTATGTGCAGGCTTGCATCCCTACTGTGCCTGCTCCAAAGTTACGGCTAAGATGCTTTTTCAGCTCATTCAGCTCTGAAGTCAGCTCCATGGATGCCTGCTGTATCCCCAAAATGCTGACATGACCACTCTGCAGAATGACAGAGAAATTCCACAGAACACTAATTATTTGCATCCACACTCTGGTAATCACCACCAAAAAGCAATTTGGAGAGCATCAGCCAGCACCAGTTTATGCCAGCAAATGCTGTTTTGTTTCCTGGGCTGGCTCGTTGATTCAAACACTCTGGTCAAATATAAGCAGTTTAGGCTATTCATAGTAGCATTAAGGAAATAAATCCATATTTTGCTTGTGAGCTTCCTGTCCTTTCTCACCTTGTCTTCCTTCCCAGCTAAATTATGTTATGTTATGTTATGTTATGGCTAAATGAAATATGAGGAACAGCAGAACAGATCACAGCTTAGATCAGATATTTCCAAAGTGGTTTGAGGACAGTTGACCATTATTTACTTGCAACACACAGTAAACACAGATGAAGGTTAAATGTGAGGCTTTTCTACCCAGAAGATATCAATCTTGTATGTATACATAAAGGAAATAGAAATTGAATGCCACACAAGCTAAGAATGTTTTGTCTCACTATTATGAAGTTGACTATTATTTTGCACATTATTTTGAACCCCCAGTCCTGCACAAGGACCCTCCTATACCAGGCACAGCATGAACATGAAACAAAGAGGCACCTTCTGCTTCCAAGAGCCCTAGTCCTTGCAGAGGAGTGGAGAGGCAGATGGAGAGAGATGGAGGGTGAGATTAAAGGAACCAGTGAGGATATGCTGTCAGACTTTGAGTAACCTTTACAGCTAGGGAGATATTTAACTGGGACTATGTCTCCATGATATTAATATCAAAAAAGCTCCAAAAGATTTTAAGCATCCCATGCCCATTCCTGGCTATTATCCCAAGTGAGATCAGACATGGGAAAAGAAGAATACCGATATAGAAAGAAGCTGTGAGTGGTGCAAGTCCCCCAGTGATCTTTGGGAGAAGCTCCACAGCAGTTTGTACGTGGGGAGAGGGTCAGACTTTGAGCCATCTGCCAAAAAGCTGGAGAAGCCCGAAGCTGCATCAGACTGTTCAAGGATGAAAGTGGGAAGTCAAAATATATTGAGACCTGCGTTTTTACTTTTACCTTGCTCACCAGATGTGTGTTGGAAAGCAATTGCAGGCTGCTAGGAAGAGCTGCTGTCCTCCACTTGCAAGTTTTTCTCCAGTCTCATTTGAAGTGGAAGAGTGGATGACCAGGGTTACAAGTTTCTACACAAACACATCTTAAGTTTCCCAGGATATTCTCTCCTAGGGGAGCTGTGGACAGCCCCCTGCACCCCTGGGACCCTTGCACTTCCAACACTGTACGAGCCACACCTTCACCTTCCAAAGCCCTGCGTGCCACCAATGCCCATCCCGGGTCCAGGGAGCGTCTGGCAGCAGCTGTCTTCTCCCCGGAGTGTGCTTGCCTTTCCCATGTCTGCTCTTTTACATCTTCCCTCTTTGCAGTCTCCGTCCCGTCCACCTCTCCCCTTTGCATTCCTCCTCTTTGCAACTCTGCCTTTGCATCCCTCCCCTTTGTATCCCTCCCTTTTCACCTCCCCCTTTGCACCTCTCTCACTTACATCCCTCCCCTTTGCCTCTCTGCCCCCTTCGCATCTCTGCCTTTTCCCATCCCTCCCCTTTGCATCTCCGCTCCTCGCATCTCTTCCCCGTACACCCCCTGCTCCTCAACCCTCTGTGTCTTCACCCCTTCGCACCCCTGCCTACTTGGCTCTCAGCCCTTTGGGGCATCTGCCCCTGGCACCCTCTACTCCTCCCTCCCGCCCCTTTGCACCCCCACCCCTTCGCATCTCCACCTCTCTGCCTCCCTGCGCTCTCCCCCAGCCCGGGTCTCCCGCAGCCTCCGGGGCAGCCCGCAGCGCCTCCGGGACATCCTGCCCCTCGCTCCAACCCTCCTGACCCCCGGCCCGGAGCCGCCGGCNGCTCAGCGAGGGCTGCCGGGCCGAGCTGGCCGCGATCATCGTGTACGCGCGGGTGCTGGCGCTGCACCCCGACCCCTACGGCGCCTACAACTACCTACCCTGGCAGAGAGGCCCCCCCGGCGGCCCCCAGCAGGGAGCGGGGGACCTCTTTTATTCGGCCGAGATCGAGCTGCTGTGCGACCAGGCGTGGGGCAGCATGCTGGAGGTGCCCGCCGGCTCCCGCCTCAACCTCACCGGCCTCGGCTATTTCTCCTGCCACTCCCACACCGTCATGCAGGGCTACGCTTATTTCTTCTTCCTCCGGTGAGTCGTGGGATAGGGGGAGGCGGGGAGAGGTTGGGATGTCGCATCCCAGCTCCGGGGCATCTCCGCGGGAGGGGGATGCGCCCCCGCTCCTGCCCGGAGGGTTCGCTCCGTCCCGCTGCCGCTCTCCCCGCAGCGCCTTCTCCTTTGCGCTTCCACCCACAGTCTCACAGAGAAAGAAAAACCCGAAACACCGAACCCCCACAGTATTCCAGTATTGTCGGGCAGCATATGCACCGGGAGCTGCTGTTGAGTAGCTCGTGGGTGCTGCTGCTTTTGTGTTTACGGCGGGACGGTCACAGAGCTGGAGAGAGGCCAGTGCCTGTTTGCCGAAGTTTTGCACGGGAGTTTAAAACCCATCCCCAAATACTCACCCGATAGCTTTCCATCGACTCTCCCGAGTCTCGGCCAGACCCTGTCTTTGGGCTCATCGAAAGAATAAGAAAATAAACCACAATGTGGGAACAGAGCCATCACTGTGGCCTTTCAATTAAAGAGCAATTGCGAAATACTACTCAGTGTCTTGTTTTGAAATACTTGGTATATTCTTACACTGGGTGCGTAACAAAACTCATTTTGATGCTGTCTAGGACTTAGTCTGTAGCTACATCTTTACATACATTTTATTGACACAAGTTATTTATTGACTGTTTGAAGGAGTACTTAAACTCTGGGCTCAAAGGCAAAGTGATGCAAATGCAGTAGAAACTACGATCCAAAATACAGATTTGCCTCCATGGAATTTCACTTCACGAGTATCTGCAGGGTGGTAGGAGCCTTTTAGATCATTACTGCTGCTGCCTGATCCAGTTCCTATGGTGGAAATTGTCATTTTGCTGACTTAAGTGCCAGGAGAGCTGAAAGCCACTTGCCAGCTAAAGGTCTGTGTGAGTTTTTGTTGAGCCAGGCTGAAGTATGACGGGTGAGTTCTGCAGGAGAGAAAGTGCTGTTCATTGTCACAGTGGGTTGCCTATGCAATCTGTGTTCCAGAATGGATGAGAACTACATTCTCCTGCCACATGGAGTCAACTTCCAGGAGGCGATTTTCCCCGATACCCAGGAGAACAGAAGGATGTTTGCCAGCCTTTTCCAGTTTTCAAACTGCTCGCAGGCACAGCATGTGTTGAGCTTCTCCAGTGACTGGGACATTCAAGAGGACAACCGGGTAAGGGATTTATTTGCTCTCCAGTGCTTGTCTTCTAAGTGGGAACAGGCATTTCCGTGTCCTTTGTGAACGCATGTTTATGAATGCAGAGCAGCAGGTCTCTGATTTTCCTGTTCCTTGGGTGGTATCACTAGCAAAGTAACTGGTGAGGAAATATTAAACTGTTTTCAAAGCTGACCTCTGTGTTAGCTCCTTAGCCTCCCGTGGACCTGAGCAAAGCTTGGTATCAACTTGTTCATGAGCAATAGGTTAAAAATAGTATCACTTCTGATCCTGTTCTCCTCCACCCAGATAATTCCTGGGTTTGCTATCTCTAGACCTCGTTTTTTAACTTCAGCTGAAATATTCAGGAGCAGAGCTTTGCTTTTGTACTTCTGTGTTCATCTCATGTAGCGAGAGCCGTGCCTGGACCATGACAGACCGTAAGGGATTATTCTTGCCTGACTCCATATAACAGCATAAACATGTACTGAACTAATCACCCTAAGCTGCCTTTGTAGCAGCTGGGGAAAAATAGACTCTTGAGGGCACATTTCATGCGAGCGATGTGGGCAGGGTTTGTCTGAGCGATGCCAGCACTTACTTCTGAACAAGACGGATGAAATGTCTCTTTCTCCTTTCAAGGCAGGCCACAGAAAGTAATTCACCTTCTAGGGGAGACTCCCTTAAGAAAGTATGGAAAATCCAAAGATGCCCAAAGATGTTGGTGGCTTCTGAGCCCCTTTATGGGATTGTAGTGTGTGTAATAAATGCAGGATTTTAATAAATGCTTATTTGGCAGAGAGGAGCAACCTGTTGTTATGTGTGTGCATGTCCTGGATGTGCATATAATTTTGAAAAAGGGAAACTTGGACAGCTGGTTTATGCCAAACCTTGTTTTGTGAGGCTGGTGGTTTCCTCTGGTAGCTGAGAACATTTTAAGCACCTCTCTAGGTCAGGAGGGACAGGACAGGTGTCATCGCTTGTGTTGTATATGGATTCACCCAATGATGTTTATGTACGACAGCAGATGTATGAGTGGCTTGTGTGGGAAATGGATGGAGGGAATTCAGTAGCTGGCTGAGCCTTTCCTTTCACCACCTGGCCAAATGCCAGCATACATAGTTTGTGCTGTTGTGTGGCCATCTGGCCAGTGACACAGCTCTTCTCCTTGGGATGCCCCATGAGTGAGTGTTTTCTTGCTGCTGATATTTTGGGGATGGAGTGTGGGACGGTGCTGTCCCAATATATATTTGGAGACAGCAGCAGGAATTGATGTTTAAGAGGAAATTATTCATCCTGCAATTAAATCACATAGCTGTAACCCTGTCTGGGCAAGAGGAGAGCTATGTTCGCAGCACTGCCTTCTCCCTCCCAGCCCCTCTGCTCCTCAGTGTCCCAAGCAGTGTCCCTTGGCAAATAAAGGTGCTGCTGCTGCTGCCAAATCCACAGATTTTGTCCAGGGGAGCAAAGTGGCATTGGGAAACCACCAGATCCAACTGCCTGTGTCTGCTTGTGATGCCTCTGCACTGTTTATTTAGTCATGCTCGGCTAAATGTAGGGGATCTTGATGTGATGGTGCTCCTCTATGCCAGCAGTGATTCTCACCAGTCAGGTTTAATGGAAGTCACCTGTCAGAAACCCCAAGGGTAAGTTGGGGCAACCCTCAGTATATGTATCAAAAGTGCATTTCAGCTGTTGCTCTTTGACCTGTGCAGCTGCGAGCAGACTGGGGGGGATTAGAGCTGCTGGTCACACAGACAGGGGTCAGGGGCTTTACGTGCTTCAACACCCACCCGTACAGTGAACAAATTCAGCACAACTGATGGACACTTTGTCTCGCCCTCATAATGAAAAGTAAAAGCTTCCTCTGCACCAGTTAAAAATAGTTTGGGCTGACTGTGCTCCCATTCAGCTCCTGCATCTGTGTTTGCCCAGCCGAGCGCCAGCTCCAGTGCCTGCGTGCACCAGCCTGGGAAGGGGATGACATTTCTGGTTGCTGCAATATTAGGAATTTGTTTCTCAGCTCTTCCCAGCTACAGCTCTCTTTTGTGTTTCCCTCCTCTCTCTGCCTTGTTACATGCAGTGGTGGCTTTCCCAATTGCCACCATGTGGTCTCATATCCCATCACAGTGTGAGCAATTACCATTTCCAAATGTGCTTGGCTGAGCTGCCCCATGCTGGATCCTAAGCTGAAATCTGTGGTGTATGCCAGCTCCATGACACAAAAAGTGAACATAACTCAGAGCATTATTCTTGAAGTTTTTGAAAAAAACTTCTTTGGGAGCCTGGGTACATCCAAGGGGGTTTCTGTGATGGTGTCAAATAGTGGACAGAGAGGGAAGGATTGTCTCACACTCTAGTGAGGAGTCCGGGGTCTCACTAGCTGCTGTGTGCTGACATAAATTGTTACTTAAAATACATCATGGATGTTTTGTACAGTCAGAGAGGAAGGCAGAGATGTTGAGATGTTCAGAGCAGGAGACAGCTGGGATGTAGGTCTCATTCCAGGAGTTCGTAGGTAGGGTCCTGCCTGCCTATAGTGTTGAAACAGCAGCATGAAGGGACACCTTAAAAACCAGCAGGCTAGAGGAGGTTTGGAGTAAAGGAATGATGAAATTTTCTGTTTATAGTTAAATCCCATACTCTGAAAGACTTTTGAATCCTGCTCTTGATATATTTATGGGGTGGACACTTCAAGGGACACTGGAAGCACGTGCAGTTGCAGTGGATAATTTGTGTTTGCAGCTCTGGGGTGCTCAGCCAGAATGTGAGAAAACCCCATGATGGATGAATGTCTTTGCTTCATGTAATACTGCTCCCAGCAAGAGGTCCCTTCTGCAGGGTGTGCCTGAGCTGGCCACAGAGCAGGTGACCCAAAAGTGACCACTGGCATGTTGTCCTCCTGCTTGGTGTCTTCTGTCTGTGGTGCAGCCTTGCATGCAGGCAGCCTTGCCCAAGGGGTGAAACAAGGAAAACCCTGACAGCACCTTTGCCTCCCTCCAGCAAATGTGTCTGACAATGCAAAAGAAAGCAAAGAGATGTGCAGGAACTTTTTGATGCACTGGGATGTGTCACCTGCCTTTTCCATCATGGGAAAATGCTTTTAATTTTCAGAAAGCCCCATGGCATGTGATGAAAAGAGGCCAGACCCAAGGCACATCTCATTGAATATAATACTTTCCTTATCCTGGGCCTGCTGCTCTTGCTGTAAGCAAATTCCAGCTGCGTTTTTAAGCCCCTTGCAGTCTGGGCTAAGAGCCAAATGCTGCTTTCCATAGTCTTCCAATAACCCCACAACCTCATAAATTCACTTAGGTGCTTGTTCTGGCCATTTCAGAGAGCAAAGATAGCTCCTGCTGTTGCTTCTTCAGGCACTTGCATTTTGGCCTCCATGTTTGCAGAGGCAAGTACTAATGTGCCTTCATCTTGACTTTCCTCTCAGCCCCTTAGGGGTGTCTGCAGACCTCTTGCTTTACTCCAGCTTGTTGTTGCAGTGGTTTCCACAAGGTTGTTTCTAAAACCAAGGAGGATGCTGCACACTGGGATTGAAGTCTAGGTCCCCTGCAGAGTTTTACCATTTTAGTGCAAGTCTAGGGGCTGTAATTTCTCCTCCTGGCCTTCTGCAGTGTTGTGTTGTATGATCTCATAAAGAAGACCTTGTTGCACACAAGGGTTTACACTAGAAGTGACTTGAGGTCTGGTGTCAATGAGGACAGTAGAAATTTATAGCAGCACTTGTTGTTGTTATTCAGAGGGGCTTTAACTCCTGGTTTTGTCATCAGGTTGTTAAGAAAATGTGCTCTTCTGGCCCCACCTCTTATGTATGCAGGAGAGTCACAAAATGACCCCACGTGCATCACAACAAGGGAATAATGTCAAGGTGTCAGTCATGAGCAATGCTGAGAGCACTGAGATAAAGTCTGTGGAAAATAAGGAGTCCAATAACTTCAATTAGGCATGGCGAGGTTGCAGGGGGAGGCTATACCTTTTATTAAGCTTCTCTCCCTGCATTGACTCTTTTCCTCTCAAGTAGCAGAGACACAACCATGCTATTACCTCAAATGATTTAGATGAATGGACTTGCCTTCTGAGAGACCTCCAGAGCTTTATCTGGGTAATAATAGAGCTTTTATGAGAGAAGTCAGTGTTGCAAATAAAAAGCAAGGTAATTAGTGGGTTATCCTGGCAGTCTACAAATATCTGTTTAGCATCTTCGGGTCTGGATCTTCTTCTCTGGTGGCACCATGGCTTCTGTAATAACCTAATGACCTGACTGGGACACCTGGAAGATTTTGGAGGAGCTGAAAAGCGAACTGCATAAGAAAAGCAATGTAATTGCATAAATGGCCTTGCCATTATTGTGCAAAGCAAAAATTAAATTAAATTATATTCTTCCTCTGCAGAAGTAGAGGATATGGTTTCAGAATTATTTGTCATTTAGCAACTTCTGTGTGCATGGACTGGGAGCAACTGGGTTGGGTAAATCCCTGAGCTCTTTGCCTACCAGAGAAGGGCTTGTTCATGTGATGTGTGCTGTGGGGACTTGTTTTAATCCATCTCCCAGGGAACACGCCCCTGGAGAGGGGGAAAGAAGAAGGCAAGTAGGGAAAGTCCCCATAGTTTTTCAGACCACCCTGATTTTGGAAGGGATTAAATAGTATCTTGTTCAGAGGGAGCCTAAGCTACCTAGGATGCATGGGCCAGAATCTTCCTGTGGTGGCTAAGATGGACATTGCTGATGCTAAAAGTGACCCTGCTCCATGAGTCATGCAAACTCTGGCCACTAGGAAAAATAACCTGGTAACTGTGCTGTCCATGTTATCCACAAAATTAAAATGAAAAAGTAATATTTTTTTCTCTTCTTAAAGTTAAGGACTTCTGTTCTTGCAGAGTTCCCTTTCTGCTTTGAGTGCTGGGAGATGAATTTCAAGACTGGAAAATGCTGGTCATGGAGTTCAGAGCCAGCAGTTTTAGAAGAACCAATCTGAAAAAGAGCAGGTAGCAGCCTGGCTTGGTGGAGACAGTTCTCTTTAATTCCCATGTACTGATTTTTTGTGTTTGCTTGTGGCATGAGCTGAATTAGGGATCCTCCCTTCTCTGGTCTTAAGGCACTAGGGAAATACAAAATAATCTCAGTTCAAAACAGTGCTACGTGGCAAGGGCAGTACAAAAATACCTCAAAATAGAATTAAAGTGAGGTCCAATATCTAGAGGTTTGAAAATCTTCTTTTACATGTGGTTTCTTGCCCTGCTGTTGGTTAGAGAAGTTGTTTCTCCATGAGCCTAATAGCACGATAGAAAGTGCCATTGCTTCTGGGTTGTTTTCATAGTGATTTACAGTGCTTTTGTTTTCCTCCCAGAAACCCACCCAGGGTGTACCCCCTCCCTATGATCTGTGTTTAATTTGAGTACATGTAAGCAATATCAGATGAGATGGAGAACTGCTGACAAGTGTCTGGGACAAGGGAAGACCATGAGAAAATTGATACATTTGGGTAACATCCCCACGAGTCTTTTGGCATAGAAATGGCCTTGACTCTTTTCCAAGTCTTCCCACCCAGGCTCTGGTAGGGGACTCTCAGAGTTCTGACTGGCATATCCCTATCAGTTTTCTATCTTTCCACATGCACACAGGCTGATAAAATGCAGAATAAAAGATCACAAAGGAATACAGAATAGCCTTATCCACAGGAGGTTTCCATTGCATATGGTCTTTATAATATTTATAACACCCAGAAGGTGTTCTGAGCAGTGCTTTCCAGGAGGAAAATGGGGAGATATCTCTGGTTTTTGGTTGCTTCTTAGAGGCACATTATTTTTGTTGGGGGTATATTGGCTGATTTTCATATACAATGCGGGAGACATAACCCGAGGTAACGTGGGAGCTTTGGTATCATTTGTGAACAGCCAGAATTTGGGGTTGAAAATGGAGCTTTTCCCCACCCATCTGAACTCTTGTCCCCCACAGCAGCCATACTGGTGGGGAGGTGCCAAGGTGAGGCCCCTACTTAACACCCTCCTGGTATCATCAGGAGAACCCAAAGAGTGCCACAGCTCCTGGTGAAAGTGTCTGGACCATCTTGCTACCTATCAGGCAATGCAAATTACTCCAGAGCACAGCTCTCTCTGGCTGTGTCTCAGACACATCCAAGTACATAATATCCTTTAAAATATCCGGTTTCCAGCCCTCCGAGCAAGGAAATGCCAAGACAACCAGGGGTATTTGTGTGTGTGTATGTACTGCTGCCTCCTCGAAGGGCAAAGCAGCAATCCTTCCAGGAATTGGCAGGGAATAGAGACCCACATGGCCCCAGGCTGCTTTTAATTATCCAGTCACACTTTAATGAAGTTCTGCCAAATGCACTAAATCATTCCATATTTCGTGGCACAAGGCTATCTACTGCTGTACTTGAACTTGGTGGTGAACAGACCCCAGCCCTAGGACACCTTTTGGGTTCTCCATCTGTCTGGTGGCCACAGAGGCAGTTGATAGTTGCAGGCTGAGTTCTGTATGCTGAGAGACACAAAGGTGGGGCTGAAGGGATGCCATTGTCCCTGCTCTGTTTCAGATCCCAGTCTGTCTGCAGGGATGCCATACCTTTGGGCTTTCCAGCCTAGACATAGTTGAAGGACTTGCAGTGGTGCTGCTGGACACAAATTCTGCTGCAGTGCTTTCTTAGCTGGATGAAGTAATTTTTTTTGGGAGCCCTGACCTTTGGAAGCCTCTTAGCGAAGGGCCAAGGCACTGTGTAGGTAGGAGGGGTGGGACTTTGACTGAGCTGGTCACATTCCCTCTATGCTAGCACAGACATGGCTGAGAGGGGTGATACCTCCCCTCTCAGGGGAGGACAGTGGGAAGCTTGAAGCCCACCCTGAGCACCCACATGTGAAGTTGGGCTGGGAACTGCAGCATTGTGAGGAGAGGTGGACATCTCATCCATCCCTTCTGGAGCTGACACCGTCATGGGTAAAGTGGCAACAAGAAGACATGAGGAGGCTGACTTCAGTCCATTGTCTCCTTCCCTGTGTGTGAGTGATACCTCTGCTTTCCTGCCCTCCTGTTCAGGGCCTCCCCAGAGCGGGAAAGTGAGAAGGGACACCCCCCCACATGAAGAATATGAAGCGTGAAGGGAGAGGTGAAGGAAAAAAGCTGATGGGGATCTGGGCTGTGAAATTGAGTGATGCAGGGCAATGTGTGTTTGAAAGAGCTTCTGTCCATGGCCAAATCACCTTCCTCCACACAAATTTGTGTACTCAGATACGTGGTGCTCCCCACATACCTGGGACATGGCCACCAAGGAGAAGAGTTGAGGTTGGTGCTCTTAAGTTGGATGTATCCTCTCTCTAATCCAAGGCAAAAGAGAATGTGCAGTCCAAAGAAACATATCATGGGTGTTTTTGGATCCAGTCATGCTTACAGTCATACTTGTCCCAGGACATTTCAGTCTCAGAGAGTAGAGGTATGGACTTTGCCTGGGAGCCGCTGAAAGATGCTCAGATATGAATCCCGGCATCCTGCTCACAGTAACACACTGGGACTATTCCAGTGCTTCTGACTGGGTTGGGAGCAGGAGGGGTAAGGAAACACCAGAGATGGCTGCACATCGCTCTTCACCTGTTTGGATCTTCCTAGACCTTGTTTTGGGCCAGCCCTTTTGGGGAATTCATTCAGAGTGAGTCTCAGGCAAGTTTTCTGGGACAAAATCTGCCAAATGAATGTGGGAGATACTCAAACTGTGTGTTGTTCAACACACAACTCCACCAAATTGTGTGTTCAACTCCACAACTGCAGCCACCATACCCTTCTGTAAATCTGTGAGTCTGTAGATGTGTTGGGTGGGTTTTGTGTGCAAATCCATGCTTTGTGTTGGTCAGCAGGTGGAAAGGGTAATTCATGTGGATCAGCAGTCCTGGGCCATGATCTCTCCTTGATGCACAAGCTGCTCCTACGGGCACTGTGGGCAGACCTGTCCTTTGGTTTAGTTGCTGGCTCCAGTTGGCCTTGAATCCAGGGAAAGTATTTTCTTTCAATTTCTCTCTCTCTCCTGACCCACCTGTGAGATATATGGAGCAAAAACATTTATTAAAACCAAGAGCCACTAAAATCCATCTGGCAGCTAGCAGACAGGACACCTGTGATGCTGCCTGTAACCAGATCAGCAATTGTGGCTTGCAGGGATATGAGATCTTTTAATTTGGGACATATTTTCTCCCAGCCCATGCATTTTGATGTTTATTTTCACAAATGACAAGCCAAGTTGTCTCTGGGGCAGCAGGAGTTCGAGTCCCCAGTGGAAGCTGCAGACGGAGCCTTTTAAAGCCAGTCCTGCCTCCGCCAGCCAAGTACCTTTCCAAATTCCCCTGGAGAAGTGTCCTTGCCCTGTTGTGCTCAGCCAGGAACAACCATGTGGTGCCAGGCATGGCTTGGCCCCTGGCCCTGGCAGCCCTCAGTCCCTTGCAGCAGCTAATGTGAAGTGACAAACCAAAGTGCCTGGTTTCGAGGGACTGGGAACATACGGTTTGGGTGGACCAATTGCAGCTGGTTGCTGCTCAAATCATTGCAGGTGCCTCTGGCAGCTGATGCAGTGACTCCCTCCTTTTGCTGCTCCAGTCTGTCAATTTATTTTTGGAAGAAGGCTCCTGCAACTGTTACTTGAGTTATCTGTGAAAGGAATGACAGCAGGGAAAAATACATTGAGGGAGAAACAAGTTTCCATGACACTGTAAAATACAAAGGGAAAATAATATGACTTAAAAAGCCAGGTCTGAATTTCTGCCCAAAAAACTTAAGGGCAAGCAAGGAAAACAATATTTCCTGAGATCTGAAAGCACTTCATGGACTGGTTCTGCAGTATTTTTGCATTTCCTAGATCAGTAAGGAACCAGTAGCTACTGCAAGGGGGAATGTTGGTGCAATTTTATATTGAGACAAGATGTGGGACTAACATGCAAGCTGGTGTTTACCAGTTTGAGGCTGTTAGCCTCAAACTGACCCATCTTTTTCACTATGCAGGGGCAGCAGAACTATTTCCATTCTGCAGAGGGTGAAAGCAAGGCAGGTGTGCTGGGGTCCATATCCCAGTCCAGCAGAGACAATTATTTTTGATCCCGGATTTATGTCCTCTGGAATGAGAACCAACTGTCTGAATTATTTTTTTACCAGTAAATTTATTAGTTGAAATCCTTCCCCTCACATGACTTTCTGCCTTATTGCACAGGTAGTATTTTGAGTAGGGAGTTTTCTTCAGATGGGTGACACCTGTGCAACTGGGGCTTGCTTCTTTACTCAAACCAGAGCATGTTGGTTGTATGAAGTCTGGCTTCCTTCTTCAGGTGGATGGTGACTGGCATCCTCCTCATTTCCTCAAAATGCAGTGAGTTTATTGCCTTCATTTGTTTTGCTGTACACCCATTTCAGAGCACAATTGTTTGTTTGGCTTTCTTTTTGTATTTCCAGAGCCTTTAAACAGGGTACAAACACAAGTATGTCCTTCTGGATGTTGTTTATTAGATTTTTTTATTGTGGAAAATTATTTAGTTGCTTAACTGGATGGTGGTTGGGGAGAGAAAGGAACGAAAGTCAAAGTGGAGGAACAGCTTGTACTTACAATGGCTCAGGATAGGAATAAAAATTCAGATGCTTTAAGTCCTAATTTCCTTTACACGGCGAAAGAAATCCTGTTTCAGAGCCTTTGAAGAAAAAAAACACAGCAGCCACATCCACCCAAATGCTCCATTTTGTTGCAGAGTGAGGAAGCTGTTTTCCACCCTTAAAGCAACATTCTGGGGTTTGGGAGATGAGCAATAATGAGGAAGGGGCTTAGTCACAGTAACCATAGAGCACCTCTGCCAGATACCTGCTCATACCTTAAAAGAGCTCTGAGGTCTGAGTTGGCTGGGAGAGAGTTTATTCACGGTCTATAAAAGTTGTCTTAAGTGAGAATCTCTGTGTACACAGATTATCTGTGGTGGGGAAACTTGGTCTGCAAGTTCCTCTGCAGGAGAATCATCTATAAGTAGAGACAAAGAAAAAACAGCAACATAAATGAGACAAAATTAAAATAACTCATGGAAATAGGAAATGAAGAAATAATCCACCAAAATGTGCAGCCAACAGGTGTGGTGAAATCTCCATTATTTACATGGCTTGGGCTTGATGTTGGGTCAAGCTGGGAGAATGAGTTGGGTCAGAAGACATTCCTCTTTTGCTGCCTGCCTCTGGAGGAAGATCCATTGCACGGCTCATGACATGGCTCTGGGACAGGCTCTGTAGGGTTTCAGACCACCCTGTCCTGTTACTCTTCAAACTGGGTGTCTGTGCTGGCAGTAATGACTTGCTCTCTCTGGAGAGGGTTTATGTCCCCAGGAGGGATCAGGTGGCATCCAAAGCCCACCTCCATCAGCTGGATTAAAAAAGACAACCTGGAGGTGAATTCTTCTGAAAATCACTTCCAAGTTCTCTGTGCCCTTCAGACAGCTACGGCCATGCTGGGCATGAGTGTTGATGTGGTAAAAAGCCTCTGAGGACTGGAAACAAAGAGTTTTAAGAAGACTCTAGGGAAGAGTTGTTACTACCATCAATTATTGGAGTTTTTTCCTTTTACACGTTTTAGGCTCTGGCACATTTTGTTTGAGTTGAGTGAACACTTCACAGCTTGTCCCTCAAAATCCTAACTGAGCCTGTGTTTCCTTTAGTCTTGGTTTCAAAGGGCAGAGGAAAAAATGTGATTCTTGGTTCTTTTCCCAAAGGTGTAGAATCATTGATTAAATGTGTCCTGGAATTAATACTTTGTGCTCAAACCTTGCCCTCTGTAATAAAAATGTCTGGAAATCACATCCAGTGACACAGTCCTCCTGTATTTAACCCATGTCTGAAAGCAGCTGAAGTACTGATGGGAAATGTCCTGGTTCTTCCAAGTCAGTGGCACTCTGGGAGCCACTGGAACACATCCTGTCCTTACAGTCAGTCATTGCTCAAGAAACACATTACAGATGATGAGGATGTGAAGGAGCAGACCCTTTCCATCAAAGCATCAGGCCAGAGAAGGGCTAAAAACAAAATCCCATGCTGAAGGCATCCCTGAAGCCTGCCTGTTCTGTGTCTGGACTTCAGGATCGACCTCTGGTTCCTGCTCCTTGTCAGAAACGTCTGAAACAGGAGAAGCCTCCTGCGGTCCCTGCTAACGAAGGGGTGTTTATCACCCTCTGGTAATTGCATTTGCTATGGTATTTACAGCATTTCCTATGTTTTGAAATGGAGAAATCTCAGGCTTGCCCAGGGCTAATTGTGTACTTTAACCTGCTCCTAAGCCCACACGTATCTTTAAACATTAACATACACATTGGCAGCTTCCTGGGGCCGTCTCAACCCCACAGGTATCGAACTGAGAACGCGGCTACTGAAGTGTTAATGTTTGCTCTCAATATTTATCAGAGGCAGTATCCTTCCTCTTTTCCAGATCCTATGAAGTATTTTTTCTTTTTCTTTTTCTTTTTCTTTTTCTTTTTCTTTTTCTTTTTCTTTTTCTTTTTCTTTTTCTTTTTCTTTTTTCCTTTTCTCTTTCCCCCTTTTCCTTTTCCTTTTCCTTTTCCTTTTCCTTTTCCTTTTCCTTTTCCTTTTCCTTTTCCTTTTCCTTCCCATGCAGTGTCAGCTGCAGCTGGTATTCCAGACATCTGTAGAGCAGCACAGTGATTTGGAAATCCTTTCCCAGTACAATATAGGAGTGGAAAGATCTCCTAATGTTACACACAGTGCTGAGTGCAGCCCTGCAAATAACTGGTTTCACATTCTGCTGGCCTTTGGGGCAGACAATATATTAATTGCAGAAACAGAGGTCATTTGAGCTCACGTTGTGGTCTGGCCTTGGCCACGTATGAACTTATTTGCGTCTAAAAGGGACTGATCTGATCCTGGGCCATTTATGCCACAACACCTTGACCACATCTATGGCTCTGTCTCACTGGCCTTTTTTTCTGGATATAGCAGTTCCAGCTTAGATTCAGTAGATGAGGAGAAGTCCAGAGGCTGAATCGAGCACTGCAGCATGCCCAGAGCCCTCCTTCTGTATCTGTTGCTGTGTGGAGCAGGTGGCTTGAATTTGGCTGGAGCTTATGATGCATTTTGGAGTCTTTATCTTCTAGCTTATAAAGCCTTTTGGATAAAATTTGCTGAATACATGAAGGATATAAAGTTTTGTTTTGTGGATTTAAATCCAATCTTCTAAATTGCTTTAAAGCAATTCCTTGTGTTTTGAAATTCTGAAACTTCTGTCCCCCTTTTTTTAATGCCTGTGGTCAGTCACAGATTGATTTAAGGAATGGTGCAAAATGTGTAAATGAAATTAAAATAATTTTTTTAAAATAATGTTAGGAAGAAAAAAAAAAAAGAAAAAAAGAGAGGACACATATGTTATCAATACTCTACCAAAAGGGACATTGTCTCTGACACAGGAAGCCTTAAACTCCAAAGCTTGCAGGACAACTGGAATAATCTTTCTAATCCAGTCAACATTATCGGAACCGTCATGGAGCTCTTTGAATTACTCCAACATTGATTTTAGGAATTTTTCTATTTGGACTTCAAGTATATGCTGTAGATGGGACTCTGAATATATTTTTCTATGCATTTTATGATAAATATTCTGGCTTTGGATTGGCTTCTTGCTTGGATTTATTTAAGTATTAGTTGAATGGAGTTAAGGGGCTTGTCTACTTCAGTACAGGTCTTAAAATTTGAGGAAATATTGAATTTCATTTCATACAACATTCTAAAGTGTTTCAGCCAACAGCAGAGTGGGGTACAGGAGTCCTTTTGTTTGGTGTTTTAGTATCAGAAGTCCTGAATTGGTGCAAAGTGGTGGGTTTCTGAGGAAGTAAAATAAAAGACTGTCAGCATTCTCCCCTGTCCCTACCCCAAGACCCACAATATGCCAAGAGGTACCTAAGTCAGGTATCCATGGAAGAGTACAGGAAGAGGTTTCTATCTGATGGTCTCCCAGTCTCCAGTGTTTTCAGGTGGAGGAGTCTCTGTGGTGAAGTAATTTCCATATATTAATTTGTTTCTATATATTCAGTGACATCCAGTCAATTTATCTGCCATAAAGAAGTCCAGCCTTCTCTTGAGAATCACATTTTGATTGCCTTCACCCTGTTTCCTACTTTATTATCTGATACTCCCAGTTCTTCTGCTGGAAGACATTGTCAGTGTTTATTTTCTCTCTCCATGGCATTCATGGTTGTGTAAACCTTTATCCTAAACCCTCTCACAGGACAGAACTCAAAATTACAGACCAAGCTTAATGTCTGAGCCTCAGAGAAGGTTGTTTCTCCCCTATCCTGGATGTGGATCAGCTACCACTAACACTCTGCAATGCAAGTCCTTGAGAAAAAAGGGAGTAAAGCCCCTTCCCTGGCTGTCTGGGACCTCCCACTGCTATTGCCACAGGGAAATTTCAAAGTTTTGCCTAGACTGCTGGAAGTGCCAACAGGGAAAGCAAATATTTGTGTGTAAGACTTAACCCCAAGAAGATTAAGTGCAGATGAATGTCAATAGTGCCAGCAACCTGTGAGAGAAAGTGAAAACTGAGAACAATGTAAAAACAGAACATGGTGCGGAAAAAAAAAAGAAAAAGAAAGAATAAAATGCAAAACAGATTAGAATCAAATCAGGGAGAAGGAAAATTCCTGGGGATTTTTGCTTTCCCAAAAAAGGGCAGCATAAAGACCAACAAGAAGAGCACTGCAACAGGGGCTCATCAGTGTTAACAGGCTGGGAGGAGCCAGGGGTGAGCATGAAGTAAGGAAGGGGTAGAAATGAGGGATGCAGCTTGATGGGATGCTGCATGAATAGTAGATGCCTTTGGAAATTGGGAAGGATCCTGGAGGTGATGAGTATCTTGCATGGTCTTTAGTTCCCACCCCTTCAGTTCAGGAAGTCAATTGCTAGCTAGGGAAATGGTGATCCGTGGGAAGAGGTTTGGTTTTGTGAAGCTTGGCCCATATTCTTTAAAAGGAGAGCTGTACTGTTTGGAAAGCATCCATCTCGGGAAAATCATAAGTGGTAGGGCTGTCTAGACTAGTAAGAAAGGCATGAACAAATAACCAGGATAAAATGGAAGAAGAAGAGAAAAAAGTGTGATTCCTCACCTAGAATTAAATTAAGATGTCAGGAAAAAAATGAATCAAGGCTTCAAAGGATGCAACCAGAAGATGGTCTTAACTGGCTTTACTCTAAGGTTAACAAGGAGAGGAAATTAGATATGTTCACCCCTGGATTTACATGTTGCTGCTGGAAGTGGGCGGGGAGATGCATGATAGGAATGTTACAATTAATTATTATAAATCTCTTCATAACCACCATGTGGGCAGCATGCAGGTGTGTGTGAGGACCTTGGCAGCCTGACAAAAATGTAATTATCGGTTATGGAGGTAGCCATGCTCACTCTTTGGCACTTTGTCAATCAGCAGAGTGGTAATTAGCCATTGCTAGAGGCCACTGTGTTTCTCTGAAGAGGAAAGTAGTACCTCTTCAAACACCTGGATGTGGTCTGGGTGAGAGCACGGGGGGAAGTGTGCCTTACCTGGGAGACTGCAATTACAGCAAGGATTTCCTGACTCAGAAATCAAACCAGAACTGTTGTGCCTTAAATCTTTTTCTTTTTTGACCTGCAGCTCGAAACTGTCAGCGATTTGCATCCATATAACCCAATCTAAATACAGTGGGTTTTTTAAGTTTTAATCTTTAGTTTTCCAGGGTTCAATAGACTTTCTATCAGTGAAAAAGAGGTTCTTTTCTAGGAAAGATATGTACCTGCTGAAGTAATTTGGTGAGCAGAAGGAATGACCTCCAACAATTTTATACAGGAAGTCTGATATGATCTGGTTTAAAGAGAACTGATTCTTGCTGCCCTCACTGCCTTGTATTGGACAGCATGTTATCTTCTCGTTTGGCTGAGAGAAAATGTGGGGCTTGGGGCTATATTACATATAATGTACAATTCAGTGTCCTTGCCCCAAAGCCCATCCTTAGGGATTTTCCTCCCTGTGGGTCACAGCGAATAAGAAGCAGACTTGAGAGCAGGGTCAGAAGCTGTCCAAGGCACCATTTTTCCAATTCCTACCATAGCTGAAGAGTCAGGGTGAGAAAAAGCATTGCTATATGGAGCCTTTTTTAAAGTTCCCCATCAAATGCAGTAAAACACTCTACAGAGCAGCTTTAAAAACAAGGGGAAAACAAGGGCCAATACACCTCTGTCACAGCAGCAACAGCCAAGAAGTGCTTGTCAGGCCTGGGTTCCTTCAAAGATGTGCACTGAGCCCTTTCACACTCTTAGTGCTGCTTGCTGAAGTATTAAGGAAGTGGGAAGGAATCCAGAAAACCGGTTCAACTCAGCTGACACCATGGGGTTTGAAAAGGAGCAGGAAGGAGATGAAGATCTGCAGCACACTGCTGACCTGCCACCAGCTGGGGACACGGCGATGCATCACGCTGGTCCTGCTGGTGCGGATGTGCTCAGAGGTGTCCAGCAGCTGTTGAAAGGGAGGATGGAATAACATCTGCTCACAGCTGCTGCAGAGTTGGGTATTTTTTGGTCCTGATGAAATAGGGAGACAGATTTTTGGGGCAGCCTTCAGGAAGCTCTTGACTCAGCTGGCTATAAAGAGTGAAAGTCCCCCACAGCACTGTCTTGCCCTTGAAGGCATGGACAGTCTGTAACATTGAAAAGATTGTAATTTGTCAAAGTTGAGGAGAGCTGTGTCCTCTTCCTCCGAGCTTCTGCAAGTCTTGCAGATGCTGTATGAGAATTACTTGTGAGCTGTAATGCTTGTAGTGGTAAAACACATGACAGACACACAGGGTGAAGATTGAGGAGTGCTCATTTGTGGTTGCTACAGCCATTCTTTGTCGTGGCCCTTACTGTAACTTTATTGTAACTTATAAAGTCCAGCAACCCACAATTGTAACCACTGTGTCACCACCCAAGATTCAAAACTCAGCTCAGAATCGATGAAATTATAACTACGTATAACCCCTTCTTGCAATTTAACACTAAGGGGAGTTGGCATGAGAAGACACTTAACTA
Organism: Erpornis zantholeuca; assembly: GCA_013400515.1. Lineage (NCBI taxonomy): Eukaryota > Metazoa > Chordata > Aves > Passeriformes > Timaliidae > Erpornis > Erpornis zantholeuca. Next base: position 360,055 of record VZTN01017320.1, read on the forward strand.
TCTTCTCAAGTAATGCGGAATTTATTATAGCACCCCACCCTTTTCCTCTTCCCTTTTATGTGGTTTTGCATAGATCTCACAAACTACAAGTCATACATAGAAAATAAAGTAATAAATTAGTTTGAAATATGAAGCCACATTCAGAATTTTTTGGATGAAAGTAGCTTTAGTTGGTTTAGGGTATTGGTCTACTTTGGTAAGTGGTAGTGACGGAACATTGCTTTTGAGCTCTTCTTTCACCCGAGATTTGGGTTTGAGCCCAGAAATTGAATCAACTGATGTTTAAGCTGAATAATCCTTATAATTTTTGTGTTTCTTTATTATTACATATACAACAGTTCTAATTGACTGAAAAAATTTCTGAATAATTAAACTTTGAAATTCCTGAGAATTATTCCCTCCATAATCAAGAGATGTGGCATGCATTTCCAACAATCTTCATTAAGTATTTAAGTCATTGACCCAAAACATGAGTTTACACCTTCCCAGCAATGACACCACTGACTTCTAAAGGCACAACTAATCTGTTGTGAACCGTTGGACAGATGGCAGCTTCTTTGCTGCTATCACATTATTTTTGATCTCCTTTCTATTGCCATATGCAAATTGCTGTCTGGCCATGCAAGCAAGTCTTGGACTCACAGCCTTGAGTCCATCGCAAAGCATCTCTGGTCTGTCACTCTCCAGCCACTAAAGGAAATGGTCACCACATTTCTTGACTTTTTTTAGTAGATCTGAACATCTGCGGCTTTTACTGAACTCAGTCCAGCTCCAACTGCATGGTTGTCCTGGTTGTACCTCAGGGACTCACTTCAGAACTGGAGTGTCTAAACAATTTTTACCTGGCTTAAAGGGATGGACAGTGATTAGCAGAGCTGGGAGGCAATATTCTGGCATCTACTGAGTTCTTTCTGCTGCTAGACATCTGTCTTCCTTACCATGTAAGTCTGAAAGCAATATGTCTGTCTCTTTGCCTGTATTTAATGTGTGGTATTGTGAGGAGAGCTCATTACAGACAAGCTCAAGTGTAGCTGGCGCTTAGCTGCAAGTGCAAACATAATGAATGTCTGTATTGCATTAGGATCTTTCCAGAAGGCATTGAAACACAGCCAAGGTGGCTTCACAGACTCAGTGTTCTCCCCACACTTGTTGGTTCAACTGTTCTTAAAAACTGTGGGAGTTTGGGAGAGCATGGATTCCAGAACCAGTAAATATTTGCAGTGCATCAAGTGGCAGCAAACAGGCAAGTTGATTTAGAGCTGAGCCAGCCTCCTCTTTGCTCAAGCCTTCTAGAGACACTTCAGGGAAACACAGTGAGCTGTGGTAGGAGATGACTCTGGGGAGGCTTCAGCTGCTGTTTCTGAGTTATAATTGGATTACACAATCCCAGAGCCACACTGCACATCCATCACCACCTCCTGTCCTCAAGTGAGGTGTGAGGGGCCTTCACCAGCCCAGTGAAACATCTCCAGAGGCTGGAGCTGGCCCACCAGGAAGGATGGAAGGCAAATGTGAAACCAGTTGCATTGCAGGCTTTGCAATGGTTGTGAGGTCTCCTGTTTGAAGTTTCCCAAGCCACAGAGTTCAGGCAAAGCACCTAAAGGACAAAGAGCTGTGTTAGTTTGTCAGATATGTCTAATCAGTGCAATCTCCATCAAGACAGGGGATGAGTCTGGTGAGTAGGAGACACGTAGTTTTGCTTGGCAAATGTTGGTTCAGTTCATGGGGAGGTTTTGGTGCACAGTGAGTAGATTCCTCCTGGGGGACACACAGCCAGGCTGCTCCACAACATTATCCACGGCTTAGTGAGGGATTTCTGTGTCCTTTTGGTAGAAAACATGACCATAATACCTTCCAGCTGACCGGCACTGAACTGAGCAATCTCAGATCAGGAGCATCTTTACAGTATCACGTCAAGGCATTTGTTCTTAAGTTTTCAAAAGCCTGATGTCTCAAGGAAAATTCAGCTTTGTTTTGTCCACAGTCAAGTGCAACCTCTGCCTTGTTTTCAATTTGCATCCAAAGTATTAAAGAAACAGGCTCATCAACATGTTAGTGTTCAAGTTTTAGTAAACTGGGGTTCTGCTTTCTGACAGCTCTGCTTAGGCTGACAGATGTTCCCGCCCTTTCCTTCTGTGCAGGAATGTCTCTTAATTTCCATGAAAGCCTCCATGGTGAGGAGTTCCATTTTATTCCTGCATATATCCTGAATTGCTTCATAAAAGTCACTGATGATGAGAGCTGGAATTATCTTCAGATTTTATAACTTGGCTAAAAAAACCTGGCTGCAAGCTAAAACTTGACACATAAATCTCAGCCAGGAAATAATTTCATTTCTCTCTTTCCATCAAAACAGCAAACAACTCGGCCCACTCCTAAACAGTTGCAAAGTTCTCAATGGTAAAAGGGTATTTTAGGAAAGGATTAAATAAAGCAATGTTACTAAGTGGCAGAGTCTCTAGGGTGGAGAGAATGTGGAGGGAAAAACATTTGGAATTATGAAATTTCTTAGGATTTTTTTGTTTGTTTGTTTTTCTTCACTTTAAATGCCTCACAAATATCAGGAAGGAGCAGTGCAAACCATCAGTTTGATTGACTTTCAGTAATACTGGCTGCCATGAGAAGTGTAGGTGCTGTTTACCAGTACAGGGATGTACTTATTAACAGGATTAAACAGAGCAAGGCAGAACTGAGAGATCAGCCTGGACGGGGCTCAGATTAAACAAATTGGTCATCCAGTCTTATCAGCTGAGTTTGTGTTGCAGTTTATATGTACTAACCCCTAAACCACACCTGACCAATGAGGAGAGGCCTCAAATACCTTCAGGAAAGGGTCTTTACCATTCCCTCCAGAGGCTGAGTGCCATGTTCTTACTGTGCTCTTCCAGATTAGTTAATACTCTCATTAATTTCTGACCTAGATGATGAGTGAGAATAAAAGTTACCTTCCATTCCTATAAAAACCCCTTGTGTATCCTTCTGTTGGCTTTTCTGGTTGTTTACTGACCCTGAGGTACAGAATAATAAGAGGAGTGACCATTAGCATGTTGAGTGTTGTTGCCCAACCACTCACACCCATTTTGCTGGTGAATTGTGACTAAGGAATGGTTGGTTTTGTATTCCATGGCCCAATAAATGCTGTGGCTGGAAGTTGTCCTTTTGATCATATTGAAACCTTTGGTCTTGGGACCATGGACATTGCTCATGTATCTGAGCCATATCTAAGCCACGTTCACAAAGCCAGGATTTTCCCCTTCTTGGATAATGTGGAGTTAAATGACTTGATCAGTGACACAGAAAGATACAATTTTTATATTGCAAATTTGTATTGACTAAATCCCTCAGTATTGAAAGCTCAGTCACATGGTCCAGTGATGGGCAATTTATTCGGGATCCTTACTGAACAATGTATTTCCAGATTGCTGGAGACAAGGCTGCAGTTGTGGGCAATGCCTACCAGTAAGGAAATACATGGTTTCTGGGCTCGTACTCTGAATTTGCACAGAGAAGCACTGTGGCCATTCTGCATGCAAGTGAAGTATCTGCCCATGGGTCCTGGCTCTCCTTTTGTCCCCACACTATTCAGGCTTTGAATATTGACCATTCTGGATTAGATTATAATGACTCAGAAGGCTCTGTAAATCACAGATGTTCTGTAATCCCCATTTTTGGAGACAGGGAATTGAAGGACAGGGAAGCTGTTTACTGGGCCTACTTTCCCCTAACTGCTTATTGCCCTCACTGTTGTGGAGACCTCCAGTTCTGTTCCTCTGATTAGGACATGCATTTTATCTGCCCTCTTTGATGAGGTGTGAAGTGCACGTTGCTTAATAAGAACAAGCTGTTCAGATAACACAGCTCAGAATGATAGAGATTTTGTACTTCCAACATTATCATTGTCAAAAGACAGGGTAAGTGTCCTAACTATAGGACTAGACTGGAAACCAGGTCCTGGCTTCCTCACATTGGGTTTGCCATCTTTTTTTGTCTTTATTTTTTAATACTATGGTGTTAGGCAATTTTTGTGGAGCTGTGTGGATGGTGACTGGTGTGGGTACTGAGATTGCTACTGCAGGAGGGGTGTGAGGCAATCCAGATCATCTGCTGTTCAAGGCTGTCCATTCCCTGGCCCTTGCTATTGCTAAAGTGATGCAATACAAAGCTGGTGAAAGTAGATAAGTTCTGTGTCAGAGAAATATGAGAAAGGCAAAACAAATTCCACAGAAAAATTTTGGACTGATAGAGAAAATAAATTTCATAAGTGTGTTTAAAGCCCTTGCATACACAAACAGTACCACAAACTTACAGGGGGATGCATTTGCTGCCTATCCATTAGTATTTGGCCAGGAACAATAGCAGATTTTACAGGTAAATGGATGTAACAGCAGGCTATGATGAGATTTTTAAGACCTCGGTGCAGTTATTCACAAAGCTGCCAAACCCTAAGGCAGTGCATGATTGAACTGTAGCTCAAAGGTATCACCATGTGCTCACTGTGCAGTGGTGTGGCACTTGCTATGTAATTATCTCTCTCCAGCACAATTATTAACATAGGATTAAACAGTTGAGAGCCACCACTGCAACATTAACCAGCAGCAGGGTGTGTGCTCTATAATTTAGATGCTTGCAGGGAAGAGTTCACCACAGGCCATCCACCAGCCCTGCGAGCATTTTGTCCTGTGTAACTGTGGCTGCAACCCTCCCTCTCCTGAAATCAGGATGGAAAGAGTGCTCCAGCAGTCTTGTGTGTATGGGGAGGCCTGACTCATGCTTCCCTTATGACCTTATTTTCCACGGGCATTGTAGCCAGCCCTGTGTGAAAAGCCTTTCCCTGTATAAGGCAGTAAGTTGCGCAGCACATGGTAGGAACTTCTGGTTCTTCTCTCTCTGTATGAAATGCAGCAAAGCAGCAGGGAGAGGCTTTGGCCATTAAATATCACACTGGATTTCAAATATGACCCTGAGAAATTTCAGTTCTGCTGAGAATTGAAATACTGGCCCAGGCATAGACCCTTATCTGAGGAATTGTACTATAGTGAAAACAGCACCTTTTGTCTCCTGTAGAAACAGTCATTAACGCCCTGAATGCTTAGGGCCATTTGAATATATGCAAGCATGGGAGCGGTCCCCTAAATACCACATCTTTCCACCTTGAAAACTGCCTATTTGCCAGACCCTGCCATCCTCAGAGAAGCCTGTTGCCCATTTATCTCACCCAGGGTGGTCAGGATTTACAGCCCACGTTGCAGCTGGAGCTGTGGACAGGCTGCTCTGGGCTGCCTGGTGGGACAGGAATATCTGTGAGTAGCAGTGAGCTCCCATCAGCCAGATGTTAGTGCTCGGAGCTTGCTGTTCAAGGCTGCTGATTAATCTCTCAGGCATGTGGTCCCTTTCTCGACACTGACATTAGTCAGAGAGTGCCTGCAGATCGGAGATACTTGTTTTTCCATCCCTTTGTCATTTCTTCTTCAGCCTTACCAAAGCTTTTCCACTTCACCACCGTGGCAACCTGTGGCACTTCCGTGCTTGAAAGAGGGCTGGACCTGGTCCTCAGCCCCGCTGGCTCTGTCACCTCTCCCAAGGCTGCTGGCTTGGGACGCAGCAGAAGCTCGTTGCTGAGGTCTCCTTTTTGCCCTGGGCTTGCAGAGCAGCTCAGGAGCTGATGCAGATGCCCTTTGTCAGGCCTGTGTGTTTTATCCAGCCTGACTTCAATGCTGCTGCTGTCATTTCCATCCAGGTTTCACAAATCCCTTACCGCTTACAGGGAAAGGCTTCATTAGAGCCTCTTGTCCTGCTCCTGCCAAGACAGGGGCATCTCAGTTGTGTACGTAAGCACTGTGTTGGAGTTGTTTCTGTTCAGCTCAGAACTATTCAGCTCAGTATTAAAAACTGATTCCCTGCTCTAAATTAGTTCCTTTGACTCATCCTCCAGAGGAATTTCTGTCTCTGTAGAGACTGTAGAAAAGATCAGAAAGCCAGTGTTTCCTACCCGGGACTGAGGTTACATATATTAAGCAGGGCGATGCAAAGACTACCACAAGAGACCCACCAAACACAGATAAATACAAGTCTGAGTGTGCTCTTTTCACTCCCCATGCTTTTCTGGACCCAAATGGACTTGGCAAATGAAGTGAAATGTCTCCAGAAGTTCCCATAGATGCTCAGGAGAGATGTCAACATTTCACCCCCCAGTGGCACGTAGGGCAGCAGGTTGCCCTGGGGCACCTGCAATTTCTCTTTGAAATCCAGAAGCCGTGCACAGCAGCAAGGCATGCTCAGGGCTTCCAGCTGAACCTTCAGCCAAGGAAATCCTATCTGTTTGTAAAGGCAGCTGAGCTGCAGCAGCTTGTGTGCAGTGTGAAGCCAACACATCCAGAGCGGAGGGATTTATAGGGGAACTTGACTTTTATAGATGTTGCATTAACTTTAAATATTTGCCTTTCTCAGCATGGGTTCTCCCCTTGTGCATACAAATGCCCCTGGGTATGATGTATTTTCTGGGGAGGAGACATGGACTCCAATTACAGTAAATGTCTATTTCTTTGCTTTCTTGAGAGGCAGTGTTTAATGCATTGCAGTCACGCTGTGGCCATATGCCAATACCTCCTCACTCTGCTGGGATTTGCTCTGCTTCTCTCTTTCCCCATTTTGACATACAGGTGACAGTGAAACAAAGGTTCTCTTCATATTATACATAACATTTATTTTATTATATATTTACTGATCCCAGTTCTTCCCTTCTTAACATCAGAGGATGTGGGCTCTGAGCATTTGCACTCTGAACCTGCTGAGGGGTACAGGGAGGTCTGGCATGGCCTTACCTCCCAGAGATTCTGAAATCATTAAGCCCTTAATCAACCTTGTTTCCATGTGCCCCCCATTCTCCCACAGTCCATGTCTCCCACCTGTTCCTCTGTACCCCTTAAATCCATGTTTAAGCTAAACCTCAGCTTACAGATACCCCTGCAGCACCTGCCACACCAAACATCAGTCATCTCTGTCAGGACTCCCAGGGAATGCTACGAGTTGTAGTACATTAGACTGAAGAAAATCATAATGTAAACACCCCAAACCAGGAATAATACTAGTTCAAACTAATATGGTTCTCATGCAATTAATATCAGTAAAAATAAATATTTTTCTTCAATCTGATGCTGGTTCTCAGCTTCAGCTGCATCTGGGGATGGTTTACTTGGATATGCTTCCCTCACTGCTACTGTGCTATAGGGTGTATCCTGTCTACTTGACAGGACCACTAAAATAAAGGAAGTTTCTAGAAGCTGCTATAACACAAGGTAGAGGTCAGTTCAATCAAAAAATCCAATAAATAGGAGAAAATCATAAGATGCTGTGCTGCTCTGACCAGCAGTTTCTCTTCCCTGCATTCCCACCAGTGAGAGAGAAGGACACAATACACTCTGCTTTTGGGTCTTGCTGATTTTATCCCTTCCTTGGTATTTAATTAGTTCACAGTGTGTATGTGTGGGGGGAATCGTGATCTAATCCTATTGAAATACAAGCCAAGTAAAACAAGTTTAGATGGAGACATGGTCACACAGCAACTTTCAGTCAGGCAACAATACACTTGGGGTAAGGTATATTGGCAAAGTAGTTTTAGGCATATCAGACCTATTTGGTTTTATTGTGACAGCAATAATACTAGGTGGGAAAAAGCTGAGTTGAAAATTGAAGTGGATAGCAAGTTTTGGTAAGTTTGGCAGCTGTGGAAATGAAAAGCTTCTGTACATATAGTTGGAAAAAAAGCTTTTCACAGAGACTTTTGAAGCCCAGATGAAACTGCAACCATAGCTCTGAGACTGAAATTAAAAAAAAAAACAAAAAGAAAAAGCAGTAACTCTGTAATTTTGGACATTTTTTGCATTCAGGCAGAGCAAAATGCAGATATCTCTAAAGCAGACTCTTTTGTAAGGTAGATGTAAACCTACATTTGCTTGTTAAAGCCATGGAGAAAATATTTTGTTTGTCCTTCCTCAAAACATTTTCCTTTGAACTCAGCTGGGTAGTGCACTTTTATATTCAGGATCATTTACCTATAACTGAGCAGCTTAATCCAGTTAGGAATACTGTGCCCTCCTCACCAGGAGCAGGACAGAGGTGTATCAGGAATACCCACCAGCCAGACATGGTGCTTCGAAGGAACAAGGGCAGATGCTGCATTTGCTCAGATTGTGTTTCTGCCTTGCAAACAGCTGTGCTGCAGAGTCTGTGAGCTCTCTGTGCTTGCAGTGAGCTCTCTACATCCCCTGTAACACGGGTGGAGAGCAGGGAGTGGTGTCCTGGCTGCTGTCTCTGTTTTTGTACGCTGTGCAGTCGTGTGCCACCCCGCCGTTCCTTATTCCGCTGGCCATCCTGAGTAGTTTTGGTGGAGGGAGTCAGAGGAGGGTGATGTGAGCCTCAGCAAAGAGGCTGGCAGGGTTTCACGGGGGTTCAACCCCTGGGAGGGCACCAGGACCCTTTGCTTCCCTAGCCCCGACGCATCCCTGCGGGTACACATCGCTGGAAGCTGGGGAGGTGCTGAGGCTGGGAAGCTCCTGGAAATGCAGAAGGCACCAGGCATGGGGCAGGTGGGGCTGAGCACCGAGCCCAGGGGAGGAGCAGGAGTTCGGCTGCTCCTGCTAAACAGCTTAGACCTCACTGCCGCTCCCCTCCCCATCCACCGCCGCATTCCTGTGGCATCCAGGGCGAATCGCTCTGAGGAACGTGTTCAAAGGAAACAGGGCAGGAGCGGCGTCCCTCCGCCTCGGAGTGCCGGGGAAAAGCAGCGGGCTGGCTCCTGTGTGCCTCCCTTGCTGACTGCGTGGTCAGTGAGCAGAGGAAAGGAACTTGGAGGTGCCCCAGAGTGAGGTCGTACCCTCTTGATTTATTTTTCTCTTCCTGGAGACCTTCTGTCTCCTGCTGCCTGGGCAGGGAATTTAGGGATTTACTGTCAGGACTGACTTATCTGCTCACTTGGCACGAGTGAGGTGCCTGTGGTAGGCAGTCTGGCTCATACCCTACACCTTTTTTTTTTTTTCCTTTCTTGACTTCTTGATTAGTGTGGTTTCTATTCTTGCTAAACCATAGGCTTTTTTTCCTTCACAAATATAGGAAATAAGGTGTTGATCCCTTCCTGGGCACTTGCAGTCACTGTGATGACATGTTCCCACCTCCAGTTCCAATCCTGACAGAGGTGTCTTGGTGTGACTGTCACTTGGCATCTTTGCTTCCTCCCTCTCAGCAGCATTTCAGGCTTCAGGGCTCAAAGTGCTGGGGGAAAGCAATGCCCCAGAACAAGCCCTAGGTGTGGTTTTGGGGCCAGGGACATTTCTTCAGGTACCTCCAGGGCTGAGAGTCTTTTCACTTGTCCTCAAGTGCCCCCTAATGACCCTGCATCCTCTAAAGACACCCCAGCCAGGGTGCAAGGGGGTGTGAGATTGAAGGGGAAGTGTGGGGTTTTGAAATGGATGACACCAGCAGTTCAGATACCTTCAAACCTAACATTGGTTTGATGCAGATCAGAACAAAGCTCTTTTTAAAGAACCCCCAAGTGCCCATGAGCATGGATTTAGGACTGTTTCCAGGGCAAGTTTCTCCAAACTCCAAGAAAATTATCTGCAGCTTGCCCTGGGAAGTCAGGGCCATGCAGATGCCATTTGATGGAACTCATGGTGGGATCTATCTTAGTCTGAGATAGTTATCCATGCAGGAGTCTCCAAAGGTGGTTCACCAAAGGGAAGTGTCCAAGATAGGCAAGAAGTCTCCTTTTGGATGTACTCATTCCTCTCTGATGACTGTTGGGAAAGATGACTTCCCTTGACTAGCTGCATCTAAGGAGCTTAAAGAGAAAATCTCCTTTTTGTGAGGAGTGAAATAAAGATGAAAAACAGTGCTGAGAGCTGAGACACCTTGGGGTGGATGTAGCCTGGCAGAGGCCTCCTGTAGGCAGTGCTTCATACTCCCAAAAAATCCCCATCTCTAATATTTTGAATGAAGTTGTGCTACAAACACTACATTTCCAATGGCAAATGCTGACCCAACATTCAGTAAGGTAACAACAGCCACAACAATTTCTTTCTCCATCCAGGTCCTATGCACCTTGGTGACTCATATGAGGTCCTAGGGTAAAATTCTAGCTCATTTCCATTTATGCCAGTGATGTTGGATATGTCTTTGGGACTCCAATTCTGTACCTCGGAAAGGGGCTGTTCTTGCAGCAAAAAAAGGTGGTTTAACTCAGCACTGCCATGCCCCCACCACTTCACCCAACACAATGCTTTAAGAGTGCTGACAGGGACTTTTCCACACTTCAGCATGAAAGTTAGTCTTGGCTGAAAAATCCCAGTAAGTGGAGTTTAAGTGACTCCATCCCAAACCCAATACTCCCTGCTGCCAGACCCCTCCCTCTATTCTTTGATTCCCCATCTTTCTTTCCATGCACCACGCTCACTCCCACAGGAAAGACTTTTAGTTAGTGAGATTCCAGCGTTTTTTAGCAGCGTTGCCATAAGGAGCACAGATGAGGAGATAGCTGGGACTCAACGTCTCTCCCTTGGGTAGGTGAAGGGCAAGACTTGGGTGCCACTGCTGGGTTTTGAGTAACTTGAATTCTGTAACACTAACTTCAACAAATTTTGGACATTTTGTGGTGGATGAACACTACCATCACATCTTTATCCATGACACTTTTATCCACTGTCCCATTCAAATGAAGTTTGTAGGAGGCAGGTGTGTGTCTGTCAATCAGACAAATGTGTATCTGCATCAGTCCGGGGTGTTTGGTAAAAGGTTTGCATGCCCATAATATGCTGCTCCAAAATCAGTTTGTTAGGTTAGTGATTGGACTGGATGATCTTGGATGTCTTTTCCAACCTTAATGATTCTCTGATTCTATTCTATTTGGTGCTATTTCTATTCTATTCTATTCTATTCTATTCTATTCTATTCTATTCTATTCTATTCTATTCTATTCTATTCTATTCAGTGCTTATTTCTTTGGCAAATGGACAGATGTTGTAAATCTCCTAGATACAGTGAAACTTTAAACTGGATATATTTGTGATACGGTCTCTCAGACAAATACTCAAATACATTTAATATGCAGTTTCACAGTTGTAGACTGTCTGGGATAAATCCTCATGATGTGTAGGGTTCTTGTGCCACCTTTCTCATTACATCTCCTGGTGTTGCTCTGGACTTGAATGTACCACTGCTGAGGATGCCTTCCTCACAAAACTGTGGAACAAGCAGACATGCAGACACATCTTCAGACCAAACAACTCTCCTGAATTATAGGTCACTAGGAAATTCAAATTTTGAAGGGAATTTGGAAAATAACCTATAAGATTTACCTAAGGAGCTCTTTCATGGTCCTTCTCTTCATTTCCCAAGCATCTGAGTAGCAACATGCACTGATTAACGTCTCACCTGCTTGTTCAGCTGCTGGGTTGGTTATCCAGGCTGTTCTGAGCTCGCAGCTGTCACAGTTACACCAGGTTAATGATAATTTGGTTGCAGGCAAGTGAATCACAGCCCCAGCAGTAAGAGCAAGGGCAGGACAGCACTCATACTTCATCATCATCATCCTCATCCACATCCTCATCCTCATCATCCTCCCCACTGCAAAGCCCTGTGAAAAATGCTATTTGTAACCAGCCAGTGAGAATGAGAGGACTCCACCTTGTTATTTCTCCAGAGTAGAAGAAACAAAATGTTTATTTTTCAGCTGTCTTGAAGTTGTAGACAGGCATCCAGTTATCAAGCTGGGTTCTTCCTATCACCTACCCTGTTGGCAAACAAAGCCATGCATGTCAGATAGTACCTCAGTTTTTTATAACTGTGCTGTTCCCGTGATGTCTCTGGGTATCACCAGATAATTTAAGCACTAAACTGTGTATTTCAGACTAAAGAGTGAGGACTGTAGAGAAACAGTATAATCTGAATGAGCTGGATAGCTTTTTGAGGGTGTTTGAGAAGTTTCTGAGTGGCTCTGCAGAGCAGGTCTAGCTCTGCTGACAGAGGACCAACCTTGAAATGTTTGGGAGTGTCTCTGGGATGAGGATAATGCCATCTCTGATCTATTCCCCCACTAGCCAGCCTAGACAGATGAAACACGGTTGGGTTCACACAACCTCCCACTTCAGTTGCGTGAAGTGTTTGTTCCTCTGCATTGGATTCTGGCATAGGTCATGCCTATCACTGCATCCATGGAAAATGCAGGAAATCCCTCATGAAGTAGAGTTTCCACCTCATGTCTTCCCAGCAAACATATTTCCCTAACTCAGTGTCCTCCTTTACAGGGATTTAAATTCAAGAAGTGTTCTGCTTGAGGTTTTGAAAGGGTTTGGCAAACACAAAAGCCAAGATGTGCTGGCTGTTTTCAAAGAGCACTCGGAATGAGCAGTGATAAAAACCAAACTCCCTCCTTTTCAGCACAATTTGTGGCCCTCTATCTGCGATCTCTCCATCTCCCTAGTATACATTTGTAGAAGAGCCCTAGTGAGAGAACAGCTGGGGCAAGGATTTGCCATATAGCAAAGCCCCACAGTGCTTTTGCACGAGGAACAAGAGCTTCCAAGGGAGTGGAAGCAGTTGCTGTGTTTGTGTTGACTGGCCATGGTTTCCCACTGCTGGGGGTTTGCAAAGCAAATGAAATGTTATTCATCAAGGCAGGCTCCCTCCCCAACTTTCAGTTGTTGAAAATACTACAAAGTAAGATGGAAAGAAACATGTAATCCTTCATCATCACAGTCAGGATTTTGCTTGTTTATTTAGATTCCCCGTCTGTTCCAAATGTTCTGCCAGAGAAAGCCCATCCAGACTCCAGGAGTGCTTGACACACATAAAAAAAATTCTAGATGTATTTAGAAGATAAATCCAGCAGAAGACTGCCTGTTCTTACAGTGCAGCAGCAAGATGAAAGTCCCACAGTAAAATATCTCCTGATGCTTTTTGTAGAAAAAAAAGGAAGGAGGCACCTGAGAAGAAATAGATTTCGATGTGGATCCTCTAAATCAGAAACTTTTTGTTGGAACTGCCCTTGAGCTCCAGGTACCTCCTATTTTTCTGCCTGGAAAATGTGTTCCAGGTAGGAAAAATGGAACTTGGTGCCTTTGTGGTCAGTTAAAGGAGAGGGTTGGGTTCAGAGAGTGATTCCTCCCTCTGCCCTAGGAAGTGGAGATCAGCCCCTCAAAGGGTGTCTCTCCCTGCAGACATTCCAGGACAAATGGAAAGAGAAGAGCCCAGACCTGAATCTCACTTTCAGCTGCTGAATCCCATCCCAAGTGAGGCTGTGTGTTGGGAACTGAACTCCTTTGCATTGAAACTGCTCAGCAACCCTTCTAGCTGGTGTTAGTCATCCCACTCCCATTGCTGCACCTACAAACAGGAAACGAGTGAGAAATGGGAGACCATAAGCATAACCTGGAGATGACATAGGTCTTTTGAGCCATCCTAGGATGAGGTAGTAAAAAATGAACACTTGTCCAACAGATGTTTTGTATTTGGACCATCATCTAACCCAGTGGATTTGAAAAGCCCTGTGGGTTGCTCTTCTATCTAGTGAAGCCTTGGGATCAGCACCTTGAAACTCTCTATTTTTTATTTCCTGTATAAGAGCCACTGGTATGAATGAATATCAAGAGCCTGATGTTCCTTCTGGGGGCAATATTGCAGTAAGTTGTATAGGGTAGAGTGGGAGGGGCAGTTTTCGGCCAATGACACCCTAAATAATAACTTCTGTTGAAGTTATGGGATCGTGGATGCTCCTAGGGACTGCTAAGATTTTACCCTTCAGGATTTTGTCTTCAACAAGCCCATATAATGAGGTGTTCAAGACACCTCTGTTCTTGGAAAGGCAAAATAACCAGTTCTGTGTTTGGCAGGTGCTGTCCTCATTTCATATGTTGACATGAAGAGCAAAGGGCTCTTGTCAGAGTCTGGGGTTTCTGAAGAGCTGTTGAGCTGAATCAAAACTAGAGTTTTCCAAAAGTGACACCCCTTGACCCAAACTCCAGTTTCATACCAGAATCAGGGCAGCCTTTCTCCATAAACTCAATGTAGCCTCAGTGTTTTGTCAGTTCATAAAAGTAACTGTGAATCACTGGTATCATTAAGATCTACAATTTTGGGTCTTAATTAAATCCTCAAGTGAAAGAGAAAATTTTACTAAAAAAAGGTATGAAAACAGAGTAAAAGTACCCCCCCAAAAAAGCATTCTGCTTTTGAAAGTTGAGGTGTGTTCTCTGGAATGTCTGAATTAACCCTTGGTATGATAACTTTTTTGTAAAGCTCACCTGCTGCTGTCCCCACAGCTCATGTGTTCCTCGGTGCAGAAGGCCCTGTTTGAGGAGGAGGACAGAGTGAAGAAGCTGCAGCAGAAAGTGGCGACGCTGGAGAAGCGCAACAAGCAGCTGCGAGATCGAGTGAAGAAAGTCAAGAGGTCCCTCCGGCAAGCCAGGAAAAATTCCAGGCACATGGAGCTGGTGAACCGAAAGCTCAGCGAGAAACTTTCCTCTGCAGGTGGTCAAATCCCCTATATTAACTCTTTGAAGCAGGAGAACTCCCATGCTACCTACCTTAAAGTATAATGCAAGGGTAAATGCTCAGGCCAATGGTAGTGGCAAATTTTGCCTGCAGTAGGTCAGGATCTGGCCCTCACACCTTGTCTACGCTGTGCTTCAAACCTTGTATGGAAAACGAATCTGAACTTGCTTTAGAGACAGTGCTAGGTTAAACAGGAATGCCAGCGGGATTTGGCACAGCCCAAAGCCATGTCCTTGCTGTTCTCAGTGGACACAGGGCCAGACAGTCATCTGTGCTTCTCCTCCCTCACCTACCTCCACCTCCACCTCCACCACCAGTTTTTGGTTGTCTTTGATGGAAGTGCCAGCCCAGCCCCCTGGGCCCTTGCAGGCACTTGACACAGGAGCTCTTCTAGCCAGTTAACCTCCTCCCCATGGGCTGGGCAAGGAAAGCTTGGGATATAGAGATAGATGCAGTGGGAAGGATGCAGTCATGGATGCACTTTTCTCCCTCATCACCCTCAGGCTCTCAATCTTGCTTAAGCTTTGCTAAAGTCTACATCCAGTGCCTGGGCAAAGGCTATGTCTGAGACACAGTCAGTTTGTGCCTCTCTTAATCACAAAACATAGATGTGCCCAAATTTTCTTAAGACTGTTTCTATATATCCTTAAATATTCTAAATCAAATTATAATAACTCTTATTTTTCCAACAAGTGCCTCGAGGCTCTCAGTAACTCCCTCAGGTGCCTTTATCATTGGTCAGCCAACTGGGTTGGAAACCACATAATTTCACGACTGTGTCTAAGAGCTAATCCTGTACCCAGGAGTGGACTTAGAGTATTAGTGGGTGTTGGATCAGGCCCAGCAGGCAATTTCAGATCCCATTCTCAAGCAGGTTTAATTTGCAGTGTGGACAAAGCTTCAAGTTTTGTAGTCACTGTTTGAGGTATAATAGAGGTTGCTGGGCAGCCTCACTTAGTTACACTGAAAACCTGTAGAGACCACATCATTATCAAGAGGGCATTAAAAATTTAGGTAGTTTATATATGTATATATTTTAAAATCCTATATAAAATATTTTTATTACACATTTGATATAGTCTAATTTCTTGAAATATGAAGTAAAACCTGTTTCTTTGTTATCTCGTAAAAAAGAAAAGTCCATCATATCTTTTAAAAGAAGTTTACAGACTGACTTCTGGCCAAGCAGTGTGTGTTTAGGCACCAGTATCCATGACTGATAATGTTAATCCTTTAAACTATCCCTGGACTTGGAAAAGCCCATATCTGCTTTCAAATGTGAGCTTCAGTCCAAGCAGAACACAGGAGCTGACTCTCATTACCTTCCAGTTTTGCTTCTTTTGGAAATACATTTTTCCCCCCTCTTGAAATAATAATGGCATTTCTTAAGAATTCTGACTCTTCCACAAGCTCCACTGCTTTCAAAGGCTCCGCCTCCCACATCACCACAATTTGAATTGTTTTCTGCTGGAGTCAGCATTGCTGTTTCCTGAGAATTACTATAGAACTTAGGCTTCCCTAGAAGCCACCAAGAGATTTTAACTCCAAAATTTAAGTCCACAGAAAAGTAACTACTTTTTTATTGTTTTATTTTCTGGTTTCTAAGCTGCTGTTTAAATAAATGAACTGGTTTTCCTGGGATAGGTATTAAAAGCTTGTGTTTTAATTTTTTATTAAGAAAAATATTCCCTCTGGTATTCATTCATGTTTTATAAGTGTTTGTATAAAGCTGAGAAAGTGTAATTAATATAGTTATACCTTTGCTATTCTTACAGATTTTCCAAATACAGTGTTGAATATCTTTTTCTTTTGGCTGGTATTTTTGTTTCTTGATGAAAAGATTGGCATTTTCTTCATACTTCCCCTTTGTCCACCTTAAAAAAAAAAAAAGTAAAAGATTTTGCTCTCCTTATAAGTTTTGTGAGAATTTTGTTTACCCTGCAAAGAAAACCGAAAGAACTCCTTCAAATGCAAAGTTCAAATGCAACCCAAAATGCTCTCACTGGGTACAAAACCCAAAAGGTTGTTTATATGTGAAGTTTTTCCTTTTCATTCATGCTTGGGTTTGGATCCTTTCCAGAGATAAGGACTAGCAATCAGATCAGGTCACAAGTTAAGCCTCTCGACAAGTAACAGAGGATGTCAAACCTAAATGAAAATGCCATTAAAGTGTCAGCACTGATTGCCTGTCCCTGCTGGTGACAGTATCCAGAGAGTGACCAGGAAGGCTGCACATGCAGGAAACACAAGTGGGCCAAGGAATTTGGGTTATGTCTATCCAGGCTGGTGCACAGGCCTGACACATGCTATAATTTTTAGACCCACTCCATAGCAATTTCAGGGATCAGCTCATCTGGAGATCTGCAAAAAGGGCAAAATTTCATGTCATTTCCAAGAGTATTTGGAAGAGCATTATTGAGTATGTTCCTCTTGGAAAGCTATGAGGGAGGAACTGAGGTGCAGAAATGAAGAGGAGGTTGGTAACGGATGGTGTAGAAACCCAAAAAACATCCTGGTAAATAAGCAGAAAGACAAAAAAATCCCCCATTTGGTTAGAAACAACACCAAATGTGTCAGTCCCCCCTGAGAAGTTCAAAGATGCTTTACAAATTAGTAACATCTGCTTTTGCAAAACATATCAGGAGCTTGAAGGCTGCCAGAACATCTCCAGGACCAGTGCTGGGGGTTCTCAGAGCAGCTGGACACAACTGGAGACAAGGATGGGATTTTTGGCATCTGCATTCACTGTGGGGATGTTTTAGTGGAAAAATAAATTTTTCCTGATGGATCCAGAGGATGACAAAAAGAAGTGAAAGAGCAAAATTAATAGTAACAGGACAAAGTTACAGAAAAAATGACAAGAGGAGTGGAGAGGAGAGGAGAGGAGAGGAAAGAAAGAGAAGAGGGGAAATTGTCCTCTTAGGGATTGTCCTCTCTTCACCATCAACATATCCCCCTTTTCTATTTCTGTAACAAGTTTTGCAGGCTTTATGTGTCTCACCAGAGTGTAAGTGGGTAATTCAGATGGTGGTCTGCACCCAAAACCACCTTGTGTTTTCAGACTTTACAACTGAATTTTTTGGGTTTTTTTTGAAAGTGAATGTTTACAGAACAAAGTGCATCAAATAAACTATTCTCATAAATCGCAATATCATCCTGATTTAACAACCCTACCTGGATAACTGGGGAAGAACTACGAAGTAAGGGAGAATTTATGGGAAGCAGACAATGTTAGCAGCTTTCTTTGCTCCTTAACAACAAAACCATTGAGGAAAAAATTACTTCCTTATGTTCGAACAAGAATTTAGGGAAATAGCCATGTTATTCTGTTTGGGTTTTGGCAGAAGGGGGTTTTGGAACTGAAGAACACATCAGTGTTTCAGAGTTGTATCAGGAAAGCCCATTTCTAATCCACAAAACTTCTCGCCAAGCTAGGTAATCTCCCATAAATGAGGCAAAGGAGCCCAAGTTAATTTCTGAAAGTAGGAGAAGAAACATAGAGGCAAAACTGTAGAAAGTAGATAAAACTGAAAACGTATGTCATTCTTTCTTACAACAAATCCAAGTAATTGCAAGGAAATTTCATTTTCCTCCCCATTTAACCCCAATTATTTTCATTTAATCACAGGAATTTACCTATTTCCC
Source organism: Erpornis zantholeuca (assembly GCA_013400515.1). Classification (NCBI taxonomy): domain Eukaryota; kingdom Metazoa; phylum Chordata; class Aves; order Passeriformes; family Timaliidae; genus Erpornis; species Erpornis zantholeuca. The sequence continues at coordinate 378,241 of VZTN01017320.1, forward strand.
TCCAAAACAGCCTGCTTTGCATGTGAAATATCATTTCCAGCATGTGCTTGGGTTCAGGCGTGTTCCTAATCCTCTAAAACAAACCCAGAAAGCAGGACAGCACGTCCCAGCACATGGCACTGCTGGGAGGGCTCATTGGCTGTGCAGGAAACCAAGCCAAGCCATCCCAACAGGGATATCAGGGAAGGCAGCCACCACAGGGATTTAGTGGGGCAGGAGCAATGCTGTCTTTGTGAGGAATCATCTTTTGGGGGACCGGGATTTGGTGCAGATGACACCAAGCTGAGTGAGCGTTGATTTGCTTGATGATATCCCTACAGTGGTAGCTGGACAGGCTGGATCAATAGGTTGAGGCCAACTGCATGAGATTAAATAAGGTGAAATCCTGCACTTCAATCACGACAACCTCATGCAGCACCACAGGCTGGGGGAAGAGTGGCTGGAAAGCTTCCCAGTGGAAAGGGACCTGGGGGTGCTGGTCAATAGCAAGGGAGCATGAGCCACCTGTGCCCAGCAGGACCAGGGCAGTAACCATTCCCCTGTACTCAGCACTGGTGAGGTCACACCTTGAACCCTGGCTTCAGTTTTGGGCCACTCACTCCCAGAAAGATATTGAGGTGCTGGAGCACGTCCGGAGAAAGGAGAGGAGCTGGGGAAGGATCTGGAGCACAAATCTGATGAGGAGCAGCTAAGGGAGCTGGGGGGGAGTGGGGGCTGATCCTGAAGGAAAGGTGCTTCAGGGGAGAACTTATGGTTCTTTGTAACATCCTGAAAGGGGAGTGTAGAAAGGCTCTTCTTGCAGGTAACAAGCAGGAGAACAAGAGAAAACAGCCTCTCAGCTTCTTGAGAGTAGAAGAGGCACACAGAAAGTTGTGCCAGGGGCGGTTTGGCTTGCAGATTATTCTCACTGCAATGGTTACCAAGCCTTGAAACAGGCTGCCAAGGGAAGTGGTGGAGTTACCATCCATGGAGGTGTTGAAATCAAGTGTAAATGTGGCACCTGCGGCCATGGTTTAGTGGTGAACGTGGCAGTGCTGGTTTAACTGTTGAACTCAATAATCTTAAAGGTCTTTTCCAACCTAAATGATTCAATGATTCTATAACTTGGTTGGTTTTCAATTAGATGGGCTTGATCACCGCTCCTGAGGTGCCTGATGGTTTCTTTTGCTCAGAGCATCCTAGAAATTGCTTGCTGCTTTGCTTAAAGTTGTGTGTGATTGCACATAATGGCATCTCCCCCTCTGATTATCTGCCTATGGACAGTAATTTTCCTTTTTACTGAAATTTTCCACAAACAAAGAGCCATTTCTCAGAAGAAGTTTTTGGTGGCAAATAATTGTTTTGCAATGTTAAAACATAATCAGTGAAGTGACATTTTCTTTGGCAAACTCCCACTTCGGAGTCATGACAAAATTTGCCAGAAGTCCCTTCTACGCAGCCCTTGCCCCAAGAAAATCAGCAGAAAGCCTTTGAAATGTTTTGGGTTTGCAATGCACACATGCTCAGCAAAGTCTTTGTGGTGCTGCATGGCTAAAACCACAGCAAATGCACTAAATGAACCTTCCTGAGCCTGTCCCTTCCTGACAGTCCAGCTGCTACAGGTGGCAGCACTGACAGCCATGCCAGGACTGATAAAAGCAGATTTTTATTGCATCTCCAGCTCCTGGATGCCTCTGCAGTGCTCAGGGGTTTGTGTATGTGCTGGCAGTGGTGCCATAAGGAATGAGGGTGCTCCAATAAGCTCAGAAAGGACATGAGGAGTAGTTAGAAGAGAGACACTGGAGCTGGGAATACTCACAGGGCCAGAATTGCTCTTACAGAAGTGGCCACCAGTACCTGGATTGGAGACGTGGAAAAGGTGCTGGAAAAGGGAGAGCCATTTGCTGTACATTGTCCATCAGGAGTCTGTGTAAGGGAGCCCGAAGGTCCCCACTGGAGTGAGGCAGCTTCTGTTGCTTGTGTTTTGTATCAGCAGATGGTGAGGAGCTGCACTGCTCCAGCTTTAGCTCCAGGTAAAGAACCAGCCTGGAGAGCAATGGATAAGTGATTCCTTCTGTGATGGGAGTGGCCCAGGCAAGCTGCTGACCTGGAGACATCGCTTTTGGGTGGCAACCTGGCAGCATGGTGAAGAGTAGAGGTGAGCTCAAGCCATTGCTGTCAACATCCAGAGCACACAAGGTGGCCTGGCTCCTTTTCTTCATTTGAAATTGCTCTTACAGACTCTTAAGATCTTTTCTGCAAGAGAGGCAGTCAAAAGGAAAATGAAAACCACATGGTCTTGGAGGGTCACCAGATGCCAACATGCAGCCTATATATCACAGTCTGGGAACAAATGCAACAAAATACTTCGTCCTTCCAGTGACTACAAGGGGTCCTTAGAATGCTCTAAGCATTTTCATGGTACCCCTCCACTCAAAGTCAAGCAAAGGCACCAAGATGCATGTAAATCACTTAACTCATGTAGCAGTCCAGTGGCAGAACTGCATAAGAGAATTCAGGGGCCTTTGACTTTTGGCATCTGCCTCAGTTTCTAGAACTGTCACCTGTTTGAGCGGGGCAGGGTGGGGAGGTGCTGGCACATTAGAGATGTAGAGCCTTGCTGAGTGTGAATCAGAGCAATCTGCATTACTTGCCAAATTTTGGATTGCTTATTCACACAGGTAAACACCTATCTCAGCTAAAGAGCTGGGGGACAAATGTTTGGCTGGAGCAAAGCCCAGAGAGGCCTCTTCTGCTTTCCAGTGTCAAGAGCTCTTTTGACAGCCTGTGACTATGGAAGGGTTTTACACAGTCCCCATACAGAACACAGGTCCTTCCCCAGGACTGCCATGATCTGGCACTTCTTAAATACACAGACTGCTTGGAAGGAGGCAGACTGGGAAATCTTTCCTGATAGGAACCATGTGGCTGATGCCTTAGGTTTTAACTTTTATATTTTTTCAAGTCCTGTACTAATAGTGTAACTGTGAAGTTCCTTGTAGCTCGTTAGCTGCTGCTCTCCTGTGCTAAGACAGACATAACAAAGCCTCTCCAGCTCGCTCTCCAAGGACACCCAGACTGTCCTAGGCCCAAAAGTGTAAACCTTCATCTTGGCAGAGGGGGGCAAGCTTGGGGAAATTACATCATTAGCTAAAGTTTTAATTGGCGAATTTATGCTGATATGCAAATGGACCAAACCTATAAAAGTGTGAAGAACTCGTGACCTGTCATCCATCTCGGGACCCACTAAGGCAGGAGCCTCCAGATCCCCAGGGTGCACCTCTGAAGGCCTTTCAAATAAATACCTCCTTTATTCCCTTATTCCTGTCTAGTCTCTGTTTCAAGGTAGTCATTTAAGGCATCATGGCCATGCACGGATGATGAGGAGTACTTAGGCAGGTAAACATCCACCTGCAGCATCTCCCCCCTCGGCTCTCCCAGTGCTGCACACACAAGCAGAGGTTTGAAGCCCATTGATTTTTTCCTCAGTGATCCCTTGCAGAGTTGACATGCTCTCCAGGGAGCAGAGAGGATTGTCTTTTCTTCTGTTCTGTTTGCTCTGGCACATAGGCCATAATCCAAATCCTAATTTTTACGTAATTCAGTCAATCCTTTCTCTGAAGTTTGTAAGTGTCTGCCCTGTCATCTGCTCTGTTCCCCCCGCCCATGTACACAATCTCCTAGGCTCCAAAGGAAATGTTTGTTTTTGCCAGGGCTTTGCTCAGCTGAGTCAGTGCTGGAGCCCACATGTTCAGGATTTTCCTCTCTGCCCACAGCCTCCCTGGCAGCCTTGGACCTGCAGCTGGAAGCAGCTCTTTAAACTGCTGGTTGCTCAGTAAAGCAAATCTGAGACCTCAGGCAGAAAAATGGCATCAGAGGTGTTTGATGAGCTTCCTGTAGAGCGGTGAGTGAGCCTGTTGGTTGCCTCATGAATTCATAGAGCAGGGGAGGAGCTGCAGCATGATTGAAAAGCATTTCAGTTCATTCATAGACTCATAGATCGTTTGGGTTGGAAGGGACCTTAAAGCTCATCTCGTTCCAAGCCCCTGCCATGGGCAGGAACACCTTTCCCTATCCCAGGTTGCTCCAAGCTCCGTCCAACCTGGCCTTGAACACTTCCAGGGATGGGGCATTCACAGCTTCTCTGGGCAAACTGTGCCAGAGACTCACTACCCTCACAGTAAAGAATTTCTACTTAATATCTAATCTAAACGCACCACTTTTTTACAGTTTAAAATTACTCCCCTTTGTCCTATCACTACATTCCCTGACAAGAGTCCCTCCTGATCTTTCCTGTAGGCCTCCTTCAAGAACTGGAAGGCTGCTATGAGGTCTCCCTGGAGCCGTTTCTCCTCTCATTCAAACAACCCCAACTCCCAGACTGCTCTCATGCAGGAGGTGCTCCAGTCCTTTGATCATTTCCATGGCTTGCTATCCTACATGCTCAAGCAAATCCATGATTTTCTTGTACTGGGCATCCCAGAGATGAATGCAACACTCCAGGTGGAGTCTCAGGACAGCTGACCAGAGAGGCAAAACTGCTTCTTTTAACCTCCATGGCCCAATTTCTTCTTCCCTTTCTCACTCAGGAATGAAAAAAATGAAGCTGATGGGCAGATGATCTCATGGGGTCACTGGTGGCTTGGGAAGAGCTCAGAGGGACCCTTGTGTTGAGCTGTGCCAGGACCCACCAGGAAAGGAGGAGGAAAATGCAGACCAGCAGGTTGTCCCAGATGACATTTCTGTTCCACTTGCCCTGCCCGGAGAAGAGCAGAGAGCTTCCAAGGCCAAAGGCTTTGTTTATCTGCCATGCCAGTAAATCCCAGGTAGACCATGGGGAGGATGAGCCTCCTGATCTCTGCTCACCATCCGAGGAAAAACACATGGCCACATCAGAACGGGTGCTCACTTGAACTCTTCCCAGGCATTTCCATGGGAACAAGGCAACTGTTTTGTTTTCATCTTTTTAATATTTCTCTTATGATTATTTCTGAAATACTCCGCTTGGTGTAGGCTTGACCTGACGAGATAAGGAAGACAAAATGTCACAACTATTGTCAATAAATTATTTTTCCCATTTCTTGATGCCAGGAAAAGCAGTTCTTGCTGTAGGAAAACAGATCATGGGTTATGCTGTCTTCAAATTTGTTTCAGAGATGTTAAACATTGCAATATGCACCTATCAGTACAGTGTGTTTGTTGGAAGCTAGCAGCAAGGAAAACCATTTCTGCAGTAAGGGAAAATATCTTATAACTTGTTCTCTCTTTTCTTGTCCATACAGAGGTGATTCAGGCTCATTTCAGGGTTACAACCTATTCTTTTTCAATTGTTTGTTTTGCTCCCTGTGAACACCAGATGAAGAGCTAACTCCTGCCTTAGGAAATATAATTGTGTCTGGAAGCAGCACAGCTTGCCAGGAGAGTGGGGCAGTTGTGACTTTACAACATTTTCAGTAGCCGTATTGACATTGTTCAGTTTGACAGTTTCCATGCTCATGCTGGTCTCTGCCTCAGTGCATGGAAAAAGTAGTTTCCGAACTGTCAGCTACTTGCAACTGAAAAACATTTTCTTTTTCTCTAAATATTTTTGCTGATTTTTTTACCATCACCATCCTTGGAGCAAAAAACTGCAGTCTGATGTGGGCATTTTTATATTTACTCTATTATTTCTGTGGAAAATCCACACCAATTCAAGCAGGTTATAATAAATGGCTGAAAATTCTTCAGCTGCAGACACTCAGCCAAATCTCCTTTTAACCACTGGTCAATGGTGGGTCCCCAGCACTGTACCATGGCTGGGTAGTACAGTGCAATGGGATGGTCCCAGTGGTGCCACTTGCTAACAGCCTCTGCCAGAAGTCACCATCTCTAGCTACATCCTGATGTCACCTGGGAAGTTCATTCTATAGCTGCACATTTGATACCTCACCCTATAGAGAGAAAAAACACCATTTTATCTGAAATTGCTCCAAGATAGAGTGCATGGTCAAAAAATAAGTAAGGAATTCTTTCTTGTGAGGTTAGTGACATATGGGCACAGGTTGCTCAGAGAAGATGGATGCCCTATCCCTGGAAGTGTTAAAGGCCAGGCTGGATAAGACTTTGAGCAGCCTGGGATATTGGATGGTGTTCCTCCTCGTGGCAGGGGGACTGGAAGTGCAGGCAGAGCTGTGGGCAGCCTGAGGACAGGTATTGGGGTTCCAGATTGAGCCTGATCAATGGAATGTGGTTAGTGCTGCACTTGGAGTGCCCATGACAGGTACTTTGTTCTGTGCTCTCACTCAGGGGCTAAATGGGTTCCCCCTGTCCTTTTTCAGAAGAAAGCAAAATGTAATCACACTGTTTAATTAAAAGATAATGGAAGCTTTCCAGCCACATCATTACAGCCCATGCAGAGACAAAAATCCCTGTTCTCCTAGAGGGATGAAATAAAATGCATTGTCACACTGGGGATCAAGCTGATCTGAACTTCGTATTCCTCATCTTCTGTGTTCTTAATTCTCATTGCTTTTAATTGACTGCAGATTTTCTCTGGTTTAGCAAATTCAGTTTTGAAGCAGATTCTTTGTATTCTTTATGGAACAGGCTTCAGGGTATATGAGCAGGGCTGGTGGGGGGGCTTTGCACTGCTGGTAAGTAATGATATTTTCTCTGCAGCAGGAGCCAGGGTCAAGTGAGATGCAAAGTTCGGTGCTCACTGATGAGCAGGGAGTGGGAGGAAGCAGCATATTTCCAGCTATAAAACAGAGGGACATTAAGAAGTTACAGGCAGCTTTGGCAACACAAAGCTCATTATCCCAGTGGGTAGAAAATGCATTGCAGATGCAGCAGCCTTGCTGGAAATCCAGAGTGGAAGAGGTGGAAAGGAACTGTGCAGGCAACAGGCAGCTGCCAATGGTGATGGAGGCCAGGCCCAAGGGCCAAAGGTGCTTCTCATGAATGTCACAACACACGATAGGGAGAAAATCGTCCTTCTCACAGGTAGTGCTGAATCTTCTGCCTAAAATGTTTGTCTGGGCACCAGACTGACAGCAAAGAGAACGGGGCACGAGTCAAACTTTTGGGGACATGAAGAAAGGCCTCAAAACCCACAGAGATTTGGGCTCCCAGAGCAGGAGGGATCCCATCTTGTACTCTAGCCACTGGGATGAAGTTCAGTTTTGGGATATAAGTAGGTTTTTAGGTCTTCTCCTAAATGACTTGCATGCAAAGTTAAAGGAAATCTGAGAAATGGAAACTGGAACCCAGGTTTTAGCTTGACATTTTACTGGTTTTTCCTCTGATTCTTCTTCTGTGGGGATGTTTGCTGAAGAGCTAAGTTTTCTCTTTCTGAGAACATGTATTTGGAGGAAGAGCCAAGGACACTGCAGATAGATTTTCTGACTTCTGCTCAGACTCCATAATACAAGTAGAAATTCAGTAGGATAAGCTCATTCCTTTTTTTACTTTTATGGATTTCATTAAGAAGCATGAATGGGCAAGAATTCCTTTAAGCAATCATATTACCAGCCTAATTTGCTAGACTTTCATTAAAGCAATTAAAGATAGAATGATGCAATGACCCAGTTCAGGACCCAATTAAGACTGAATCAATAAATCAGTAGGTTTAAATCACCACCATAAAGCCACAGATAATCAAAACAAGTTATGAGGCTGAAGCTGAACAGAATTACTGTATTACATCGCCATAGGAGAATTTTAAGAATTAAATACTTTGCAGTTGAGGTGCTCCGCTCATCTTATTACATCCAGCTTAGTGGCAATGGGCACAGCCTGGTACAGGTCCATCAGCGGCTGGGGACTGTGGTCTGGGTGCAAGGCAGAACAGCCCTGTCAGGCCATCCATAGCTGTAGGTATCCCTGGACATTGTGACTTCCAGGAACATGTGTCAGGAGAACATGTGTCAGGACCCCGTCCATCTGTTCAGCCACATTTGGAGATAAATCACCTCACTGCTCTGTCACCACCTTCTTTGCACAGAGAAGTGAAGCCCCAGGTGTCCTGCTAACCAACCCTTCTTGCCTACTGCTCTTGGCTCTTTCCTGAAGGTCTCTGACTTTCTCCCAGAGGAACTGTGGCTCAGCCAGTTCTTTCCATAGATTTAATGGGAACCACTGGTAAACTCAAGCACATGGTGCCCTCTGCATACCAGAAATACTTGGAGAGGAAAGGGGATCTGGAAGTCCTTCAGTTCAAGCCTCCAAGGTGATTGTCAGTGGACTCAGCAGTGAACTCATTGATGTTTGGTGACAGCAAATCCACACCTCATCTTCAGAATTCAGCTCTAGTCTGACCATAGATTAATTCCCTCTCTAGATATTGTGACCAAAAAGTAATTGAATTACGTTTACATAGGTAAAATCCTATTCTTTGAGTATTGACAAGGCACAGCAGTCTAGTACCAAACCTTCAATTTATGCCATGTTTGCCTCTGCTTTGGTCTGATAGAGACACGAATATAATATAATATAATATAATGTAATATAATATAATATAATATAACATTGTATTACATATTTTACAACTCCAAGTGTGTGTTCATCATGTACCTGTGCTCTATTTGTTGAGAACAGGAGGGTTTTTTTGTCAGCTCCCACTGAAGGTCAGCATGGGCTCACCATAACTATAACTTTGTTTTTTCCTTGTAGTGGAACAGGGATCTGATCCACTTAGGTGCTACACTGAGCTGAACTGGGTCAAAGACTGGGAGGGAAAGTTACATTTCAGATGCTACTTCAAGCAAATGCAAACTTGAAGATGTGATATGTGATTTTTTAGAATGGTTGGTACCTGCCCAGCTGGACCGCAACAAAAAGAAGCATTAGATCGAGATTTATGATGCATTTCTGGTCACTGTTAGACTGCAAGCTGAGGCACAGATGTGAACACAGCTCTTGCTTCTGCCCTAAAGAAAGAAAATGAAAAACATACAAGAGTCTATATGGTGCCAAAGAAAGCACAAAGTTCGTGAGTTTGATGGGAACAACAAATTGCCTTTCAGCTGTATTATTATTAATTTCCCTAAACAAAACACTTTCATGAAAAAGGTAAATGAATCATTAAATAACCATAACTTTATCAGAATATTGCAATTATAAAAAGAAAAACCCCAAAGATTAAAAAAGAAAAGAAACTTTTGAATTCAGGATAAGCAAACGAAATTTGGAAGTCAGGAATTTATCCCAATGTAATCCAGAAAGTCCACATGCCAAACAATCTGGACATACTCAATTGAATCCTTGCAGTGATAATCCAGATGATCCTTCTTCCCCACTTGCACAGATATAAAAAGTGGTTATCACAATAATTCAGGATGGCTGAAAGGGCTCACCAAACAGGGACTCAGATGTGCTACGCAGGACACATACCCACGGTCATGGAGGTGGATGTTCTCTGTCATCTGAGGGATGTCCAGAGGTGGGAGGAAGCATAATATAGTGGAAACAGCACATCCTCTTCTACCTATGGCATTTTATAATGTCCTGGGATTCCTTTTGGGCAGTGCAGGCCCATGTTGTCTCCCCATGGAAAGATCTCCAAAGGGATCCTCACAAGACCAACATGGTTTTGTGGATTCACAGGCAAGCTGGGAAGGTTTGGCCTGAAGGAAGAGATTCATTGTAGGCATAACCACAGAGGGTAGGACTGTTCACACTGCTCAAGCGCTGTATTGAAAGCCCTGTGCAGAATGTCTCTTCCTCAGTATCACCTGCTCCTGAACCACAGGGGTCTATCCCAGCTCAGGTTGCATAGTCCTCAAAGCTGTGGACTTGCACCTTCTCTGCTTCAACAGGTATCACTCATTCTAAACTCCTCTTGGCTGTGAAAGAAGAGCTGCCCAAAGCCCACTGGGCCCTAGTTCTGCCAAGGGACAGTGCTAGAGAGCAGGAGTGAGAAATGGGGTTAGTGTAGAAAAGCTGATAAGCCAGACCCTCAGTGCATTCCAGGACTCTGAAAGCCTTCAAAGTAAGGATAGACCCCTTCCCTCCAGTGCAAACATGGCTGTGGATTTTGGCAAGGTTGCAAGCAAAATATTTTCTACAGTTGCATCTTGGTCTTGTCCCTCTGGCTTCTCTGTACTGATGTTTTATCTCCCTTGTTGCAAATAGCCAAGAATTTGTGGCTGAGCCCATAGCAGCAAAGAAAATGTACAAAGATCAAGTAAATACTGGCATGACATCATCAAGATGTCATGCATCAGGATTTCAGTGGTCCTGGGGTGATCTTCTGCCCAGTCTCACTGGGAGCTTGGAAGAGCCTGGTGCACTCTGAGTGACCACTGAACCTACAGAAGAACCCATGACTTTAAAACCAAAACATGAAGAAGTTTTCCTGGCTGCGATTTTAGTTCCATGGTGAAATGTGGGATAGACCTTAATGTACTCTAAGTCTGCAGAATTTGAGCCAAATCCAGCTACCTTACACACCGGCTGGAGTAAAGTCCTCAGCAAAAAAGGAATGTCAGAGTTCAGGCTTATGTCATGTGGGAAGACTGTACAGTGTTTCTACAGGATCTGCTGCTCCTCCTGACACTACAAATCACGTGTTTGTGCCTCAATGTCACACACCAGCACCAACAAACTTCCAGACAGCATTTTTGTACATGGATGTACTTTTCCAAAGATGTATCTTGCCATGGATGTGCTTTCTCCAGAGCACAAATCAGAGGTTATCTCACCTGTCCTGGTACAACTCATCACCAAATCCTCATTCTGAGGACACTGTTGCACACCACAGCTTTCAAATACTTACCGTGTTGGTTCTGGGGGTTGTTTCTTCATTCACAAAATAAAAGCTTTTAAGTAAGTTGCTTTTCTCTTTATATTGTTATGAGTTGGCTATTGTCACTGCTGTTTGTTTCAGCTCTGTTACTGAACCACATGTCTAAAACCATCTGGCTTTGACCTTAAGCACCTTAAGCCACCTGCCTTCTGGGCATGTTGGTTTTGCCACTTATTTTAAGAGGGGAGGAATTGTTGTGTGCCAGTGACTGAAAACCAGAAAATAAGAAATAACAATGGAGAAAATTAGGAGGAAAATAAAGAAAAGCATATCCTAACACACCCCAGGAACATGGTCTGAAGCAAATTAGGCCACTGATAGAGCACACACAACAGCCTTTGGAAAGCATGGTTGACTGCAAAAGGACTCAGAAATTCTCACTGATGAAAATCTTATCTCCTTTGATGATTCCCACCACAGGGTGTGTAAGTCACCGGGAGCAACTCAAAGGTGTAGCAGTCTTCAACAAGCACATGTCATTTCCCCAGCCCTACACAGATATTCTCAGTGCCCAGGAGACAGCCATGTCTCCACACGTTGACATTCAAGACCATTTCCATTGACAGCTTTAGGAAACATCTGAAGGACAAATCATCATTTTTATTCAATTCCCTATGGAGTGAACTGGGGAGAAAGAAAATCTCATTATTTTCCTTTTGGACATAAAGGAACATCATTGCATAGAACACAACAGGGCAGTGGTGCAGCCACAGAAGTTATTCACTCACTCTCTTGCACGTGGCTGGAGACTCACGCACTCAAAATCATCAGACTTCACATCAGGCTGATTTAATTGGATTTATTGGAGGAAAACAATTAGTCATCCCTTTAAATTGTCATTATGATAGAAATCTCGATATGTATACATGATTGTCAAGGCAGAGAACCACTTGCAATGTAGCCCCATTAACAATTTGCAGAACTGCAAACTCATTACACAGATAAAACTTTTGCAATGCCTTAATACATGCATGGAGTAAATACACATTCTCCCATCTTTTTGGACATGGATGCTGTTATGAACTTGTATCAATCACAAGACCTGCAATATTAGGCACACTGACATTCCTTGATTACAATTTAAGCCTTTGTAGAAAACATGCTTGCATTTTTATTAGAATTCAACCGAGGGATGTTTTGCAGTTGGGGATATTTGGGGAGTCACTATTCTGGGCAGATTAGCCTTTTTTTTTTCACTGTTTGCTGACTCAAATAAAATATCTATCTAAAAGAAGGCCCAAATGGACCAAAATATTGTTTCTCAAGTAGAAATCAATGTACAGCAGGTCACTGATGTCACATTGACCAGAAATGTGAGTCGCATCGACTGAGCTGCAACCTTGCACACTCTTCACTTTGGGGGTCATGCTTGATCTAATAAGACTCAGCACATGTGATGCCATGCTGGGCTCAGGGGATGCAAGATGAGAGATGGAAAAGCTCAGAGCTGCTCCGAGCAACCCCCTAGGAGCTCCCACCCACCAGGAACCACAGCACACATCCACCTCCTCATGGAGCCTTGCACCAGGTGCTGCCTCAGCCATCTGAACTCAGGCTGGTTTAATTGATGGTTTGTTGTGCTGCCATAGAGTGATTCAGTGATGGCACAGCCCTGGCTGAGCACCAGCCTTGAAAGTGGGCTCAAGACTTCTTGGTGTTTTCAGCCACCATGGAGCATAATTTCCAAGGACTATGCCACCAGCATGGCGCTTGCTGTCCAGCTCTGTTTCTTTCCGTGCCCTCGCCAGGAACACAGAGCAATGTCCCAGTCCTTTCAGCTGACTCTGCTTTGAGTGTTGGGAACTCAAGCATCTTCCACACAGCAGCCACTCAGGGGACCAAAGCCCTGCTGATGCCCACAAGGGGTTTGGACTGGTGCTAATACAAGTACCATGGAGCCCTTCCTGTACCCTGCCTTGGAAAGACCTGCACAAATGGAAATGGGTCAATGACTAAAGGAAGGGCATAGTTTCCATGTGAAAGAAGGAAAAGTACCACACCAAACTCTCCCATGGATAAATGATATTACTTGGAGGTTCAAGGATTAAATGGTAGTATTTAGGTGCTGATGCTTTGGAAAAGATGGGATAGTTTAGCTCAGCTCTCTGCACTGTTTCGTGCAGGCAAAGAATCACAGCATCTCGGTCCCCAAAATGCAGTTCATTCTGCAACAGGTGAGAAAGAACTACTGTGTAGGAAGAGAAAAATGCTAAGAATTGAGGGAACCAACCTGAATTTCCACTGAGAAAAACAAACCAAAAGAAAAGAAGAAAAAACAAAGAGACATATCAACATGTTTCTTGGTAGCTCTGAGTGTTAGTGACCCAGGGAAGGAATTTTTGATCCAGATCAAATTTGTAGGTGTTGTATTAAAAGAGGGATTCTCACATCCCCAGCTCCCTGTTTCTACACCTGTGTATGTGACTGCTGCATAATTTTAACCTGCTCTGGATGGTGACTCTTCCTGTTCATGAGCATTCAACAGAAAGACAAAATACATTACCAGGCTTTGCAGTATCTTGTTTACAAAACATCAGCTTTTGCATTTACTTAAACTTAACAATGGATTTGAGTTACAGATACATTGAGTCATTTAAAAGCAATACATAGAAGTAACTTCCTCAGAGAGAAGGTTGGGTTGAATGTGCATAAAGAAAAGGCTCGGGAAACACAGTAACAGTGAACAGCGGTTTAATACATGCAGTGCAGTATCATGCATTTATTGGAGAGTTGATGTCATCATTAGTTCAGCAGTGTTTTTTCACAATGCTTGCGAGCGCACATGCCCTGATTCCACTCTGGAGTATGGAAAAACTGTAAGAGCCATTCGACTGACCTTAGCATTTATGAAGAGGAAATAAAAAAAAAAGCTCCCTGGACAGATAAGTGGCATTGTTTGTGGTGGGGAAGTGGGTCTTGAAAACCAGAGTCTGGGCTGAAGACCCTCTATCCTCCACTACAAACACTATTTACACAGCTTTGACCCAACTGTGCAAAGTCAGACCTAAAAAAACCTGGACCAGCTCCTGATCTCCCAGCGGAGGGATCTGTGATCCCTGGGGCTGTGCACAATGTGCACACACAAACACACACGTGTGTCACAGAGACCAGAGCACCCTGCACACAGGGTGGGAAGGCAGGACCCAGCTGCCAGGATGTGAGGGAAAACAAAAAGTATTGAGTAGAACTTGCTGCTGGGTATGAAATATGGGATGACTGGTTTACCAGGGGAAACTCTTGTTCATGCAGCATTTGCGAGTAGGTTGCTGTTCCCTCACTAAGCCATTGCTGACAGTGATTTGCCAACTAATCCTCCACTCTTGGTCTTGATGCTGTTTTCCTTGGATACCACAGTCTCTGTGTGTGTTTCTGCTTTTTGCTTGAATGAGTGTTTGAGTTTCTGGTACAAACAAACATGATAAGGAACTCAAAACTCCCTTCCCATGAATAATTTCTGGGATGCATTCAGGTCCCAGTTCAGACAGGTATATATGCATGGGAGCAAGAACACGAGTAATCGCATCAAATGAGAATTTCCATATGCTGAATGGAAGCTACTTCTGTACCTTGGGGCTCAGCCTAGAAACTGTTATTTTACCAGTAGATGAATCCCCTGATTCTTTCGAAAGAGCAAAAGGAACAGGCTACAGCCTGCATGATCTTTCCGGCAAAGTCAATCTGGTGTTTTTATCTGGTGCTCGTTCAGTGCTGCTCAGGGCTGGAGCTGTTATCACAGGAGAAAGGTTTCCCTAGAGCTGATCTAGTTAATGCCAAGTTCACATCAAAGGGCAATATCCTTCCAGCCATTGGCAAGATCTGGCTTTCTCTGGCAGTTTTTTTTTCCCTAAAAATAGAAAGGGGACAGACTTGGAGCCAGCTGCAACTGCATTTCATGAGCACCCTGGAGGCCCATGTTCTGGTTTGCAGAGGGTTTGGGAAGAAAAGCCTGAGATCAGTGGTTATGCTGGCCCTGGGACAGAAAAAACCCTTAGGACAAGACCTGAATCTCCTCAGAACCAGGCAAGGACCCAAAAGAATCGGTAATAAAAAAATTACTGTCAATAGCCATGGAGGTACGCAGGACACACACACAGCAGATATCCCTATCCAGTGCTTACAGCAGAACTACATGGAGATGTCTACCAGTGGGCTCACCCCCTTTTTTGTGGTTTGATTCATGTCAGGAATGAACCTCTATCATTGCTTGGTTTTATTTCCTCACCACAACCACAACAGACACACAAGGCATAGGTAAAATCCTACTTTTTTTTTTTTTTTTTTTTTTTTTTTGTACCCACTACTCTTAATGGCACCTGTACAACAGCAACCAGGACAGAAGAGACAGCAGCAGAGTGACACAGTCTCAGGAAAGCAACACCTCCAGGTTTTCCCCACACTCCTACTTCCCCACTAGCCGTGCCGCAGAGCCAATATCCATTTTGTGCTGCAGGAGGGGTGATCCAGCAGAGAGTTAGGATGCACTGGGAATGAAGTCACATGCAAAATCATCAGCAGAAGCCCCTGCCACTGAAATACTGACTTCCAGCTCACAGAGTTCATGGGCAGCCTGTCCTCACAACTTCTTCTGCAGGCTAATGGGCCAGCTGGAGCTTTTCTGGATTTTTTTTTTGTTTTGTTTTCCCAGCAAGAGCACTGCTGTTGGCATCAGAGATGGCCTCTGTGACTCTGGAGGTAAAAATCAACAATCAAAGCTGCAAGCAAAGAAAAAGAAGGGGAAGGAGCTGAGGAAAACAAGTTACAAAGGAAAAACACATCGGTACCGGTAAAGTAAAGCAGAAAAGTGTAACAAACAACAGTCCAGGCTGAAGTCCTCATGCAAGCAGCAAAATCACAGATAGTTTAGTAGGACAGTTCTTTGGAAAAGAGCCCAGAGTGATTTTTCTACCTAGTCCTTCATGGGAAGGCCAGCTGAGGATTTGAAGTTTTCTCCCCATGCCCACAATATTTATTCCACCTTTGCATTCTCCTGTGAGTGTGGCTGAGCAGAGGTGGGCTGGGGCAGGACATGCAAAAGCACTGGAGCATCCCTGGCAAGCAAGACCTCCGTGTTTGCCCTACCAGGCTGTGCTGCCAAAGGGAAAATGTCTCCAGCTCCCCATTCTACCCCCCCCCCCCC
>VZTN01017320.1:394188-600142 GCA_013400515.1 Erpornis zantholeuca
GACCTGGGTGCTGCAAAGTCACCCCTATTAAAACATTTACCCAGATTTAAATGGAGAAGTTTTAACCAGGTGATGCTTCAGAAGAGATCTCTAAGCATTTGGTGAACCTCTGTCAGGTCTCTAGTGGTGTTTCACTGATACAAAAGAAGAGCTGCCCACCACCAAAACTGTAGCAGAAAGAAATAATTTTGCTCTTAAGTGCTTCTGTTTCTTATCTTAAGATCCCAGCAGTAGATAGCAAGCCAAAGAGAACGATGATAAATTACACAACTAAGGCAGAATATTACTTGCAGAAACGAAACCAAATCACACTAATTCCAACAATGGAAGGAAAGAATACCCCTCCCAGCAAAAAACCTCACAGAAAGCATCCAGCGAGGAGGGGCAGCCAGCGCATGGGAAACCCCCAGCTGCAGGACGGCATGTCTGCCTTTGCTCCTGTCACTGCTCTTTGGTTTGGAGATGAAAATCCATTTGCTTTTATTTTTTCTGCAAGATTCATTTGAATGCTGTATTTTAATCAGTGGACACAGGAACTGCTGAGGTCAAGTTCAAACCAGACCTCAGGTTTCAGAAGAGGAGGCGCAGAGGGAACACTTGAGCCCTAAACCTTTAAAACTGCTCTACAAAGGCAAAATTAATCCCTAACCAAATCATGCTTTTGGTTGCATGTGTGTAAATGTGGGGAACTCCACTGATGCCAGACTGAGAGACTGTCTACTTACAACCTGCAACTGGAGCAGAACAGGGCCAGCTGGGCTTATGAAATCATGGGGGTTCAAAATGCCTTGAATTTCTTGGGATTGAAGTCTCTCAAAACTAAAACTTCCTTACTCAGGCTGGTAAAATAAAGCAGCCTTATACTGAGCTTAAATTGTCTTATACTTGTGTTTTGATTATTTTGCAGCAAGACATGAAGAGCTCAGATGTAAATGCTGATAAAAGGTATGTGGTGGCAGTGGCAAGGGGATGGGGACAGGAGCAAGGAGAGGAGCAAGGAGATATATATACATTCAGTCTGCCCAAATCTCGGTCAGAAGCCTTCACTGTGGAAATTATATGGAGTTTTGCTATAAGCCCCCAACAGTTCAGTATCTGCTGTCTTTCCTAAAATGAGAAAACTGAAGTTGAAGCCTTTTCAGTGTGAGCATCCATACCTGCTGCAGCACCGTGGGGTGCACCAGGGTTCCCAGGGGCTTACTTAGATGTGCCAGAGCCCTCTGAAAACAGGGTTTTACTTAACACAGAGGAAACTAGAGATCTGGTGCAACAGCTCTAAGTGCCACTGAAGGAGTGGCTATTTCAAACAGAGTAAGTGCTCACTGCTACCTGCTTTTCTGGCATTTTTTTTTTTCTTTTCCCAGCTTTCATTTTAGTATGATGGATGAAATCCCAACTCTGCTGGCTGAAGCCAACCAACTAAAGCTGAAGCAGGATGTAGAAGGCTCAATGAAAAATATGTATCTTACGGCTTTTCTCAACACAGGCACTATTGCCTGATACATTCACCTCTGTCTGTGATTGGCTTTCACAATTTCTTGTGCAGAATAAATGAGGCAAGTGTGGCAACAGAGCACACTGCAGGGAATTTGCCTCTCGCAGGGATAGACATGTCTGGGATGTGAGGGGCTCAGAGTGCCCAGTAAAGGACATCTGCCTCTGCCACCTGCCTCCCTTCTCACCTCCTCGAAGCAAAATCGCAGATGGGAATTTCACTGAGGTAACCTGAAGGGAGCCCTTCAGCAAATCCAGGCAAATTTGCTCTTGTCTCTGTTTCAAGCTGCTTTAATGCACAGCAGCACAACAGTTGTGATGGCTGTTCCTGTACGATGCACCAGCACAAAGAGCCTGGGAAATGCATGCATTCAGTAATTAAAAAATGGGTAAACTGGACTTGCTTTGGTATATGAGCTTCTGGGGAGGAGGGAGAGCCTATGCCACCACTGCCTCCAGCTGTGCCTGTGCCTTTCAGCGAGGTCCTGCTTTCCCAGTTCAGTGCTCCTCGTCAACCCTCAGCCTGAGCATGATGGAGCTGCACCAGATCCTGCACTTTGCACCCAAGATCCTGCCAGTGCTTTACAGAGGGATTCAAGCATCACACCTCTCCTCTCCCCACTTTTGGCCACTCTGGGAGGAGCTGAGCATCAGCAGTGCCAGGCAAAGCCCCGAGGAGCTGTGGGTGCTCAGCACCTCTGTCATGAAGCCCTTGGGATGGATGCACCCCATGCCAGAGGTCACACTGTGCAGAGGCTGGTGAATTAAATGTCTTGCTTGAAGGCAGCACAGCCAATCAGTGGCAGAGGATGATGATTCCCAGCCCCATATATTCCTTTTTTTTCCCTCTGCTCACAACACACAGCGACTCGGAGGAGATGGGAGCTGCAGGATGAGACCATGCTCTGACATTTCCCTTGTGTGGCTCTGGTCAGCTCCTGCCTGACACCATGTACCTGCCTCTCCTCTGAAACAAGGGGGCTGATCCCCTGAGCCACGGGAACGAGGCCAAGGATGAGCTGACTCCCAGCTGGTGGCAATTTAATTCTCCCCATGGCTTTCAAGGAGGAGGATGGGGGGGAAAGCAGTAGTTTCTTAATCTGAGCAGTAACAGCTCTGCTAAAGCCAGACAGACTTGCAGTCCAATCTGGGGAGCAAGAAATGGCATGCCATTGAAATCCTCCCATGTTGCAAAGTTAACGCCATTTTCTACCTACAGAAATAGCCTATCCTCCAGTGAACTGGAAGAGGGACGTTACTTGAAGTAATTTTTAAAAGAAAAAAAAAATGCTCAGAAAAGTATTTCTATTTAAATAATCCAGTTGAGAAGTTTGTAGTTAATGGAAAAAAATACAACATGTACTGTTACCTACACTGAGAAAAGAGTAAATCACTGGGGGAAAGAATGAGTGTTCATTAGTTAGAACAATGCTAGACTCACATACATATATATATCTATATATATATATATATGTATATATATATGTACAGCACCAGAGACTGTTAGATTCCGTTCCTCCTGGAGTCATTGCAGTTTGTGATAAATGAAACATTTCAGGATTGCAGTATAAAATATGGCCATAAAAAATCTTCTTTCTTCTAGTCCTTCGCTGAGCAGGGTGGGACGGTGCCGAGGCCGCCTGCCAGCCCTGCTGCCTGCCCGCTCCTCGCTGCCCCGGCGCTCACTTGCTCCCTGTGTGCACTGTGGTCACTGTGGTGGGTCTGGGTCTCCGGTCCCCTCCTACCGCAGAAACGCCTGAAGAAGCAGATGAAACAAAACTACAGAGAGTGGATGGAGACATACCTAAAAGGAAAGCCAGAAACACAGTTAGAAATGTTATTTTTGGAGGTGGGAACTTGGGCAAAGCTGGGTTTGGTTCGTGGCATGCTACAGAGCAGAGAGGATTGCAGCTGGAGAAGGGGCTGCTGCTCTTCCTGGAGTGGTGGGCTGGCTGGGTACCTCCACAAGGCATCTTCTGCCCATGGTCATTCACCTACTGCCACCAGCAGCAGCACACACACATCTCACAGGGACTCAATGTCCAGCTTTGGTACGAGTTCAGCCACACTGATGCCACGTTTCCAGGGCTGAAGACAAAGAGTAGTGGGATTCAAAAATCCCTCCAGCATTGTACTTGCTCAGAGTAATTTCCGCCTGGGCATGGTAAAGATGACGAAATGTCTCATCATGGCCATCTAGCTAAATGAACAGGCTGTGCATCTGGGCTAAACACATTTCCCTAGGTGTCCTGGGAAGCTGCTGATAAAGAAGCACAGTGGGTCAAATTCGTTGCTGAGTTCCAGTAAATCTAGAGGGAATGCAAATTTGTGTGACTTGGACATCCCTCTAGTGACAGCTCACATTGCTTCAGGCTTTGCTGGGATGTCTCCAGGACTTCCAGCTGAGACGTAGGTTGATGTGAGGTTGAGTATCTCTTGAGTACCATTATTCTGGTGCTAGAAAAATTGTAGAGTGAGGCCTGGCATGGTCACCTTGCTCTGATGAGATGCAGGCTCAGAGTGATTAGAAACACAGTTCATTTTTCCAGACTGGTGAATAAAGGATGGATGAAGCCTGTATTAATATATTCTCAGACAGGAGTTTGACATGGCTTTTTGACTCCTCAGGATCTTTCTGATACTTGTTAGGACTTTTAATTACTTTTCCATGCTTCAAGGTGGCATTTCAACCTCAAGGACAACTATACTGTACCTATACTCCGCCACATCCCATTTCCCATTGACATGTGACAGCTTGCCTTCCCACTGCAATTTATCTATAACCTTAAAAATACAGAGCTCTAGGACCTATAAATCTAGGCAGTCCAGTCATGGCTCAGTTGAATAAACCAGCCATGAACTCAGAATCAGGCCCATACACTTGAGAAATACTGACCTTAGGAATCCCTTCCTGTTCCTGACAGGTAGCATAACCCAGCCTAATGCCTGATCTCTGCTCTGCCCTACCACTGAGATTTTGGATGCAGCCTGACATAGCCTACTCTCAAGCAAAGGCCGTACTTAATTGTCTTCAGTGATGTGAAATTGCTGCATTTGAAACTATTTGGAGAGCTCATTAAATGTCTATTAATAGCATCAGGCAGCATTCTATTGTGTAATGGTGGCACAGCTGGATCATGTAATTTGCTGCATGGGATCTTTCTCGTGCAAGGAGTCTGTACCCAGAGAAAACTGCTGAGAAAGGAGAGGCAGGACAGAGACCTCCGAGATTTCCTTCTTCCTATCAGGAGGTACTGGGTGGAATGTATTTGATATGTTAGCTCCCTCTTAACTCTTTTTTTTGCTGTTGGCTCTCCTCATTGGTCCTCTGGGGTTCCAGCATCTCCAACTCTTTAAATCATTTTTTTGAGGAGGGAAAACTCTTCTGAATTGTCTGCCAAGCTGTACTTAACCTGGGATGCTTGGAAATCTTCCAATATTTTTCTGCCTTGTATTTCTGGCATGTAAAAACTCATCCTATCTTAACACATCTGGTTTGATCCTTCATGTCCTGGTTGACTTCACCACTGCAGAATATGGTTGGATTCTGTACAGGGGATTGCTGGTTCTGTAGTGGTTAAACAGATTTCTTTCTCTTCCCACCCTTCCTGTTCACACGTGTTTTAACAATTTTCAGACTACTCATTGCCATTACTTAATAGCATTTGAGATTAATCAAATGGAATGATGGACATTAATCACCCACCAGTTTAGCGCAAAACATGTATCAGATGCTCTAGACCTGATGGGTCCAGCCTTGCCATAGTACAGCAGGAACGAAAATCAAGGCACATTTCTCCCATGTGGGGTGTTTTTTACATCACTGCATGGCCAGTGCATGGTTGGAAGTGCTTTGAGGGAGGTCAGCAGTGCTCCTTTGCAGGTGTCAGGTGTGTGCTAGGAGCAGGGTGATGTTTTTTTGGCAGCCTCCCTAGGATTTGGCACCGGGCATCACAAACTGGACACTGAGTATGAATCCCCATCAGGCCCAGTACGCAGAGGGAAGGGGCTCTCCCCTGGCTCAGCCACACTACAGGCTGGAAAATTATCTTGGAGTACCCAGAAGGCAGAACCCACCCCAGCCAAGGGGGAAACCATGCTCATGACAGCAAGAGGAAGCACAGCTTCCACACAGAGCCAGGGGACTGTGGCTGGTGGCAGGTCCTTGTCAAGGAGCAGGGGGTGGCAAGCAGGGGTGGCAGAAGCAGAGAGCAGCACTATCCAAAATCTATCCTGAATAATAGGTGCTTTCAGAATAGTGCAGGGTACAGTCTAGAAATTACTACTTCGGTCCACAGCAAAGCACTGACTGGCATACCAAAAGCTATCAGCACTCCTTTTTGGTGTTGCACTTTAAAGTAATCCCCCCTAATTGTAAAGTCCACATCCCTCCATTTCACAACATAAAATCTCTACAGATGGACAGAAGAGACTAAAAGAAATGCTCAGAAGCCAGAGAATATAGGCTTCACGGCAAAGGACACATTTCTGTCTTCCAAATAATCCCATCACTGCCATGTCCCCTCCCCTGGAATTCAGAAAAAAAATATATTCCAAACATCTGAGTCCATTGGGTAGCTTGCAAATCTCAATTACAGCACAAAACAAACACGGCAGAGGGCCAAGTCCCACCAGACTGCTCAGACAAATGAGCCTCTTTGTGAAGGAGCTTAACTTGCCCTTGGAAGTGGGAAGCTGGGTCTGATTGGCAGGAACAATCTTCCCCATGGAAAATGGAAATGGAAAGTAAGGCAATTTTTACAGAAAAATACCATACAATAATACTGTAAACTCAAACACAAATGGTTTGAGTAAACTTTTTCAGATTTCAACCAAACACAAAACTTCATTGCTGTGGGGTTCTGGGTCTTTTTCCCAAGCAAAAGCCCTTTTTCTTCACAAGAAACTGTGTTTTTCTCTCACAAATTACCAAGCTAAAACCTCATTTTTTTTTAGTGCATAAACTTTTCCAATCGAAACACTATTTTTTGGCCAGCCAAAAATGACAGCCTAGGCCCATTTCAAGCCCTTATTTTAAACACCTGCTTGCACAAAGCCAAACCTACGAGCAGCGAGGACTGCAGCCTGGGGGACAAGGGAAAACAGGGATCCCGTGGATTTGCTCGGCTGCTGTGGCAGGAGCTTTCCCGGGATGTGGGCTACTCACAATCTTTCCGCGTGGCTGCGTCGGGGAGCGGCGTGGCGAGGCTGAGGGTGCTGGACACGCTGGCACTGGCACTGTCCAGGCTGCTGCCGAGGTGTAGCCGCCTCATGTGCCGCACAACTGCCGTGGCGTTGAACGCTTGCTGGAGAAAGACAGCAACAAAGAAATAGAGAATTAAAAAACTGGAGGCAGAAGGGTTACTTGTGCTCTTCTCCTGGCTCAGAGTGTCAGAAGGGAATAAGCCTGTTATCTTTCAAGTTTTTTCCGATTTTTAGTTTCTAAGCTAGAAACAGCATTATCAAAACTTTTTCCTCCTAGTGCTGAGCTGGGACGCAGCAGCCTACAAAAAAGTTGTATTTGACAAATCCATCCCTGCCCCAACATGCATTTCTTCATGTCCCTGTGTGGTGCTGACCCCACTCCACAAAAACCATGGGCGCTTTAGCTGTGAGCAGCCCCAGCCCCATTTCTCCCACTCATTGCATTGGGTGCTTGGTGAACATCATCCTGTATAAAAGGCCCTGCAGGGTCATGTAACCTAAGCCTGGACCAACTATTTTGACCAGAATTTTTGGGCCACAAAAACACGACTGTGCTGCAGAGGTGGCCGTATGGCCACTGTG
Source organism: Erpornis zantholeuca (assembly GCA_013400515.1). NCBI lineage: Eukaryota > Metazoa > Chordata > Aves > Passeriformes > Timaliidae > Erpornis > Erpornis zantholeuca. The sequence goes on from VZTN01017320.1 coordinate 401,470, forward strand.
TTGGCAGAGCTGTGTGTCGGTGTCAGCCCTCAGGAAGGGTCACTTACTCTCCATTTGCTTTTTGCAAAGTTCTTCCGGATCTGAGCGCTGACTGACTCGTGGATGTTTTTGTTGAGTGCTGTGTCACCAGCGATCCTGAAATGGACAGAGCAGGCACATTTTAAGAGATATTTTCCTCCCCTTGGATACTTTTACTTTTTCTCCTCAGCAGAGAGGCTGCTCCTAGGCATACTGCACCTGCAGTGACGATGGTTTCATTCACACTAGGGCTCAAACTTCCCACGGCTGTCTCTGCTGGCAGCTGTGGTGGAAAATCTGGGGCAATAAAAGCCAGTGTAGATAAGGCTTGTAGGTCTGGCAGCTACAAAAAGGTATGGGCTGATTTTGTTGGTGCATGGCTGCTTTCTATCACCATTACAGCCCCACATGAAAACATTCTACGTTTTTTTTTTTTTTTACATCCAAAGATTTAACATCAACAGCATGAGACTCTTAGCCTCAGTTATGCAGAAGTTTCCACAGCCACTCCAACCTGTCTGATTTCTGTTTGCACTGGAGATTTTCCTGCCACCCTGCAATGCACATAGTCATTCATCATGATTAATGTAGATTTACAGTAAAGCAGATACACGGACACTCACCAAAGCAGTGCAGGCTGCATACAGAGCTTAAGCTGAACAACATTTAACCTAAAAAAATTGATTGATCTTGCATTGTTTCTTTAACAGATAAAGATACACTAGAATCTTCATGAAACTCAGTTATTTCAAGGGGATTTTATTGATTCATTTAACTCCTCAAGGCTTGAGATCTGTTGGAAGAGCAGGCATCATGTGCTGAGGGAATTAGTGCTATCTAATGTAGGTGATGCAAGGAGGCAAAGATTGCCTTCTATGTTGTATGTGATACTTTCAGAAATCAATTTTTTCAGCCACGTTGTTTTTTAGAAGAACAATGTCCATTACCAATAAAAAATTATAAGAAATTGAATAATCCATCAGGACCAGAGTCTTTCAGTCTGGAGAGCTCCAACAGGATAATCAGAAGGTCTGAGGAACTCACCAGTCATCTAGTCCTTCTGCCCACCCCACCTCTGTTGAAATAATTTTGACAAATGTATGACTAACCAGGCCCTAAGGACCTCCGAAAGATGGAGACTCCTCAGGCACCCTCTTCCAGTGCCTCACTATCTTCCAGAAGACATGGAAAATACTTTATTCTCTTTGTCTTTGAAGCACCCTTTCACATTTTTGAAGACTGTTATCATGACTTCTCTCCGTCTTCTCTTCTCTAGACTAAACAAACGGATTCTTTCACTGTTTCTTCATAACTCATGTTTTCTAATCCTCTGATCTAGTGAGCTCCTCTGGACTTTCTCCAGCTAGTCCACATCTTCCTTAGAGGGCAGAACCCAAACTCTGCTTTCCAACTAAGGCAGTAGAATGGCAGCAGTGTTTTGTGCTTGTTAAAAGACGAAACTCTGCTTCCATAACCCGGCCTGATGCTTCCATTTATGTGTCACATGAACTGGAGGCATCCCTTTTGCTTTGCCCAGATCATTCCAAACTGTAACCCTGCTCCTCTAAGAACATGCTGCTTTTTCTGCTTTCATGTCCATGGCACATCCAAGAACTGCTGAGATCAGCCTTCTCCAAGTTGCTGCCCGCCCTCCTGCTGGCAACAATCTCCCAGGATCATCATCAGAGAGATGAGAGGAATGACTTACTCTTGGGAGGGAGGACTAAACCTTCATGTCTCAAGAGTGGAGACCCACCAATCCCATCCTTTTGGAACTGAGCTCTTCTCTATTGGGTTATTCAAGAGTGCTGAAGCCAGCAGGACTGTGGGCAGGAAGGAGCAGGGTTCAGGGTAGCTGTCATCCAGCTGGGAAGTGCCCTGTCTCACTGCCACTGCCATGTAGCCTCTGTCTCAAGCAGACAGAAGAACTGGGCAAAGCACGGCTCCCAAATGGCACCTGACTTCCTCTCTTGGGTCCCTGTGCCGTTGATGGAGAAAGGGAAGTGTTTGGCTGAGAACTGAATGGTCTTCAGATCTTTGAAGATGATTCCTTCTGGTTACCTCTCCCACTGACAGGGAGGCAAGTTGGATTTCCTGGATTTCCCACTGGTGCGAGGTGACCAAAAGCTTTGTGAGGCACTGTCTGGGTTAAGCATCATGTTCACTGTTCCATCTCCTGTCCTGCACAGTGACTATTGCCAGGCTCAGCACAGACCCTGATGGATCCCAAGCAATCTACACTCCCAGAGAGGCCTTAGCAGAGTTTCCTGGTGGGAATGTAAACTGCTAGTCAGTCACTCCAAAATGTCATAAGCACTCTGCTCTGTCCCAGAATACCTCCTTGGTGAAGGCAGGTGTCCTCAACACACACCAGCTAGGAGCACTGGCTGTCATACTACAGATTTCAGAAGAAACTACAAGCTAAACCATCACTTCAGTAACTGATTAAAAAGACCAAGACAGAAAATTCACTTGCACTTGCAAAGGATATTATTTCTACCAAAGCTAATGATGCATTTTGCTTTACGAACAAGTTGGTGAACAAACTCTATAAGAACAATCCTGTTTCCCATCTGTCAAATCTTAATTTGGAAACATAGACAGAACAACTTCTTGGGGCATGATGCCTTTACCAGCTCTTCCAGAAAATTGTTCTTTCCAGTCTCCACAAGGATTTGAAAATACACTTTCACCATATGAAGCTTTTGATTGGGCACATAGTTTCAATACAGGCTCTCCTCTCTCTCTCTCTCTTTATATATATATATACAAATACACTTTTTTCCTTTTTTTTTAAATTTTATTTTAGGGGTAATTTTCTAAAATGCTATGGCTTCAATAAGAAACTGCTGGTTCCAATAGTTCACAAACTGCCTTCTACCATCCCTAACTCTAGGTTCACTATACAATCACCATAGTTCCAGGAAAAAACTCTCTTGGTATTTGGGCAAACACCAAGATAGTATTGGTATTTTCCAAATAGGCAGAATAGTACTTACTTACTTCACAAGGGGATGGACAGACATCCCGTGAAGCCCTCAGATGCTACAGCAGTGGAACCATCTTACATCTAAGGTCTCTTCAGCAACGTTAGCACCTTGCATATGATAGTTTTTATTCAGAGTGAAATAACAGCACTGCTGGGGCTGATTCAGTGCAGCAGGAGCTGTTCAACCACGTGCTGGTATGCTGAATGGTGTGGCTCAGAACCCAGCCTTGGCTGCCAAAGTCAGGAGTGGCATTGTTCTCCAAGCTGCCTTTGAAGAACTCCCCTGTTACTCCTGCGATGCTGTAACACGAGCACTGTGCTTTCTGACTGGGTTTTGCACTTGGAGGATTTTCTAACTCTTATGACATACTCTTGGTGTTATAGTGTTGTAGTATAGTTTTACTTCTGGGAGAATGAGCAGTGTTAACACCCCTTTGCTGTTGGTGCTTTGCTGGAGATGTGGGGGTTTCAGGACACAGGAGAGGTGGAGGTGAGCAGGGAGAAGTCCTATCTTCTGTACTTTCAACTCATAGATATGAAAAACGAGATATGCTCTGGGCACACAGATCTACCCTGTGGTGGGTATCATGAGCATCCTCACATCTCTACCAAATGTATTTAAATATGGACTTTAGTTCCCTTGCTGAGAAGAGAATGGAAGAAATTTAACAGATACTGGCTTTAGTGCATGTTATAATTACTCTTCCACATTTCCCCAATTCTCCAAGCCCACAGGCTATAAACCATCTCGCTTTTCATTTTAGGACAAAAATGTCTTAGTATCATTTTTTTTTCTTTCTTTCTCCCTTCCTCTCTAGCACAACATATATTTTGCCTGCAGAAATCAGCTCATTTTCACTGAGAAACTTTAATCAGCTTGAGCTGATCAGACTGATGCTTATCTAGTCCTGAACAATAGTTTCTGGCTTTGCAGTTAACTTTGAAGTTAACTGTGTCAGCACTGAAGTTTTTTTTTTTTTACCAACTGTACTAGTTGGCCCAGTAAAATACATTGTTTCTACCTACCACACACATATACAAAAATAAAATTGAACAAATCAGAATAATGCATCATCTGTATCCTGCTGACCATCACCCAGAACCGAGCAAGGACTGATTACTCTAAACAGAACCTGGATTTTCTCTCAGGATTCCCATTTTGCAGCACCTGAAAGCAGCTACATCCTAACAATGCTTTGGGAAACTTCATGTTGAATCTGGTTTTACATCCAGTTGTAAATATATAACTGTCTCAATGCACAGAATTGGATACCAAGAGACCAAGAGTGGTGGCTCTCCATCCCACTCCATCCACTGAAGCTAAGAAGGGTATTTCTCATGAATAACCATAACAACTCTAATCTTGCACATGAGAGGAATCTAATCTAATGATCAAATATTATTTCATAGTATCTGATTTATTTTAGCTGTCTAGCTGACTTCAAACTTATCACACCAATTTATCAGGCCATACCACTTCTGAGCTTTGAGAGGAACCTCCAACAAAGACAAAACCAACAAATTTCCTTTTGGACAGTTCTTCATTAGCATGCTGCAAGCTCTCTCATCCTCCCTGCTCACAAAGGCAGGCAGAGCCTTTCATCTACCATTATTTTCTGAACCTTCCTTCTAAAGGCAGCCAACTCAAATGCTGTGCTGGCCAAAGAGTGCTTGGAAATACTTCTGAGTATGATGACAGGAAACACAGAGTTAGCTGTAATGGATAATGCTGAGGGATCATAACTCTTCTATATGTACACACACACACACACATCCAAGCGTGTGTATAAATACACACACACACTCTATCAGTGGTGCTCCAAAATAAATAGAGTGCGGGGATGAACTCGATAAGGGTTTGATTTAATGTTGTAAACATCAGAAGTTCCCTTCAGGAAGGCCTTTTCACACTTCAAACAGTATTGTCTGAGAACTGAGCACTTTGTAAACCATGTCCTTTCCCTGGGTGGAAATTATTATCTAGCTTGTGCTCTCTGGCACATAATAAACACTCAGGGTCATGGTCACAATTTGAAGAGGCTCAGTCCTTGCCAGAGCTTTGTGATTCCTCAGTGAAGGCTTGGAGGGACATTGGCACATCCCAAGGATCCTCTCTCCCTTTGCACAAGCAAAGGGGAAAGGCCAGGACCCCACTCCTACCTGCAGACACTGGTGTCTAAATGGTGCCACAAGCTCCTTCTACAGTCAATGTATTTACAGTCTCTATAAGAAGGGAATCAATCCATCACCCTTAACTTAGATGTCCCAAATTGCCTTTGATGCCATAACTGCCTTCAGCACAAGGCTCTAAATCTCATTTAAGTTCACCTGCATGACAGGTTAATGCAGGTAAATAAATTCATGGCAGCCCTTCTAGCTTCTGTACTAGTTTCCTAATTGTTGGACTTTCTCCTCACCCTCTGAGCACTGTTTTCCTTCCTTCTGATCCAAGCCTAGAGGCTGAATTTGGCTCTGCAGGACCTAGTTTGACCTGATGGGGAGCACACTTTGATAATCCTTGTGGGTCCCTTCTAGCTCAGGATATTCTATGTTTCTGTGAGTCTATAGCTGGAAAAAAACCAGATCATCAGGTTTCTGCTGCTCCCCTCTAATCACTGCAGACTGAGCCACTGCCCTAAGCAGGATGTGGGCTCTGACATGGCAATATATTTAATAAACTTAATTGCTGTCTTTAATATAAGCCAGGGAAACATTAAAATGTATCAAGCTGCAGAAAAATCACCCCATTCTTTTGTTACCTTCATTTTCCATGTCCCATTTAAAAAGTCACAGTGGGAACAACTAAGCAGAACATTGCACCTTTGCAACACACCATAAACAGTGCAAACCTCACTGAAAGATATGCTATAAAATAAATAACTTTTCCAGTGGAAAGCAAAAGTCACCTGTATATTAAACTGGAGAAATCTATATAAATGGACACGCAGGGGTGGAGTAATTATACCAACAAGCCTCACATATTGTACTGTTTCAGCTACCATACTTCACTGCAATTATTAGCCTCCTTTTCTGCCAGCTTCAAGTTTAACATACCATCCCCCTGCCAAGGCCATTTGATTATAAATAGCAAAACATCACGTAAATGCAGGCATGTGGTGAGCAGATACACTGCAGAAAAGTGGGCCATTGGGAAGAAGTATTTACTTTTTTTAGGGTTTGATCCTGTGCAAACATTTAGTCATGCGAATAGCTGTCTATTCTGGAGCAGTTTCCCAAAATTCAAAGATATTATTAACCTTAAAGGCGCAAATGCAATATCTTGCAAGATCCAAGGGCTTCTTGCCAGCCCTGTTTGGAAGGTTTTAATGAAAACACGGTGACTAAAATAAAATGTCTATTTTAGAATCAATTCTTCACAAATACTACATATTGAAACAACAAAATCTCATGGCCAGGTAGCCATGTCACACACAGTTAACTACTTTTAGCACCATCAGATTATAAAAGACGCGTTAAGTACTCATGATTTGATAGATTTCTTCCTAATTTGTAACGGATCCCAATGATCTGATACTGCAGAGGAAGATTTCACAGGAGGAAGAAAAACTTGGAAAATGTTACTACATGGAGCCATATCCCCATTTGCACAGTGATAGTGACTCAGGGAGCCTGTGTGCTGCTGCTGAAACAAGGAGACAAACCCCAATTCTCACTGAAGTCTGGCAAAACTCCCATTAGCCTCAGTGGAATCAGAATTTTGCTTTGTGAGACCTCTAGGGTTCAAAGATGCTTCTCCAGTTATGTTGCTTGTGCAGACAAGAAAAAATACCTTTTATGAGATGCCATCAAGGGCTGCTTGCTATGCAAGCACTGCAAAAACATATTATTTATGGGACCCCTTCAGCCTGCTCTGATCATCTCTTCCCACTAAGCCAACAATCTTATGCACCTCTGTCTTGATAACGCATAGAGAAGATGCTCAGTTGGGACTATGGAAGGTGATGTGGCTAAGGAGGATGTGCACTGAAAAATCCATGTTCATTGGAAAAGGGGGTGTGGGATGACCCCGTTTTAAAGGGTCTGGTACTCCCTCTCTGCTGGCTGCACATGTGCACCCCTGTCTCCAACTGCTGCAACACTGGATGCAACCTTGAGACAGGGGAACTCAGACCTGGAGCTGCTGGAAACCTAAACACGCCCAGGTTGAGAGAAGGACACAGCTGACCATTGAGACAAAGTACAGAACTCTCCTCCTCCTCGACTGAAAAAGCCTTCCCTCCTTTCCAAGAGAAGGAAAGGATGTCACTGCAACAGAAGTAATGGCTAGAATGAGAAAAGAAACAGTAAAACCCCTCTCTATTTCCTGACATAAGAAATCTGGGTGGAAAATGCTCCTTGAGCAATGCTTTGGCAAAAGGAGATCCTATCACTATTCCAAAATAACAGATAATATCTGGGTGAGCAGCCATGATTATCCAAAAAGGCATTTCTCACTACAGGATCCAAACTCTCCGAAAAAAATCACCTCACCCCTCTCCAGAGAGGTCCATAACTGCAACACCCATGTTACAGGAAGCTTTTCAGAGCAAGGGGGAATGAGACATGGAGTGCTGCTCATGAGCACACTAGGGAGGACAGAGGCAGATCTGAAGCCATGGCTTTGGAAACCTCCATGCTTTGCTTTCAGTACAACTGCCCTACAGTCCTCGGGCACATTTTGTCTCTGTGCCAAAGGGAGGTGGATTCGGGATGTGGAGTGGAAACATGGTGAATATTTTCAGCCTCCCTTCTGCAGAGCCATCTGCATGTCTGATGTTACAAAGGCTAACTCTGAGCTGTGCTGGGAACCGTGTAAAAACTTGAGGTCTTGCAAATGAACCACTGGATGGCAAAGTCAGCCTGACAGAAGAAGACCCCCCACCACAGAAATGGGGAAAAACCCTTTTGGGGTGCTGCTGTTAAATGGAAGATTGGATTCTGTGGAAAATAGTATGAATTATGGAGCAGTCTGTGAATTTCCATTGGCCCTTGGCCATGACATGCAGAAGAAAAAAAAAAACCACACAAAAAAAGGAATGAAAACACTTTTTATCATTTTGTTCCTTTCAGAGGGCCCAGAAGCTGTGTGTGTTACAAGTGCCACGTCTCTTTGTTGCACTCCAGCAACCAACACAGATGTAGCAGGGCCAGGAGCTGGATGCTTATGTTTTGTGTATCTTGGATGTAAGGGTTTGGAAAATCTGTCTCTGAGTTGTACAAATGGTCACCTCACTCTCTGCTGGGAGTTGCATTTGCATTGTTTATTCTGTACTTCTAATATTGACTTGTTCAATTTCCCAAGGCTCATGTCAGTATCATTTCATATCAGAAACAGTTTGGGATTTTTTTTCATCTCACAAAAGCTGGATTTAATTTCTCAAAATTTCCTTTTTGTCACACAGACAGTGGAAAAGAAAGTGGCATTTGGGGCAATTGTGATAGTATAAGAAGAGAGGCTAATGCACACCTGGGGTGAAAATGTCATGCCATTAACTCTTTTCTGTTGCAGCTATTATAACAACAAATATAATACCTCACCTTGTATATATAATGTTCACTGCCCTAAAAGACTTGGATCCAGAGCCCACGTGTGGGTGCAGCTGGTGGTGTGGGATGATGCTGTCAGTCACTCAGGGCTGGTCAAAAGTACATGAGTCACCCTTGCTCCAGCTACACAAACCTTGGTGAAGTCACCCATATGCAAAGGCATCATCTAACTAAAAGCACTTTAATAATTTTGGCAAATCCCACTGCTGCACTACAGTCAATACACATAATTCAGCATTTTACTAATCCTTACACAGGTTGATTAAAGTCCATTACAGTTTTCCAGGAAAGTCTGGAGAACAAAGGCAGGGGTTGTAAGAATAAAAGCACAGTTATATAGTAGAGGTCAGTACAATATGTGACAGAAAAACCACTTCCACCCATGAATGTAAAAAGGTGCTCTCTGTCCTTTTCAGAGCAGTGAGTGCTGCCTACCAAGGGTGCCGTGCTGCTTGCTCACAGGTGTATCTTTTATTAGGGTCCTTCTCCATCAAATTCCGAATGAAGTCTTTAGCTGCAAACAAAAGAGAGGAGAGTTGATGCCCAGTTCTGCTGTCACGTGATCAGCCAACAGCTCTGATCAGGCTACCAAGTGCCATCTGGCCACAGCACAAGAAAATGGCCCTATTTACTACTATAGATATAACCAAAGTGACTTGGGACCAAATGCAAGCTATTTAATGTAGCAGATAAAGGCTGAAGGCATCTATTCCCTCAGGCATATTTAGGAGGAGGATAGATAATAGAGTCAGCAGCGTACAACCCTGCCAGTTCCTGGGTCCCTAGTCACCCATGTGCTGCATCATCTTAGTGGTCTGAATGTGGCCACATCCACTGGAGGTGCTGGTCAGCTGAGTGGAGAGGGAGGAGGTCAGACGCCACAGTAAGAGGAGAGGCACGTTGCTCATTCCAAGCAGTCACACACATGGACAGCTGGGAGGACATGTTGCCTATTTAAGCAGAATTTAGCAAGGAAAATGGACTCCCTGGAGCAGGAGGCAGTGTGTTTTTAATTGACACTATAATGGAAGGAAGGGAGATTGCAGCATGGCGTGCGTCCAGCAGCTTCAGGACAGTGTAGCTGAAGGAGCCACAGCAAAGCCAAATATGGCAGGAAAATCTTTTTGCTGATTTAGGTGATGGATTTTCCCCCACGAGGCAGAAGAGTCTGCCAGCAGACTTTCATATTTTCTCTGAAAATCCTTATTAGTTTAAAAAAACTTCTCATCACATATATTTGTGAGCAATCCATCAAAACGATATCTGGACTGCAGATGTAAGCAGCATAAAATGTTGCTCTGTGTGGAGATAAGAGCATATATAATCATCTTTATAATGAAAACACTCAATTTTTATCTCCCCTGCCTCAATCAGTAGCACTAATAAATCAGAAAACTGTATTTATAGGGATATTTTTACATGATGGAATATTCCTAGAATTCATTTCTTCTTCTGCATGAAGCAGCAGATGTTTCCCTGGGCTGGACAGAGCAAGGACACTGAGCGTGGGTGAGCTCTTGGAGACCACACAGTGTGTGAGAGACACATGCAGGTGCAAGGCTGAATGTCCCCTGCTGTCACCCCTCGACACGGACCCACGCTGGAGCCAGAAGCCCTTAGGCACATCTGCCTCTAATACATGGGTGTATCTGCCCTTCTGCCAGGCCGACAGGAGCAGGGACAGGTGGGTACCATGGGATAAATGTCTCTTGCACTGGGTGGGGAACATCCACCCACATGGACAGTCCTCCCACTTTCTGGATCTGCTCACCTGCCCCATTTGAAAGCCATTAATTTCTTGGTTCTTTGCTGCACACACTGAGGACTTGCTTTGGAGCTGCAGTGCAGTGTCAGCAACAGAGCCAAACTCATTTGCCACCTTATTACAAATGACACATTAACAATCTGCTTTTCATTTGGATACAATGAAGAAATTAAGCTGCTTTTTCTTCTTGGGATGGTTTTCTGCCATCTTTATCTTCTCTTTGAGCTATGTTTTAGTGCTTTGTGTGTGGCTGGACAAAATAGTCTCCTGCAGAAACAAAACTGTCTCCTGAAGAAACAAACTCTCATGACTATTTGAGCCAAAAGAAATGCACATTCCCACTGGTTTTCAGTTAAAGGAGCGCTGAACATGATGGAGGGAGCATTTTCATGCCAAGGGGCACACAATAGGCAATAGGCACACACAGATGCATGGTGGTTGCAATTTAAAGAGCAGCAGCTACTTACCAGACTCAGAGATGTCATCCCAGTATGGAGAGTCAAACTCATACTCTGCCTTAAGGATCTGCTCAAAGAGTTTGGAGTCGTTTTCATCATAGAAAGGGGGATATCCACAGAGCCTAAGGAGGACAAGAGAAGAGAGAGGTGACCACTGGACCCACTTCTGTCCAGAAGGTGAGAAGGAGGGAGGGAGAAGAAGGAAAAACTCTTGCTTAAGACTTGCCCCAGTAGGTTTTCAAGCAGGTAAGTGTTACCGTGAGAGAAGTTTGTTCAGGGACATGTAAACCCACTTCTGCAGATTGGTACAGTCCTGGACAAAGAGGAATTCTGCCTGGAAACTTGGTGCTGTTGACCCCATACTGATTCATGCAGACATCCTGGCCTCTCTGTGTGCTTTTGGGTGTTTAACCAGCGGAGTAGTTATATTACACAGACATGACCCCTTCCATCCCCTCCTTTACGTGTGCTAAGAGGAGATTTCAGGGTCACAGAGCATCAGGCCCTCTCATCCCTCAGCACATCTGGAAGATCTGGTGCAAAGCAGGACAAGGAGCCCTGCAGAGCTTTCAGGCAGAGGGCATAATGCATCTGCAGGTTGTGCTGGGCTCTGTGTCCCCAGGCACAGCAAGGAGGATGCCTGGGAGCCTGTCCACCTCTGCAGCAGGGCCTGCAAGGGCTGCACATGGACCTGCTGCTGCTGCACACAGAGGGAGAGCCTCTCCCTTTCTCACTCCTGCAAGTGATTTTGCTGACCGCATCCAATTGCTTGCCTTGCCTGAGGCTAACAATAGTCCTGTCCTGGTTTTCAGTATTTATAGTCAGACTTCTTAGAAAACCTAGCCCCAGGACAAGCAGGACACTGAGCATTATTTGCCTAGTTTGAGCTAATACATTCAGGGCGCACCCTCCCAGCGCCGCAGAGAGCAGGACAGCCATGATGCTGAGGCAGGGCTGGACATGGGAAAAGCACATCCAGCACTGTATTAAGCAAATGCAGCGATAAAACTCATGTGTCAGACATCTCTCACACCCTGGTGGTGCTGCAGGGAGAAGTCTGTCCCACTCTGCACAGATGTGCCAGCAGAGACACCCCTTCTTCAGGTTATAATGTGTCCCACTCTGCACAGACACGCCAGCAGAGACACCCCTTCTTCAGGTTGTAATACCAGTGCTGCAAAGTGCCAGATTTATCTCTGAGGCTGGCCCAAGGTTTTAGCAAACCCATCCTGCTCACAGTTAAACAGACCTTCCTGCCTCTGAGGTCTGTATAGAGATGATACATTTTTTTCTCCTATCGCTGGTCTAAATCATTCTTTCACAGATTTCACTGTGAAAGATTGAAATGATCTTTTTCCTATCGTTTTTTTAACTATGAGTCAATCAACCTCAATAAAGCATTTAACTGGAGGGAGCCAGCCATTACAAACAGACTACAGATCTAGCTCAGAAGCAACAACAGAGGAAGGCGGGGGAACTGCGAGAGATGAAATACTCGAGTTATTTATAACCCAAAGCCAGCCAGCTGACCTGGAGGTTATTTGAACCAACTCAACACTTGAGGGTGAAAGGAGCAGTGTTTTGTTAGCTCTGAAGAGCCAGTGTGCTCAATAAATAATTTAAATACTGAGTGAGATGTTGATCTGCGTCACATACATACTGACCTGGGAGAACTCTACTGAAATTTGTAGCATGATAATGAACCCGCTGTGGTTCAGCTGAACCAGAAATCTCTATCTTGGAGAGCAGATGAGCCACTCCTCATTTGTGTCTCACTGGATGACTGCCGTTATCAAGAGCAGTAAGATAACCTCATGCCAGACAAGCATGTATGTCCAGAGCAGGATTGTGTACCTACTTAATGGGCCCATGTTGTACATGGGGCTGGGTCCTCCTCTGTGAAACTCTGTGGTGCAGGTGGTATATGAGAAGGGTCCTTAAAAATGCTGAATTTAAACAAATGCCAAAAAGGCACTATGTACATGGACAATGAAGGAAAAACATCTGGTAGCTTAGTAAAGAAACTGGATCCACAATCAGGGTCCAGCTGTAGAGGTATCTGTGACAAGCTTATAAATGACTTGTTTTAGTGTAATAATTATCACTGCTCACACCCCAGTCTTGGGGTGGGATGCACATGAACTGATTTTCACCTTCCTCCTCTTTTGTCACAACCCTCAAGATTCTGGGTGCTTTACTGAGGGGAAATGATGGAGCCAACAGCACCAGCACTGTAACTGGTAGGATGAGCACTGGGGTAGACATGTACAGGTTGGAGGAAAAAAAAACCAAAAAAAGCCAACAACCAAAAAAACAAAGGAAAAAGAAAAAAAAAATACTTGAAGCCATTGCTCTGTTCCCTCTTCCCTGCAAGACTCAGGGGGCTCCATGTAAGAAGCCAGACAGCCCTTCATTAATTTCTTGCCTTCCTCAGCACTTTCCTTAAACAAACACAAAGTGCTCTGATAAAGCATTTTAAGGTGAGCAGACAGCGCTGTGCATGCTGAGGCACTGGCAGGCTGCTCTGGAGAGAGAAATAACTCCCTTCAAATGTGCACTGTACTAATTACCTTGGCAAAGGTACAAGAGCACAAGTTAGGACTGCTGTGATTTATACACACTTGAGGCAGCAAAAGGTAGGAGCAAACTGCTGAGCAGCACAGAGCTAGAGGGTGACAACCCTGCAAGGGGGGAGCACAGAGATGTGAGTCCCAACAAGAGCCCCGGCCTCTCCAGAGCCTTTCAGTCCAGCTCCTCTGCATGGCTTGATTATCTACACATCTGGGGAATCAGCCTTGGTGTCCAGGAGGGCACTGCAGCCCATGTTGATGCACAAGGAGAGACAGGGCCATGCTGGAGGGCACCAAGACTCCTGGAAGCTGGGTACAGGGCAGAAAACAGCCTCTTCTGGCACAGCTTTTCCCTTGCAAGGCAGAGGTTGAGAATTGTTAGTTGCTACTACAGGTCATGGGCAGGGAGATCCCCTGCAAACCAGCCCCTTGCCTGGGACCTGGCTGAGCACAGGGTAAGGGCTGATCCTGGCCAGGATGGGATGAACCTTCTGCACATGGGGATCCAAGGATGTTCCTCTGGGAGGCAAATCAATGAGGGCCTACACCAAAAATCAAGTGAGAAGGGAGCAAACCCTGTAGGTCGGAAGAGGTGGTATGTGGAACATCAGGGCACCCCAGCACAGGGACAGGTTGAGAACCAAAACATAGGCAGCCTTGCTGTCCTTTCCCTTAAAAACAGAGCTTAGGAAGATGCAGAAGTTTAAATGTTACTTAAGGTTTAATAATGTTGGCTTTGCAGAAGGGATGGGAAAGCCCCAGCAAATCAACCTATCTTGCAATTTATGGCTGGAGGAAATCTTACTGGACTTGCAGCAACTGGGCCACTTTCCAAAGTCCATAATGAGTTTTTGGTTAATTCTTACAGAATAAAAATCCCACCAACTTTACTCCCATCTGCTGGGACATTTCTGTGTGAAAAAAATGACCTCACTATCAGAGGTTCTGCTGCTTTTCTTTAGATATGCAGAAATGCAAAAATAACCCCTCTGTCTTCGATGTGAAAAAATCCTGCACTGTCCTGGGGGAGTTTCAGGCAGCTATTATTTTTCATCATTTTTTTGCAGTTTTACCAAATAAAAGGTTTTCAGAATTATTTAGCAACCTTATCACATAAGCAACAGATTTCCCCCTAAACTCCTATTCCCAGTCTTGCCTTAAAAATAATGGGATGCAGATAAGAAAAACACAGGTGGATGTACAAGAGAAAGATATTGCCAGAAGTAATTCCTAAAAGTCATCCTGAGAGCACAAGAGGAATAGCAGGAACATCTTGTCTTCACCAGGCACAGAAAGCAAACTCCTGCAAGCTCCCATTACATACTGGGGGTGATACTAAAGGATGGAAAACTCATTCACATGGTCAGCGTCCAGCCTGTAACACAAGAGGCCCCAGGGTTAGTTTTACAAACAGTTTTACTGTTAGATTAGAACAAAGAATTCAGTAAGCGCTCAAAAACTGGAGATGTATGGTGTAGGAAGTCATCCAAGTGCTATTTATAGGTATAAACATATGTATTTCTTCTGTATATTTTGGGAACAGTCCCTCACATTGGCTGACACTGGTGCCCCCACAAAGCTGTGGACAAGGACATATCAGCATAGGGAATCAAAGAAAAATTAAGAAGCAAGCAATGAGGAACAATCATTTGGGATTTTCTTCCCAATGTTAGCTGAGTTTTCCTGAACAATCCAACACATTTGTGTCCCCTGCCACCATTATTTCTCCTTCCAGTGCCAAACAAGTAAGTTATTCCTCATTTTCTTGCTTAGGATGCTAAGCAGGCAAGATGACTGACCACTTTTTCCCAGTGGATGACTCCTAGGGCGATGGTGGAAACTTCTTTTGGCATAATGTACTTTGCACTGCTCCCTGGTTAATCCTGCAAACATTGGTGATGATTCATGCACATCTACTCGAAAATCAAAAGCAGCTCAGCAGCAAAGTGTGAAAGTATGATCCAAGATTTATCTCCAGATATGCAATTGTTTAAAAACGATAACAAAGCAGTAACTCTCTTGTCCTAACAGTGAACAGAATCAGAAGAAAATTCAAAGCAAAATGTGTTTGACTTATTGCAAAAGACTATGAACAACTAGGGGCTGAGGCAGAGCATTCTGTGCCCCCAGATTCTCTTCCAGCTTTGAAACATGATTTTCTATTGTTTGTATAAATTAACTTACTCTTCTCTATATAAGGTATGCATGTGATCACTATTTTAGTTCCCCAAGCTTTTATCACCCCTTATGTGACCCAGAATGGTCCAAAATGCAGCTGCTGGGAATCCAGTGAAGTCTCTTGCTCTTTTTAAGGTTTATATTTTTAAGCTGGACACATTATCAAAAGTACCTTGTGATAAGTGGAGAGCCGAGCTCAACAGTGAGGCTGTTTCAAATTGAGAAATACTGCAACTGGAATAACAGGAAATTTCAGGGTCTAAAATTAGTTTTTGTGAATAATGACTTCTCATGCAAAACGGGTTTTGATAAAAACTCCTCTGGTGCGGCCTCTGCAATCTGGCTGTCATTAATGAGAAGCATTAGAGACTGGCACTGAAACAAAGGTATTCCTTCCCAACACATCCTTGCATATCACGGAAACAAATATTTCTCTACAGCATCGGTGCCACAGAAACAGTTTGTTCTTCCAGTGTCATAAAGTGAGGGCTCTCAAGTGAGACTGAACTTGTGTCTGGAGGCACTCAAACCACTTGCAGTAATATTAGCTCAAAGCATCTTTAACTTATGCCTGGCTTCTGTGTTGGTTTCCTCTGAGTTTCCATCTTCTTAAATGACAACAGTCTGCCCAGAGTGACAGTGAGGATCTGTGGGAGAGGTGAGGAGGTGAGGCAAGATGCTGTACTTGGATTGCCTTATGCAAAAATGCATCTCCAACTGGTTTAGGCACGTGCAAGGAGCTCCAACTGTGCTGACTGTGGAGCTGGAGATGGCATATCCAGATGGGTGCACTGACATATTCGAACTAATAACTCCTGCTCAGGGCAGGATTGACTCCCAGCATTGCACCTGCTGTTGGCTATGCTGCTGGTCCTTGTGGCATCTCGGTGCCATCTCAGACTGGGAGCCCACTGGCACTGCTACCTCTGGTGGTGTGGCACTGCTGAGACCACAAACTTACGTGTCAAAGCCATGCCTATCACTGGTTGTATCAGACACCCCACCAGGACTAATTCCTTCCATCCTAGGGAAGGACCCTCCTCTTCTCTCTTTTTACTGTATCCCAGACACCCACTTTCTTAAGAGACCACATCCGCAGCTCCTGGCTATTCTTGGAAGCAAGGATGAGATCCAGACCAAGACTAGGACATGTGAGATGTGGGCTGGGTTTCTAAGATCACATTGCACTCAGCAGAGATGGAGTTAAGGGAGGCTGGAGAGTGATGTAAATGTACCACAAAGCAGATGAATCCACACTGTGAAAGCAGGGCTCTGAGCAGGAAGCAGGGTGTGATCCAGCCACCTCAGCGTGGACATCTGGTGCTATTTGACATGGTCCATGGTCTCTGGCTTGGATCCATCTGCCTCTCCAGAAGGAAGGTCTCTGCAATGTGTTACACCTGCCAAATCCATGTGACTGCCCTGGACCCCCCAGCATGGCACTAAATGTGCAGGTTTAGGCAACTGAACGGCACACCCTGGTGAAATGGCTGCTTGCATCCACCCAGGCTGGGCTGAGGCATCCAGTGCCCCTGGAGAAGCTAAGTGCACAGGGTCCCTGATGCCATGGGCTATGGGGGGCTAACCAAAGGGAGCCCTGAAGTGCTGCTGACTGCTGGGGGAGCTGAAGGATGTGGCTTACACATTGAAAGAGCTGGTTTGGTCTCAGACCCAATCCCACCCAAGCTGTAACAGTCTGGCAAAGATATTAACAGGCTCCTTCTACAGCAATGTGTTACTGCTGTTCATTTGGGCTGCACAAAATACAGATCAAGACCTTATTACCTGAAGCACAGAAACTCTGAAAAGATTTCCATGTCCTTTAAACAGGAATTCATAGAGGCTCATTCTTACCGATATGATTTAAGCCTCTTGCATTGGGAATTCCCTGTATAGCAAATAGGGAATTTAAATTTGAGGAGTGTGCATGCCTTGCTTGACAAGCTGAGCACATGCTGATTTGGAAAACAGAGCAGGAAACAGAGCTGAACCTTGCAGAAAGAGCAGCCTTGCTTAGGAAGGAGAAAGGATTACAGAGGAGATTAAAATCCTCCACCTGTTGAAGAAGTATTCATAAACTAGGTGTGGAGGACACATTGCTTAGCAGTGTCTCACCCCTGTTCCTCAGCAAGACCTGTGAAAGCACCAAGTGAAATAAGCACAGGTCTGCCAGCACAAAAGGCCTTTGGTTTGTGAGCCACTGGCACATGGGACTGACAACCTGGAGGAAAGCAGAGCCAGGTTTATCTCCAGGCTGCCAGATGCAATAGTTCATAGCCCTCCCATGGGCTGCCAGATGGACACATATTTTCATGGTGGATATTTGACAATAAACTGAAGCCAGGCAGTGGCTGAGCCTGGAGGTGAGGCAGAGCAGTGCTATCTCCCACCTGAATCCTCCTTTTCCCACTCTCTGAAGCTGGTCAGAAAAGTCAGAGTCAGAAAAGACTCCAACTGTGTCCTGCCATGACTGACAAGGACTGACAATGTCAAAAATCCCAACCCCTAGGACTTCCATGATCAGGTTTGCTTGTGAAAAATGGCAACTTTGAGTCAGCATACACCATCCTCATCTAAAAGAGTGCTAAGAATGGTTTGTGAAGCAACGTCTGAGGTATTTTGGCAGGTCTGTCCTCTTCCTTACTGTAGTAGGTCCTGCTGGGCTTTGAAACAAAGTCAGAATCAGCACTGTTGATTTTTGCTTTGTTTAGCAAAAGCTTTTTGCATCCTGCTATTGATGGGTGCTCCCAGAGAAATACATTCCCATGTAAGTTTTGTACTCAACAAGTTTTCAAATATTCATGTAGACTAGAAAGTCAGTCATAAAAGTAATGTTTTCAGTCAGGATTTTGGTTTAAATAAATAAACACACATGCAATAAATAAAGCTGCCTTCCTATACTATTTAATATAAAACCCCCTTATTTTGGGTAGCATATAATTTATGCAAATGTAATGCAAATGTAAAGAATGAACATTGCACAGAGTGGATAGCACAGCAATGAGGTATGTCCTGGCAAAAATAGTTCTACAGCACCATCAAAAAGTTATTCATGTTGACAAGCCATGAAATGTCTGCATAAGGAAAAAGGGAACAAAGTAGGAATGCTTTAATGCTGTCTCACTGGAGCTGCTTTTTCCTTCAGTCTTGTAAAACTGTGATATTTGCGTGAAAGGGAAAAGTAGAAAAAAATAAAGTACTGGTAATGCTGGCAGGGAAAGACATTTGCTTCTGTGGCAGCTCAGTGGACACAGCCAGATTTGTTTCTCCTCGAAGCCAGTCTGAGCACAGGACACAATGACTTCAACAATGTCACAGCCTGGACAGGCCCACACTACTGCACACAGTGTAGTTCTGGTGGGAGCAAAGATTTTGGCAGTTGAATTGCTTCATTTCCTACTACTTTTGCTCAAATTTCAGCCTTTATGCAACTGGGAGGTGTCCAGGGTACATGTTGCCCCATGTCACAAGTAGCAGAAATTGGCTATTTTGCCACAGGCTAAGGAGGTAACTCCATGGTGGGAGAGCAAGCTGCAGGTCCCAAAGGTGCCAGCACTGGAAACTCAAGAGGTACTCACAGGATATAGGCGATGACCCCGATGGACCAGCAGTCCACGGCTTTGCTGTAGGGCTTCTGGGCCAGTACTTCAGGAGCTGAAAATAAAAAGCCAAACAAGCACATGTTATAAGACCAGACATTTGAATATGGTCAAAATGCAGGACCCTGAAGCTTGAAGCTCCTCAAGACCATGTTTTGCTCTCCACATACAGCCCTTGTGTTTGCAAATGTCTGGGTTTTTTGAAGGTCATATTCTCACAAAAAAGGATGACTCCTAAAGTGGAGCAAATTCACCACGTTTTTGTCTCCAGGCACAGAAAACAAAACAAAGCACAGAAAAATGCATGAGAGGCAGAGGGCCATCATCTCCCTGTTTAGGAGGAAAATGAGGCCAAGCTCTGCACGGATGCAGGGATGCACATTCTCCCTGACAGCATTGCAGCTCCGCCGCAGCGCGCTGCCAGACCAGGGAGCTCCAGAGGCAGCTCAGAAAGAGCAGCGAGTCAGGCAGGAGATAAGCTACATCTGCAGGAGAGGAAGGAGCCTTCCAAAGCCTGCTGGATGTCAGAGTCAGAGGGAGTCATTTGTCCTTCTGCCTCTGGAAACAGACACCTCAGAGGGAGAAAATGAAAAGCAGCAGGAATTGGACACATGCACAAAGGAACTGAGCCTCCTGCCTCTGTAGTTTTCAGCCACCATAGTTTGAATTTTGCTAGAAGCAAGAGCCTGGGAATTTACTGAAACTCTTTGTGGATCTGCTTTTCTGTCTTACACTACTGAGACTCAAAAAGGTGTATTTTTTGTTTGGGATTCTGGAGTACTATGTTTTCCCTGTTGGGACCTTGCAGTGCAAATGCTTAAACCTAAATTTTAAAATCCTGTGACCCTAATCTTTTTCATGTAAAGAAGCTTTTGCCTTTTTCAGAGCAAAATGTCCACAATAATGCAAGAAATCACTGATTGTGGCATTCCTAAAGCAGACTTGCCACACTGGGTTTTAAAAAAGCACAGTATTTCCTTTGAGTAATTCAGAGATCAAGTGCTGGAAAAAAGTCATGAAGCGGCAAGTCCCAACAAAAATACTTCTTGGGAGTCACACCTTCCTCTGCTAGGAGTCTCACCAACACCGAAGCAGTTAGTTACCTGAAGAACAGCAAACGAAAAATTGTGAAGTATAGAGATGTACTAAAACTTGTGCCCCACATTTATGCTCTGGTGTACCGGTCTCTTCAAAGAATTATCTTCTTAAGCCAGACAAACCAACAAAACCAAAGTCAAAACTGCCAGCAAGGTATGGAGCAAGAAGAAATAATGAGAATCAGAAAATGTCAGAGGCCTGGGCCCCTGCAGGGGGTTCCAACCCCTGGCCTCTGTCCTGGAGATTTTCTTTCTTCTGTTCGTCACGTTGGAAAGAACGAAGCGAGACATCTTCTTTGCCGTTTCAGGAGTTGTTTATTTTTCTTATCAAGACCTCGGAGGCAGAGGCAGTGTCCTCCGAGGACACGAGGGCAGAAAGGCAATGGCTCCAAATCGGCAGCTACTTTTATATCTTACTAACAACCATTCAAGAAACAATACATATTTTATTTTGTTTCCAACACCAGTAAACCCTCATCTTATTGATGTCTTTTCAATACTAACTTTTTTCCATCAACCAACACACCACAGGAACTGGTGTCAGAGAAGAGAGGAAGAGA
This sequence comes from Erpornis zantholeuca, assembly GCA_013400515.1. Taxonomy (NCBI): domain Eukaryota; kingdom Metazoa; phylum Chordata; class Aves; order Passeriformes; family Timaliidae; genus Erpornis; species Erpornis zantholeuca. Next base: position 422,251 of record VZTN01017320.1, read on the forward strand.
ATGAGGAGAGAGGAGAAGAAGAAAGAAGGAAAAACCACACCCCAAAGCATCCATCTTGTGTCTATATAATACATAGAACAAAATCCTAAAACTACAACTAAACTCTCTGTGGTACACTAAACAAAAATCCCTTCACCTCTCTGGTGCATTCAGGTTCTCCCAAAAGTGGAGCGAGCTTCTCTAAAAGCCTAAGCAGCTTTTGGAGAAGGCCACTTTTGAGGAGCTCTGGGGATATAAAGAAACCACCAGAGGAGCAGGAGAAGCTTTCAGGCTTCCCTGGACTCCGACAAGAAAAGACTTTCCAGTGCCTTGGTGTGAGGGCTCATAGAGGGGACTGAAGGAAGAGAGCACGAGGCAAGTGGGGGCATCCAGATTGCATTTCCACATGCACAGTAATGATGGAAAGGTTCAAATTTCACCAGGGACATGTTGCAGAAAGGAAGAAAATTCAGGGGAATGTGGGTAAAATTATAGCTGGCAGCCAGAATAGGAAGACTCTTGAAGACTGGGATATGTCCCAATCTGCAGCACAGGTTTTCAAGTCATTCAACAAATTGGGACCACTGCATGTGAATTGGAAACTGGGACCACTGCGTAAGAAATGAGACAGTTTCCTACTTTGTCCCATCCCTTGTAACTGAATTTTGGGACAAAATATGAGGAAGAAGGGAGTTAATATTCTCCCATCTTTATGCGCTTAGATGTCTTCCAACTCTCCAGTCCTTCCAAATTCCCAATCTTTTGTTCACATTCTCATCTTCCTTTGACTGTCTGGGCCTGTTTACATACTCTTCAAGACTAGTAAACATTATACATCTCACAGCTCCCCAAGAAAATATCATGCAAATGCAAACAAGTGAGCGCCTGACATTATACAGATATGCCACATTAACATCAGAGAAAACAAATACAGATATGCCACATTAACATAAGAGAAAACAATTCTGAGATGAGGGGATGTGAACTATATAAAGATTTTCCCTCTTAAAACATCAAAGCTGTGCTGGGGCATTTCTGTTTTAAAGGAGTGAAGAGTACTGATAGCTGTTTTTGTGGATGGCAGCTCTGAAATAGGTAAGACCAATACAGGATCAAGCCCAAAGCAAATGTGAGGTTATTACCTCTCTTTTGGTAAGCACTAATGAAGAAAGGCAGGAGGTTTAAATACTTCTTTTAAGGCCAAATGGCTGCTTTTGATTTTTTTTCCAGTGAGAAGACATGCAGTAAGAACAGGAGGACATAGCTCAGCATCATCTGTCTCTGATATACGGAAAAGACGGAAATATTTAACGAGTTGAAAAACAAGTCAGAGGAGCTCTCAGGAATGATGGCAGATCAGTGCCAAGAGGAAAAAGCAGGAGACGCAATGAAAAAGAATCCAGGAGCTGACAGCATTAAAGGATCAACACAGACAGCTGGGGAGACAAAACAGCAGAAACGAGAAGGGGAAAGCCAAATCTCCCATTTCTGGTGCTGGGGAGATGCCAGCTGAGCAAAGGCTTCCACTGTCACACATCCCCAGGGAATCGCTCTGGGCTCCAGTCATATAGAATGGTCATCCAGATAGGGAAATCAATGGAGCAAACCCAGACCCTTCCTTCACATCCAAGAAGGTGTTTCAGGCTGAATTTGCATTGCTACAGTGCTGGGTACAAGGTAGGGTAACAAACCTAGAGACTCATTCCACCTGCAGGTACATGAAGATGTGCTTCCCAGGCCAGATGATTCTGCCTGGGAATTACAGTTAATTTTTTTTGGTTTTAATAAGAGAAAAAGTTCAAAGGCTTGTTTCAAATGGAAGTTTCAGGAAAAGGTACAGACCAGAACATTTGGAACCCTTTCAGAACACTATGCCATTGCCCTCAGAGAGCGCAACTATGCTAATAAGCTCCCTAAAAATGCAGCTGCTGGATGCCAAAAACTGCAATCCATGTCCCTGCAAAGAGCTCAGGTGATGGGGATTGCTCTGATACTTTAAGCCTGTTGATCACACTATACAAGTCATGAGGGTGCCTGTTCCTCATAACAGCCTGTACTGCATGAAACGGGCCAACCCAGTCCCTCTCCAGAAGTGAAAACCTACAGAGCACCCTCCTCACAGTGCAAACAGGCTGAGATGCACATGAAGCAGCTTCACCACAAGACCAGAGTCCTTCTTCCACTGACTCCTGGGGTGAAAATTACTTGTTTCCATTTTTTCCCACATTCATTCAGTGTTCATCTTGTTCTGGTTGGCCAAGACTTTGAAGTTTGAGGCTGTTTCCAAAGGAGAACAGGGCTTCAGTGCAGTATTGCTGGCTTCTTGGGCTCATGTTGTCCCTACTTCATGTTGCTGAGTCAGATTTAGATATCTGCCATGGGACATAATGCAGTTTATGTTCAGCAGAGGGTAACAGAACTCTGTGTCAGGATATGGCAACAGAGCTGAAAACTGCCCCGTCACATACTTCTGCCTGAGCAAACCCTGTTCAGAGTGATTCCCGTGCTTTATTTTTAATTGATTGCTCATGATACTGCCTAAAGGCTCCTGAGGTACCTTATTGCTAGTAAGGACATTCTGAAGGCTTATTGAATATTTTCCAGCCTTTGGCTCAAAGGATACCAAATAGGTCGAAATTCAGTGTGAATATCTATTGCTTAAACGGTGTGGTCTTGCATGGGGGTAAGAGAAACACGTGGCTTTGAGAGATCTGAAACTGCTACTGGATTTCTGGCAGAGCAGATGAAAGTTGTGAAATGACCTTTCATAAAAGCAATACAGAAAACGAAAACAGTGAGTGAGGTGGGGTGTACAGGGACCAACCACATATCCAGGATCCAGCCAAATTTGTACAACAGGGAAGTACAAGAAAATTTTACTTGAAGCTGGATTGGGACTCAGAGCAAGAATTTTAAATCTCAGTAGGATTAAGATATTAGTCAGCCACAAACACAGCTCATAATTCAGTGTTTCTGCAAAAGGAGATCAGATTGCCTCAGACAGGCTTTCTAACATTTTTTTTCAAATTTTTCAAGTGTCTTGAAAGTCTAAGTTCCGTCTGCAGAAGTAACCAAAGCATTTGAGGGACCACCTCTCATGGAAAGTCACTCAGTGAGACCCAATTCCCAAACATCCAAAACCTCTTTAGAAGAATTTGCTGAATGACTGGAGTCTCCTCCTGCTGGGTGCCCAGCTTCACACACCTCAGGGATGGTTCACTTTCAGACAGGTTTGAACAGCTCCCCCATCAAAACTGAGTTATTATATAAGGTCAAAATCTGACCAGCCCAAATTTATGATGTCTAAAATTATAAATCACTAATGGCTTATTGGGATCTTGCCCATAATCACACACCACTCAGGGTTTTGAAAACACCACTTCTTTTCCACATTAGGCAATGGGGTAAGACCTCTGCAGGTCAGCCCTCACACCTAATTTGCAATTAAACAAGCCACACAAGCTCCCCCACCTCTCCCAATTCAGGTGCTGTCTGAAAGATTGGTATCTAGTCCCAGCTCATCACCCAGACTCTTCCCATAAGAAATGGGGATAAGAGTGGTAAGCAGACAAAAAAATGCAAGACCTTCTTAGAAGACCTTGTATTGTCAGATCCTCTTTTCAGCACACAAACATTTAGACCAGCCTCTCAACAAAAGTGGCTCATATACTTGAGTTAAATTATCTTAACCATCAGCTTTTCATCACAGGGCCAAAATCTCTGACAAAACTCCTGAAAAAATAATAACTCAGAACTGTTGACAGTAATTTAATCTGTAAGGCCGAGCTCTGAAAGCTAAAGTGTTAATAATGTACTACTGGTCATGCACATTTTAGATATAGTCTAATTTGAAAAGTAATATTTTGATTTTCAGAGAGAAAATTGACATTGGTTAAGGAATTTAATTATAATTACACCCTTCCTTATTCAATTAATTTCCTAACCGCATAAACAGGGATTTAGTGTCTCAGATACCACTGCTTTTTACAGATGAAAATAAGAAAAGTTGAGATAAAAACTGAAGCAAAATGAGTGGAATGTATATCCTGATCAGGGATATCAGACAGAAATGATGGGGGGGTTACATACTTGCAAATACTTGGGCAGCAGACATGATTTAAGATCAGGTTTTCTTCCAAGTCAGAAGCTTGTCCAGCGCTTTGCATAGCGGGATCTGACTGGACCCATTTCTGGAGGTGAAGTATAAATAGTAGCCAATGACTTCTTAACAGAGCCCTGAGTGCCTTTGACATGTGATATGTGCCTAATTCTCTTCCGGCAATTTAAAAGCAAAGTGATTAAACTGACAAAAATAATTTCAATAAAATCTTAAAAAACAGGGTGTTCTACATATCTCTGAAGAAAAGCACCAGCAAATTAATTTTAAGTGATGGATCCCTGAGCGTTATTTAAACCTAGGTAAAATATGTGGGAAAAAGGAAAACACAAAAAGAGGTGGCAGACAGGGCACTTTATGGGTCGGGACTGTGACATTTGTCTGCCCCAGCCCAGATGAGGACTTTTATTCATGCTGTGCCATGAGGAGGAATGACTCTTCCATTGATTTGAGAGCAGCTGGCAGGTGCTGCAAGTGGGGGTGACACTGGAAGGCATGAAAGCTTTTGGATGTGGGCAAATTGCAGACCACCTGTGCAGAAGCCCCATCATCAGGTGTAACACTCAAGGAGGACCATTTGTGGGCATCACTACAGTGACTGGCAACAAAAATGTTCTGAGCTTGGAAAATGTTCTCTGAGCAACCTATTAGGTTTTTAAAAAGTACAGCACTAAAGAGGAGCAGTGTCCCATGCAGGAAAGAAAGAAAGAAAGAAAGAAAGAAAGAAAGAAAGAAAGAAAGAAAGAAAGAAAGAGAACAAATACTTCGAGATGTTTTCTTTGTGAAGGAGGGGGAAAAGTCCTGTCAGCACTTCAGAAGTAAGTGGCTGTGACCTCTTGAACCGGGATGAGTAAATCCTACATTCAGCAAGGTAACAAGAAGCCTGGAGGCACTTGTGCAGCTATCAGAGCCCAGACCATGGGTAATGAGAGCTCTCAAACATCTCTCAAAGCACTACAGCTACTGTCACACGCTCTGAGAGCTTCCTCTCCAAAAAAGCAAGTTTTCTCATGTAAATAGGAACGCTGAGAGGCCACATGAGATCACTCAGAGACCAAGCAGAGTCACTCCCTCATTTTCATCAGCACTTCAGCAAACATCATCTAAGCTTTCCTGTGTCTTGAGACTCATTCTAGTCAGTGCCCATTCCAGAGCAAAATAAAACATGTTTGTTAAGGACAGAAGAGCTGACAGCAAAAGTTATTAAAATTGCTGTCTCAGCTCAATTCCTGCTGCCTCTTTGAAAGAAGATTTCCAGTCTGGTGTGATTATACAAGACTGCTACTCAGACAGCATCCTGGCCCATGTCTTAAAATAAAACAATGAGGGGCTGATGGCTTCATGATGGGAAAGCACAGAAATCTGTTCCTTTTTCTGATTTTATTGGAATAGAGTATGTCTGTGCAGTGTGAAGATAATGCCCAGAAAAAAGTACCTGGGACAGATCTGTATCACTGTGTCATAATCACATAACCTGAGTTCCTGTACTGTGGTATCATCAGCACTATGAAAACATGTGAGGTGGCAGCTGCCAAGAAAAAAGAGCTTCTGACTGCTGGAAATCATTCAGTCTTTAGTGCTGGAAAGATCTGAGACAGATCTATCCACTGTCAGTTTCATTGATTTCATGGAATACCCCAGAGTTTAATTTTTCCACCTCAGCTGATGGTCTTGGTAGGGCAGGAGGCACAGGCTTGCTGGATGTCTCGTGCACAAAAGGAGCCTTTTAAATAGTGTTTGCTCAAAGAGACCTCATCACCACCTGTCATCTAATGCTCACTTTCATCTACTTTAACATGTTTTTAAAGGCTGCTGGTAAACATACTGCTAATAGGTAGCCTTATATAATCACTACCAAATGGATAAAAGAGCAAAGAATAAATGACAGAAAACAATTTGATACTGTCCAGGAAGGCCCAAGGATCTAAAGAGCTTTCGCATTCTGACATCTGAGCCAGTAGCTTAAGTGGTTGTAACAGAAGATTACTGAACATGTCTGAAAATAAATGCAACTCTTTAATTTTACTTTAGTCTATCAGAGGAATCTGGCAAATGCTATCTTTATGATTAAAATAACACATTTCGTTAGGTAAAGCTTCTTCATTTTCCAGGTGCTTGCAGAAGCAATACATTTGAGGCTATTCTTCACATGCTCCTGGTGTAGCTACAAGCAGGTTCTTTGAGAAGACTCACTCTGCAAGGGACTGAAAACATGAAAGCGAATCCCACAAACCCAGAGCTAGAACGCAGGACTGCACCCCAAAGGGGAAGAGGACACATGGCAGAGCACAGGCAAATGCTAAAATCTAACAAATATCTGTAAAATCTCACATGCACCAGGTAACAGCACCAGAAAACACATATTGTTTAATTTTCACTAAAATTACAACCAAAGCTCTTACCGACATAGCCAGGAGTTCCGCAGGCTGTGGACATCACATCTCCTTTACCCTCCATCTTCGACAATCCAAAGTCACTGATCATGATTTTTGACTCTTCATCCTGGCTGTAGTAGAGCAGGTTCTCAGGCTGGACGGGAGAACAAGCACAATGAGTTTTGAATATGTGAGTTCAGTAACAGCACCTGTTGACCCATGCATTGCATTTAATACAATCCTCAGTAAGGCCATACATAAATATAATTTGGTTTCCCTAAGCCTAAAGAGTTGTTCTTAAAACCTACATGGAGATCCTCTCCAGAATCCTGTACGGCAACAAACAGAAGACACTGATGCCCTGAGCTTTGAGCAACTTTTCTGGAATAGCAAATTTCTCCTCTGGCACCTCAAATAAGACCTAAGGCTCAGCTCTTATTTGTGAGATGTATCTGACATATTATCATTGCAGAGTGGAAAAAAAAAGGATTTATTTGAAAGTGAGTAAATATGGCAAATCCAGGTAGAGTAATGAAAAATTTTATACAGTATTTGAAGAGAACAGGAGGTATTGGAAAATTTTTGTATCTTCTCCTCTGGAAACAAACTGTTTTGAGAGAGGAAATGCCTTTACAGTTAACAGACTTGCAGCAAGGATGTTTCAGCTAGAGCTGATTAGGAAAAAATGCTGAAGGAAAAATGTGCTATAACACTAAGCACAGCAACTTGTTTATGGCAAGAGAAAACAAGGATCACTCCACAAAGCCCTGTGACTTTTTACAGCAGAGTTGGGGTTGGAGACCCCAACCAGCCTCCATCTGCTCCTGACAGTCCCACATCCATGTGCTTTGAATGTGCTGCTGCTACACAGCAAAGCTCTTACTGTGAGAGGCCACCTCTTCCCCTGCTCAACATCTGGGCTCTCAAAAGGGTCCACAGCTGCAGCACCCAGCCTGGTGGCAATGGGCCCTGGACCTTGGGGTCTTTGCCTGTAGAAGTGATGGGTACCCAATGTGTCCAAAGAGCCTTGGTGGAGTCTTTTGCCCAGAGCTGGTACAAATGCTGACACTCAGCCTGCTGCATGCTCCAGGAAATGGTGAGGAGCAGCTGTGGCCACACAACAACGTCAGGCTCCCTGGGACACATCCAGACTTGGATTCACAGAGAGGAGAAATTGCAATGCAGCAGCACCAGCATCCATCTTCCCTTCTCCATCTGCTCTGGGGAAAGGGGGAATGAAGAAGTGCTGCAGGGTGATATCCCCATTAAGGAACTTAAAGCATTTCCTGGCTCCCTAGCCCAGCATCAAGTGATGGCTTTATCCATGGGACATGTGTGAACACGGGACACAATGGCCGTGAGAGGATCTACAAGCCACAGCCACAGCTGTGAGCCAGCTGGGCTGAGCTAAAAAGGGAAAGGATTCAGTTCCTAAAAATAAATATGCAGTTGTATCATTTACATTTCTTTCTCATGATACCTTGCAAGTCCAGTGCTTTAATTGGACTTTATTGTGCTGACACAATTTTAGGGACTACAATTTTATGCCATGTTCTGGCCTAGGCTGGAGTAACTCCTGATTTTTACTACTGCCCTTCTGATCTGCTGAGGGGTTGGAAGACTTGGAATCAAGGGAAAAGCAGTTATTTCCTAACAATTTCTGCTAACTCACCTCAGGTTCCCACTTACAAGAAAGCCACACATTTAAAACTCAGCTTTGTTTAAAAGAATTGTTTCCTCAAGCTGGTTAATTCAAAAAGCATTAACAAGGTGGCCCTGTACCAAGCAGAGCCTTTCAGTCCTTCCGTGCATCCTGGACTTCCCTGGACATCACCTGCTGCCACCTCTTCTAATCTGCTGTTGCATTACTTGGATTAGAGACTTGTATCCCAGACTTGTTTTTACCAACTACAGCAAGTACTATTTTGGTATCTGAATAAATGCATAATTACAATAAATAATTGTTATGGATGTTTCATGGTTTGTGTTTTTGTAGAATGGATCCTTTCCCAGAGTTTCATTTTGAACTTTACACTTATTTTGATATTTTGAGATCATAAAAAGCCTTATTATATATCCCTGTTTTTCTCATCATGGTATGTTTTTGCTAACAGAAATTCACAGCAGGTGTTCCTCATATACTGTATTTTATGAGTCATTTTGACAACTGATATGCTACTGACAAAAGCCTGCAAACAAAAGAAAGAAAAAGAAGCTACTCTTTGCTACAAAATACCACTGGAGAAGGTTGGTTTGATCTAAATTCAGCATGGCCTTACATAGAGTCTGAAAGTGATTTGTACAAGAATTTGCTTCTCAATCACCAGATCCCATATTTTATTACAAGAACTTTAAAATAAGATTATTTTTTAAGAGTGAGAGCTATAACCTGCTTTGGATTATAAAGACAAGAATATTAAGATCTTGTACAATGGAATATCTGAATTAAGAGGTCTTGGACATCACTCTGAAAATGTTGGTGGCACAAAAAAGCCTGAAGTTACTTCCTAAAAATTGAGTTTGGGAGCAAGTTGGTGATGTTGAAATACAACATTTCCATACTGGAATTCTATGGAGCTCTAATAAATATTAGAATATTTCTATGTACTCCAGCATAAGGGCAGGAAATGAACACGATCTGAAGGCAATGTGTGGAGACTGTAGGAGATGGAAGCCTAACCAGTGCCTCCTTACAGGAAAGCCATTATTTGGGGCTGTCTGAACTGGACTGCACAACATCAAGGAGGAAACATTATTTGAGGTGTATATTTTCTTTCAGTGGACTCAAGGTTTTATCTTAAACATGTGCCAAACCAATACTTAAAAATTTTTCTACATTCCGTTATTCCCCTATCTGTTTAAGATCACAGGTTGCTCCCTTCTCTAGGAGCTATACAGGACTGAGGCATGTCCCTTGCAGCAGTAAGGTGTGGAAAAGCTTGAAATCCTATGGGAATGGCCCACACACAGCTCAAAGATTCACATCTGGAGTCAAAAATGGGCAGGAGGAAATGACTGCATTGAGGTTGTCACAAAAGAAGGGCATGTCTGCCTGCCTTGGGCACTGCTGCACTTTGGAGAACTCTGGTGCTGCTGGTTACACCAGTAACAGGCTCTATTCTGCCCCACTGCATTTGGGAATAAGCCTGTCATTTATTCTTCTACATCACACAGCATTTCACATCAGCACTGATTTTGGAGAAGACAACAAGCAAATAAAGAGTATCTCTCAAAACCATGGTTTTTCATCCATCTGAAGGCATAACAGCAGGATGACACTACCAGCACTAAAATTTTGCTAGGAGTAGTCAAAAATTGCAAACATGCAGTTTAATATTAGATTATATCAAAATAATTTAGGAACACATTTAATAAAGACTTGTATTTAAGAAGTAAAAAAGGGGAAAAAATCCATTTTTTGTGCCTTCTGAGTTTATTAATGTTCATTAAGCCTTTTTATAAGGCTTATATAAGGTTTGTAACATGTAGCCAAATTTCACTCTTTTTCCAGGGGGAAAATACAAGCTCTGCACCAACATCCAAGGAAACTCCTGTTTGGAACATCCTTCCAAAATACAACCAGAGGTGTTATTTCAGTCACTGAATTCTTCATTTCTGGCAGTAAACTTTGGCAGAATTAACCAGCTCAGGAACTGAACCCACAGTTTTCTCTTGAAGTTTTTATCTTTTTCTAGTATCTTCCTCTAATTATTTAAAATACTAAAGTGCTATCAAATCCAAGCCTTTCTGCTTGTCTTAATGACAGTTTAAGATGCTGGAAGAAAATAATAAAACAACAATGTTTAGGGTTTTTTTACCTGAAAAGATGAGCGATTTAGATGTGCCAATGTGGTGTGGCTGAAGGATAATCATCTAAATATGACATTGGCACACAATGGTCCTTAGAAGGACCCTTGCTGTTAATAATGTCTCCAAAAACACTGCTCCAAATGATAGAATTGATCACTCAACTTTCTCCCACTATTGCTACCAGTTATTATTAAGTAAAAGTAAATATAGCACAGCAAACCTGCAAAATAGTTTACAGCAGTAAACACACCCCAACTGAGAGGAGTTTTCTGCCTTAATGTAACATCTTGGATCGTAATGGCTTTTCCCCACATCATGCATGCAGAGCTCCCATTGTAACTGCCCTGATTGCAGAGTCCTCATTAAAACCAATTACCTGGGGAGGCTTTGGAGCATCTCTCTTATGGTAAAACCTTTCTGAAACAGCCAGTCCCGGGGTACGTGTGTTTGTTAGACTCACGTAATTAACCTTCATTAACACTGCCCAGGGGACCAAGGGGTGCTGTGGCCATACCTTGAGGTCCCTGTGCACGATGCCCATGCGGTGCAGGTAGTACACAGCGTCCAGGACCTGCCGGATCAGGGTGCTGGCATCCTTCTCCGTGTAGAACCCTTTCTCAACGATGCGGTCAAAGAGCTCTCCCCCAGATACTCTGGAAAACACAATGGGATGCAGAAATGTGAAGATGTGCTTTGTAATGACCTTTCTGTATCATTAAAGGATGGTCTGGAGCAGATCTGCCTGCAGCTCTGAGGGCCCTCCCAAGAAGGGGCACAAGGATGGTGAAGGGTCTGGAGGCGAAGCCTTATGAGTAGGGGCTGAGGTCACTTGGTCTGGTCAGCCTGGAGGAGACCGAAGGGAGACCACATTGTGGTCTTCAACATCTTCATGAGGGGCAGGCACTGATCTCTCTGGTGACCAGTGGCAGGACCCAAGGGAATGGCCTGACGCTGAGCAAGGGGAGGTTTAAGTTGCATATCAGAAAAAGGTTCTTCATCCAGAGGGTGGCTGGGCACTGGAACAGGCTCCCCAGGGAAGTGGTCACAGCACCAAGACTGACAGAGTTCAAAAGCGTTTGGATAATGCTCTCAGGCACATGGTGTGATTGGGGTGTCCTATGCAGGGCCAGCTAGACTCAAGGATCCTGGTGGGTCCCTTCCAATTCAGCATGTTTTATGATTCTATGAATTGAGTTTGATTTACTCTAAGGACTGGTCAAGCTATAATGGAAAATAAAATACATCACACATCGGGGAGTGCTCAAAAACTCACTAGCACTTTCAGAGGGAATCACGAACATACCCCAGCAAGAGCCAGGGGAGCAGACCCTGCTTTTCATGCTGTCTCACCCTAGAGAACCTTGCATAGGCAGTTCCATCTGCTGGTGCTGGCCCACTCATATGATTCCTTGGGGTTCACTTTTCACTCCACTGACCAAGGCCTGAAGTTTGCCCTGAGGTAATGATTCCATTTTTTCCCCACTAGCGAGTGAAATGCATTCGGGAGTTGCTGCCAGTACCTATAGAGCATTAGTTTATTAAAGTAGCCTGCACCTTAGACAATTTTAAAAGCTCTCAGAGGTCCCCTCCTTTACTCACACATGTATGTTCATTTATCTGCAGTCACAAGCTCTTTAGGCAGAGCACAGTCTCTGCCTGGCACTGGTAGGAGACGGTTATTGATGAGGTGCATGGATTATCAGAGCAATTAATTACCAGATGACACAAATGAGGAAAGGATTCCACAACTCAAAGAGGAAAGAAAATAAAAACCTTGACATCCCACTATTTAATGTCTGCTGTATTGCACTTTTCCCCTGCCTTGCTAGAAATAACACATTCTGAACCCAATCTTAAATAAAGAATGGCACATTAAAACTCCCTGGAGGAGTATCTGAGGAAACAAAAGAGGAACAAAATGTCTGAGTAATTGAAATAATAAAACTGTCAGCAAAAAACTGCCCTAGTAGGGTAAATAAAAGATTTCCATTTTAGCAAGGAAAACCTATTAAAAAATAAAATGCATGCGATATGTTTCTTCAGCAAGTTGCACCACTTAGCATATCATAAATAGCACAGTAAAACTTTCTTTAAAAACAAACCTAATAAAGGGAAAATAACAAATGATTACAGTCATTAAATACATATGGACTGAGAGCTTGCCATTACACGAACACTAGGTAATTCAGCTACTCCGGGCAATAATCTGCTTGAATAATAACATGAAGTCACTTCCTTGGGAAGTTTGGAGCCTGAATGGGAGAGAATGCTACCTCTAATAATGAATGCATTCAGCTTCAAATATGAAAAGCAACCTTGGAAGAAAAAGAAAGAAACCAGATAATCCTTCTATTAAGTGCTAGGCAAACAACCCAAACAGCTTGCTAAAATACTGGCACTAAATTGAAACTGCAGGAAAGGTGAAGTTCGACCAGGCTCTGAAGTCCACCAGCAGCCTGAATTAAATCCCTTTCTTTCTCAAAATAGGAGATGTATTTCTCACATATACATATTTATATATACATATGCATGAATACACAGAGTGTTGCTCCAAGCTCCTTTTGGCCCTACATCCACTGCCTGGCCCATTCTGTGCCCTGCCAAGGGAGAACAAACACACCTCACCCTCACTGTTCACTGAAGGCAGAGACAATTTTATTGAATCTGGCTCCTATTAGCTGACTGTCTTTTTATATTTCCCTGCAGTCCCTTTGTTTCCTGTGGATTGATTGCACTGAAAATTGAGCCCACACAGTAATTAATATCACCGAATACAGCACATTTCCCCATGAAAATGCAGTGTGTGCTGTTTTGCCGTTTCATACAGTTACTTTTGTTACATTCAAGCAATGGAGTGCTTTAGTAGATACCAATTTACATCACATGCTTTCCTGCACAAGGAAATTCTCCTTCAGTCTTTGCAGAGAGTATACTTCCACTTTTTTTTTTTCACTAAATTGACAGAATTTCCCTCCATGCCAGCTCATTCCCCATCCTTCTTAAGCCTCATTCTTTAATTGAAAGCTTTTCCTAGTCAGATTTAGTCCAGTGGATCTACTGTACCCAGGCTCAATCTGTTTATAATTTTATTCCAACACACGGAAAATATTTGCAACCTCTTAAATGATGCACTGCAAACCAGACCTTAATCCAAGGACTCAAGAGCAGCAGCCCTTACATTTGCAGCCACTTGCTTATTCAGAGTGTTGACAGCATCCCAGGTACATGCAGAGAGCCAAGGGTCTCATGCTCCCATTATTAGCGTGGTGATTCCATGTTATAGTGCATTGCACATTTGCACTCACCTCTAGAGTCTCCCTACCGTGGGCAGGATTCCTGGCTGAGGTCTACCTCCCTGGGATGCTCTTCAACTCAGCACCCAAGACCATGGCTACTTTCCATATGGAGCTTATGGCCATATGTCTTTTCTCCTCCAAAATAGGGTTAACTCAACCATAATGTGATTGGGAACGCTTCTCCCCGCACGGCACCCAAGGACTGACATAAGTCAGTGCTGTTACAGGGGTAAACCAGCAAAGGCAGCTGTGGGATAGCATCTGAGCTCTATACTCATGGTGGAGATGTGGCCTGTTTGCTGGTCTTGATCCCAACCCCCTCTGCCCTGCTGAGATGGGACTTGGCATCTGCTCTGAACAAACCTGAGCACTCACAAAGCAATGCTGCGATTTGTTCCAGTCTTTAATATTCTGGAACAATTATTTTCTTTTTAATGGCACCATCCTGCTTTGCCCTCCCTATGGCAATTTTGAGGCAGAGTTGAAACTGCAGGCATTAAGAGCAGAATTAGGTCTTTGTCTTAAAGAAATTTAAGACAAAATTCTCTATCCAGAAAGAGAGGGTTGGAGGGATTTCTCATTAGTGGAAATTAGAGGACTGCTCCTGTCTTGCAGCTGGCACCGGCTGACAGAGCTGGACACACCAACAGCAAAAGAAACTCTTTTCCCCTGCTGATTTCCATCTTGGTTCCTAGTGCAGAAAAAGTCAAAGGAGTATTGGCCAAGTCGAGTTGCTTGAAAAGCATTTAAGCCTGTAGCAGCTCAAGTGTCACACTGTGATCTAGAGTAGCATCAGCCCTGCCCAGGGACTCAGAGCTGGGCAAAAGTCAGCAAAGTAGCCCCAAGTGCATCTTCTGTATGGACGTGTCTGCTGGGACTGTCTGGATGGAACGTGCGTGGCTCCAGCCCTTGGTCCTTGCTCAGCCACCGAGCAGTGGCTCTTCCCTGGTTCTCCAAGCAACATGGGAAGAGCCCAGCATTTGAAGGAGGAGCTGGGCTAAGTGTCCCCACGGCACATGGACACCCCAGCAAATGCCTTGCCTGTCTCCAGTGATACAGGAAACAATTTCAAAACAATGACCAGAAGATTAATTTAGTTTAGAATGAAAAAAACCTCACCAAATCCAGCCATAAATATGAATACTTTTCAGTTCTACTATATCTTTTAGCTGAGGCTATGTGCCTTTAGTATGTATCACTGACTAGCCACATGAGGAAGGCCAGAACAAACATTTGAGGTGAAAGGAAACAGTCTTTGAGAGGAGGGCTCACCAGTGCCCAGTACAGGGGGCAGTCAGTGCCCTGGTCCTGCTAGCCACACTGGGGCTGGTAGAGGTCAGGATGTAATGCCATTAACACCCAGTTTGAGAAGGGACATAGAACACAGCTTCATCATATGATAAAAGAGACATTATCTGCAATTCCACTGGGGAAACACAGATTGTACTCTGTTTCCAGGGTTTCCTGAGATAAAAGCTTTTGGATCTAGTGTTTCATTAAGGAGAGTTCATGTATCGATCATGCAGATGACACCAATCTTTCAGAGGATCTAGCCTGGTGCTGGAGTTTGCAATAAATTCCTACAGGTCTACCTCCCTGGGATTGATTGCACTGAAATTGCAATCAATTCCTACATTGCAATAAATTCCTACAGTTACATTTTTAATCTTTTACTTTCCTGACTTGATTTGGGGGTTTCACTTCTTGTTTCTTCCCAATTTGATGTTTAAATGCACATCTAAACATCCAGCACAAGCTGCCACACTGAGTGGCTCAGTTTAGGACAGGTTTCAAGAAACTTTGAAAGTATCAGTGGTTTTGTACATGGACGAGCTACCTTGTTAATTGGGCTCTCAGTGTGTTCACTGTTGCTGAACACCCTGCACAGACAGTAAAAAAGGACCCTGAAAGACCTTGCAATGCTCATTAGAGGCAAAGGAGAGGTCACTCTAACAGTGTCTTAGTAATTACTCGGGCTCTCTTCAAGGATTGTTTACACTACAGTTTCTGTATTTGTGAAATTTCTAATTTACAGATGTAGCCTGTGAGAGATGAGGAAACATTTCAGCATTACTATTACACCCTCCTTGTACATTAACCCATTTCACCATCAGTTCATCAGGAAAGAACCAAAGAGGCAAACAAAAAGAAAACAGTCCATGCTGCATATAAAGAGAAAGGGCATTATCAACCTGTTTCTGAGGCATCTGATTCCCCTGCAGCACCATCAGGGAAGCAGAATGTGCAAAGTTTTAAAAAAGTACTTTGATGAAAAATGAGAACCAAACAAAAACTCCCTTGTAATTTGAGGCTCCTAAAGTCATAAACAAAAAACCAAGAGCCCATCTCTCTGAATTTCTGGTGTTTTTGCCAGCAGAGTGAAACCTGCACCTGCACTTTGCAGGTCACTACCAGATACCTGCCAGACTGTCACCTCAGCGGGGCTGCCTGGCTGGGGACATCCTTACATATGTCAGCCTTCAGGTGAATAAATACATGAACAAAAGAAGAAATAAATGCTGGAATTAAAACCAGGTTAGTCATATTAATGTATTCATGTTACCCTTTCTTTCTCTTGGTGGGGCTGTCTGTGTGTATAGATATATCCTCTCATTTCTTCACCCCTGCATTCCCCACTTTTACCAAGTGTAGGAACCTTTCTTCTTCTTTTAGGAGCTTGAAAAATATCACCATTTGAAATATCACTTTGACTTGTTTGCCATTTGGCAAAACACTGATTTTTTCTTCTGCCTCTTTTGTACTACAGGCTGGAATTGCTCTGGATCATTTACTGCTTGACAGTTTAATTGCTTTTTATCAGGATTCTTATTGATGAACTCATTAATGGTGGATTTACATGAAGAATCCCAGCAAAGCTATTCAGAGCTTGTCAGCTTTTCCCTCCAGAAGGGTGTTAGGCTCACCTGATGCTTCAGTGTTCAAGTCATGATCCATTCTCCATCGGACAAGTCACCAAAGCACCATACCTCATGTTGGGTTAGAAAAACCACCCTGGAAAGGCAGACACATTCCTAGGGATTCACCATTACTGTTTCAAACTGTACATTAGGGATGCTTAATGAAAAGAGGATTTTCTGATTTCAGAAACAGGAGCAGAAGGCCTCCCAGGGCAATATGAGAAGTAAGTTAAATATGAGCATTACCCTGTAACTGTGAGCAGCTTATTGATCAGAGGTTACACATTCACAGTTTCCTACAATATAAATCAGAAAAAGCACAGAACTCAGCATGAAGCTGAAGTGTGAGAAGAGATAAGAAATACTGAAGACTGTTCCTGAGAAGTTCTGCCTTTGGGTATTAGGTTTCTCTAATGAATGAATTCTTAATAATACAAATATTTCCATTTTTAAAATGTATTTTGTTTTTAATGGAGGGTTTTTCTGTTTGGCTTTAAACTTCCTCTGCATTGTGAAAATGCATGAGAATCAGAAAGCAAACCCGGCCAATGTGCCGTTTGAAAGGAAAGAGAAATTGGCTGCCCTCATCTCATTGTTCAAATGAAGTAACACATAAAAGGAAAATGAGTAAACAGATTAATAGATTTTAGACCCAGAAAGGAACATTATGATTATTTAGTCTGACCTCTTGCAAACAGAAGAACGTGATGAAAATTCTCCTTGTACCAATAATCAAGGGTGTTAATCAGGCAGGGACAGATATTGCTACAGAATTACTGTATGGCCTACAGAGATTTGCCTTATTCAGTAAATATGTCAGAAAACAGCTCTGGCTTTCTCATTTGCAGCACATCATAAAATATACAGCTTGAACAAGGCGAGGACTTTCCTTGTTATTGTATCTTTAAATCACCCAGCTTAAAATCTGCTGGTAACATAAATATATGCTCCAAGGCCACCAAAGAAAGGACACAGGATTAGTTTGGCTTATTTTTCTAGAATGCAGGTGTGTGCATATGGCAGGGAGGAATGGACAGATGTTAGCACCCTCTCCTTTGATAGTGCTGTTAAATCATAGAATCATTCAGGCTGGAAAAGACCTTCAAGAACATCAAGTCCTACCTTTGACTGAACACCACCATGCCCACTAAAATATATCCTGAAGTGCTACATCTACTCCCTTTTTGAACACTATGGGATGGCAACTGCACCACTTCACTGGACAGCCTGTTCCAGTGCTTGACCACTCCTAGAGCGAAGAAAATTTTCCTCATATCCAACCTGAACCTCCCCTGGTGCCATATGAGGCCATTTTCTCTTGTCCTATCAACATTCTCCTGGGAGAAGAGACCCCACCTCATTACAGCCTCCTTTCAGGTTGTGTAGAGAAAATGAAATGCAACATTGTATTTATTCTGTTTTTTCAGCCCTTCTACCACTGTGATGGTGGCTGCTCCAAAGGTCTCCCCACTCTAATGGTTCATTTGGGAAAAAACTGGGAAAAGTGTTGGGGCCATTTTTCTGAACTAAAATGAGCAAACTAAACCATTTTTTTTCCCTGCATCAAAAGTTTCATGTCACATTTGCTGAGCAGCTGTAGTGAGGTTGTTCTTTGGAAAACAGACTTCTGTTTCCACTGGGGCAAGACTATTAAGGCTCTGGAAAGCTCTGCTCAGGGATGTGATGCAGTTTGGCAGTTAAAAGCTTTGGAGACAGCATTTTCCTTCACAGAATCCCTACTGTGGAGATCTTTTGAGGTCCATGATTCTTCAAGGTCAATGCTGTCTTGCCTTATTCAACATTTTATTCCATGTTCAAAGAACTGACATTATATTCAAAATTTCCCCTGGTTCCATCAGCTGTAAAAAGTGTGACTTTTTACAGGGCAGCCACATGACAAAGGACATAAGGTTTTTAAGTCTCTTGTGATTACACCCTTCTGAGTGGCAGCTGATGACAGCCCTTCCAATGCCAGCAGCCTGTCTATGCTCATTCCCCCAGGCAGTGGTGCCTGGAGGAAATGTGGGACCTGCCAGTGACAGCAACACTCCCTCAGTGCTGCCATCATTACAAGGCACAGGAAAGAAACCCATGCTTCCACTGATGACCCCATCATGCAATCGAATCCTAAGGAATACTATAGCAGAATTTCCCATTTCTAGCTCTCTGCTGAGGTCTGCAAACACCACCATGTGCAGAAGATGGGCACATCCTTTTTTCCATTCTTCTGAGCTCCTATAGAGTGATTGGCACCTCCACAGGAGCCAAGGAATCACCCTAGGATTAGCAGGTGGATCACATTTAAGCGGGCTCCTTGTCACTTGAAAAAGGACCTGTGGAGGGTGGCGAAACACTAGCACAGGTTGCCCAGACTGGTGGTGGATGTCCCATCCCTGGAAACATGAAAGGTCACGTTGACAGGGCTCTGAGCAACCTGCTGTAGTAGAAGCTGTCCCTGCTCATTGCAGGAGGGTTGGACTGGGTGACCTTTGAGGTCCCTTCCAACCCAAACTGTTCTATGAATCTATGACAGAGGTTGGCACTTCAACCTGTTTTTCTTCATGGCTCTGCATTAAATGGAAAGGCAAAGCTGAAGCTCAGCAGTGGTGACTTTCACCTGTGTCAGTCAAGAGTTTGATATCACCACATCCCTGCAAGCAATGTATCCACCAGTGAAAAACCAGCATTTTAAAAAATGTCAGCAAAAACCCACACAGTATGTATTTAATAACTCAAATATGTAGTTTTAAAAGAAGGAATTGCTCACTGGTTTATTCACTTCCTTCTGTGGGATGTCAGTAAATCAGCCCAATCACTTTTGCTTGTTGCGTGTGCATGTATGTGTCTGTGTATATATATATATATATATTATATATGACTTCGTTGCCGCAATCTTTTTTGCTTTGCTTCTAGGAAACAGAAAAGTACAGCTCTGTAGACAAACCACCACTCAAAATACATTTTCCGGTATCTGAGGGCTGGAATAATGTATTTCCTAACTGCTGTCTTATTCCTCCATTGCTCCATAAAATAAGTGGATATATAAAACCTGGAGGAGATTCCTCACTTGACAACAATTTAGAACTAGGTCATGTTTCAGCACTAATAGGTTTGGTTTATTTTCCTTTTTAGTTGTTTTCCAGTGGAAACCAACCTCAATGTCCTGCCAGCATTAACTAGGAAGAACAGACCTAAAAATAATGAAAACTGATGCAACTCAAAATGGATACTGTAAATTATGCAATGTATAGTAAACAATTTTGAAATATAAGGTGAATGCAGCACTGAGAATTGTCCTAAATGACAAAAAGGAGCACAGGAAAGTGCAACAAAGTCACTCCCAGGTGGAGCTTAAACAGGCCAGATTTTCTGTGAAATACATTTAATAGAAATTTCTCCGAGACTGTCTTGTTTCCTACTTGCTTTCTCACAAGTCAGTTTGCAGGCAGATGTCATCACAGAGATAGCTAATGCAAAGGTAATATTGAGTAATATTTGCTCCAGTGCAGGAAGAGCTTTGAAGCTCCTTATATCTCCTGTATCTCACATAAATGCTACTCTTTTTTTCAGCTTATCTCTAGGATTTACAACATTGAGCAATGCCTTTGTACTAGAGAAATACAACCATGGAAAATTTATTTTGAACCAAAAAAAAGGTAAAAGGCTGACAACTGGTCAAGATATATTGTTGCAAATATCAACTTGCCAAGCAGTTTGTAGAAACAGTAAATCGGGAGCTAAATATTAAAACCAAACAGAACAACTTAACTCTAAGCTATATAGGTACCTTGTTTTATCAAACTGTTGCAACAATTCTATATACATTTAAAATGTCATTATTATGGTCTCCAACTTTTGAGTGTCAAGAAAGTTGCAGAGAACTGAGAAATTAAACTTCAAAATTCTAATTATTTATAATGAAGTATTTCTTAAGAAATGTGCAAGCAACTCAAGTACAAGGAATTTTACTCTTATGCACAATTTTAGGACATACAATTTCTATAAGTGTCAGGAAATACATGTTGGAGTTGAAATATATATCGGAGTTATCAAGGCCAATTCCCTGAAATACTCTGCGGCCATGAAAAATTAAACAGAAGGTTTAGGAGAAAAATGAGTGCAAAATAGAAAATAATTTGTCTTCCTAAACATCCATGGAACACTCTCGCTTTCAATACTTTTGAGAAAGTTCATCTCACCAAATCTTGAAAGGCTAGACAGTAAGGACATGTATGAGCGCTACCACACTCCTCTCTTCCAGACAGCACAAGGAAGGGAGCACTTCTAGGGTGTGAGGAGCAGAAATGTCCATTTTTGTGTTCATTTGGACAAATTCTGCCTTGATGATCTTTATGGAAAGAGTCCTCGAGATGCTTTGGCTGAAAGCATAATCAAACTTGGGGAAGTACAGAGAAGAAAAGCAAGCAGGACCAGAGAGCTTCTCTGTGAACAGAGAGAGCACATGTTACAAAGAAGGGAGATGGCAGAGGAGAACACTATAGAATCATAGATCCACAGAAGCATGGAATTATTTAGGCTGGAAAAGACCTCTAAGATCATCGAGTCTGACAGTTAACCCAGCACTGCCAAGTCCACCACTAAACCCTTCATGAGAAGGATGGAGCACGGACAAGGGAAATATAAAGAATTATTTCACACCACAGATGAGAAATAGGGGACCTAACGGAATTAGCAGGTGGTGGATTTAAGACAAAAGCCTTTGTCATCTGAAGAGCCATCCTGGAGCAGATGAATCTTTGGTATGACCCAATAAAACTGCACTCATGTTCTTATGTTTGTGCTCATCAAATTAATTATTGAATTGTTCATTCAGCTCTGGTCTGAATGTGCATACCTACATTAAGGGAATCTTTTGATTCATTCACTTAAAATCAAATATGACAGATTCATAGATTTTAAAGCCATTATGATAATCTAATCTGACCCCAGACAAAACAAAGACAGTACAATTTTTGCCTCCAATCCATAGTTCCTGGCTGGACTAAAGACTATCATTCAGCAGTGTAGACAGGCTTGACTTAGAAGATACCACTAATCCCTTGTCTGCTTTGTCCAGTAGTTAATTACACACACTGACTAATTATACTGAGGTTTTTTCCGGTGATAATTTCGGATGTTCTGTCAGTGGAACCCTTTCAACACTGCCTGCAGACTCTTTAGCTATATTAGAGCAACTTTACTCAATTTAGGCCTTGATAACCTCATTTTTTTTGATTCTATGTGAAGATTTTCTCAAAAAAAAGTTATATTCAACAGCCACCTGAGAAGGTATCCATTGTGAAGAGCTAACTAGAAGCCAAGTGATGCTCATTTCCGGCTCTCCATTTGGAATATTAAATTACCGTGTTAAGTATCCTCACTTACATCTGCATCAGTAATGAACTGGCTGTTCCTCGAGAGGATATGGACCAGTACTAGGTGCCTGTATTTCAGTATTGAATCAAATATAACCTAAACAGAATATACAGTTTAGAATTAGCACTCTCTTCTCAACATCATTTAATTACTCTACTTCATCTTGTGAGTTTATTTCACTGCTGTTCAAGCAAGATATTCCTGTTTTCCACAACAAAGAGTGAATTTCTGTAATTTTAAGTGGTGTAGAGACACACTGATCTAAGTTCTTACAGCTTGGATGCAATCTCAGCTAAATAAAATTTACATGACTGTTAAGAACAATACTATATATTTAGCCAGTAAATTCATGTTTCAAGAGGGCACTTGTAATCTCACTGGAAGAACAGGAGAAACAGGTATTGAATTTGGAAACCTCTCCTGCCCGGTCACCTCTAAAAGGGGACAGTGGGCACAGGCCATGGTGAGTGAGTATGAGCCACAGACGCAGCCTGAGCACAGACCAAACCTGTCCAAAACTGTTTATGGTCAACACACCTGTCTAAATCCCACTGCTCCAACCCCACTGCAACCCATGATTGCTGAGCTCTCCTTGCCATGTCCCACCTGAGGCTTTCACCTACGTATGAACCACAGTTTTTCAGACCACCCATCCTTTCCCAGCTCCCTCCGTGCATGAAGCCTGTGAGTGGGTTCATGATGCTGCTTGTGTGTTGCTGACAGGCCAGGAACAGCACGGGCTCCTAAAGCTCCATGTTTATTTGCAGATGGCCAGCTGCCCTCTCCCATTAACAACAGCTAATTTCCAAGCTGAGCCCTTTGCACAGATAAGGCACAGCAGGGACCAGCAGGACCCATTGATTTATTGTGGTTTGGCTGGAGGGTGGGCAGCACAGATATTCTCTCACGACCTTGAGGGAAGATTTATGATGTACAAAAGAGGCAGTTTCTTAAAAAAAAGAAAAAAAAAAAAGCATCTGGTCCTAATTCTTGATATTCTCAAAAACCCCCTCAGCATTCAGGCATGTGAAACACCATGGCTCATGTGATTTCTGCTCTTTGACTACCATGGGATGAGCTTCTCATGGAAATGCTGTCCCTGGCATCCCCAGGAGGGAAGGGAGGAATGAGGTGCCATCAGCAGCAAATGAAGCACAGGCAAACCTGGCCAACAGAAAGGATGGTCTCCAAAAATGCTGGGAAATCATCAGCTGGGCATTAAGAGGGCAGAAAGGGAGGTCCTGCCAACACCCTGTGCTTGCTCAGTCTGTGCTGGCTGCCTGGCAATAAAACAAGGTACCACAGCCACAGATTTACTACTTTTATTCAGTGCAATAGCTGAATTTACTGCCTTTAGAAGGAAAAAAAACCCAACCTTCCAGGAAGGCAAGTATTTGTTAAAAGATCTAGTAGGAGCATAGTTCACAGAACAGAAAGTTTCCAGAATGTCCTACATAACACAAATGTGCCCCGGGGTTTATTTTAATAATTCATAAATTATTGCCTTGCTGGTGTCTGTTTTAGTCCAGGCCATGGAGATGTTTCTAATGGAAATCATCAATTCATCACAGAGACAATTTGCAAGAATATAATCACAAAGATGAAAACATACACATGCTCATGCTAATAACGAGGTCTACAGAAAAAGAGGGAAGGTTTTATGATTCTGTTATTTTTAATGGCAGCTTTTTGCTCCTGTGTCTTAACAAACCAGGCTGGACAACTGCCAAGCATTCTGGTTTTTACTGGGACTGTCCCTTGGCCTTGGGAGAGATTTTAAATATCCATTTATATATTATTGCTCCAAGGCTGCCATCTATTCTAACACTTTACATTTTCTTTGACACAGAAAAGTTGCTCCACAGTAATTTTATTTTCAAGACAGAAGAGCGGATCAATGCCAAGAAGCCAACCCTCACAGGTCATGCTCAATATTTTAGGATTTTGTGTTACAATTCCCTTGTCTATTTCTGTAATAATTTTTAATGGATGGATTAGTGACAAGCTGTAAAAGCTCATGTTTGTAAAAAGTAAATCCATGATTGATACAACAAATAATCAAAGCTAGCTGGGAAAATGGAGAAAAGCTTAACCAGACTGTCTCACATGCAGAAAACTGCGGGAGGTACATCCAGTACCAAAAGTCCAATACAGTGCTGTTCAAAACTCTTCTCTGTCTCACAGCAAACACCTGGGTCATCTTCTGGGGCAGGGCACAGTGACACTCCTGCCCATCCCACATGACAGCATCCTAAAAATCCCTCTCCCGGGAGTGGCACCCCAAAGGCAGCTCCTGGTAAGCCCCACCTCGAGGCAGAGTGGGCAAAAAGTAAAGACCTCATTCCTCTCAGCCTCCAAAGGATCCAACAGGATTATCCCAAAGCCTCAAAGAAGCCTTGTTGATGCGTCCTGTTAGCAGCGCTTTGTGCAAAGTTCTTCTTTGAGCCCTGCCCCCTGGGGATCCCAAAGTATATAATTTCCCCATGTTTCACATTTCATACTTAAACTGCCCTGTAAAATCCCATTCATGCAAGCCCCAGGCAATAGCAGAAATACAAGATATAAAACTGCATCAGCTTCAGACTCTAGCATGGAACTGTTCCTCCCAGCCCAGCCTTGCTGCTCCCGGAGGCTCAAGGCACAACAAGAGGGAGCCTTCTGCCAGGTATGCTGGCCACAGATGACGTATGTGCCACCACAAGTGGTTTGGGGCCTTATCCCACTTCTGGGGGATCCAAAGAGTTGTGCTGAGTTGGTCTGAACTGCCACCCAACAGCTCAGTACATCCCATAGGGAATCCTTGCCATCAAGATTTAATTGCTGTCTACTTAATTTGGTCAGTAGAGGATCTGTTAAGATCCTGGGCATTTCTGCTGACAAAACCACATGACCTCATAATTTCTTGGATTCAGCACTGACTTAAAGAAATAAGTTTGTAATCTTCCTTTCCTGTTTTGTAGGGATGCTCCTAGGCCTTGGAATGTCCCAATATCTCCAATCCTGACTCCTAAGCAATTGTTGTGAATGTTAAAAATACAGAAATGTGAAAATTAAAATCAAAACCTCCTCCTCCATCCCAAACTGATCAAACGTAAGAAATAATCTAGCAAATATAACCCTGGGATGTGTGATTTATACACTAGGAATATTAGGGAGTTAATAAAATGGATGGACACGGGGGTTTTTTCCTAATACGGTAGGCAAAGCACATTGCAAAAATTCATGGACAAAAATGAAATGCAGACTTTGGCTACAGGGCTCATCAGCCCTGCACAGCAATCTTGAGTGTCTAAATTTTGGCAAGAGCACCTGAAAAATGATGCCCAATGACTTATCTGAAGAATACCACTATTTTACCTTTTTAAAAAAGCATCTGTGTCCTGTATGTGCATATAACTCATGAGAGAGCTTTTTTATGGTTCTTTTGTCAAGCTGCTCCCTCCCAGCACCCTGGAGCCCGCACACTGATGCACAAGTATTAGAATAAAATTATCAGTGCAACTGCTTTTCTGCATGAGAGGGATTCAGAAATCGAAAACAGAGAAAAAGGAATTAAAAGTCAGTGCTCTCAGTTCAGGCACTGCCAAGCAGGCACTGTGTCTCCCTAAGCCAGTGCACTCAAGCCAGTGAACTGCTACTCTACTGGCCCAAAGAAAGAGACCAAACCAAAGTGCTTAGAGGGTAAATATCCAGCGCTACATGCTGTGACTTCTCTGCTATCAGGAAACCTTTGGTTGCCTGCGTACCAAGCAAAGTTTCACTAACACCAGACATGGCAAAGAAATTAATGTTACTGCAGTATTTGCATCTGATACTCGCAGTATGAAAGCTACCACACAACCCCATCATTCCCCCCAGAATTCTGGTGCTGGTAGACAGGAGGTGTGAGACATGCAGGATCACTGCACTCCCGTACAAACACAAAGGCATGGCCAAGGCAAGAGCTTCACCTTGCTCTGCCACACATTTCCTCTGCAACCTTGGGCAAACCAGTGAAAGATGACTCTAAAAAGGGACTTAGGTCCTCGGAGAGGGAATTAGGGGTTGGATAATCTAGGTGTTGCTGCTGCCAGCAGGTCAAGGCTTGACAACTGTGAGCAGCAAAGCTCCCAGGACTTGGAGCACAAGCTCTGCTCCCTGTTCCAGATGTAAGAGAGGAGAGGGGAATCAAGTCAATAGATCCAACTCTTGGACAGTGCAGTAAACCACAGGATGTTTTCCATGCTTCCTTCTGAAAATATTCCACCTCTTAGAAAATAACTCAAGACTCCCTCAGCACCATCACACTTCCTCAGCACCATGACTGCCATATTGATGCCAATGTCACAGTGACAGGGTCCATTAAAGTGAATGTCAGTTGTTCCCTTAACCTTTGCAGGGAGCCAGATTAATCCCTTTAAGACATATGTTCATCCTGTCATGCTTTTATGAGATGGTAATCTTAGTCCATGTCTTCCATAACTAAAGGAAAAGTCACTCATGCTGAGTTTGGCCTTGCGGCCAGAGTGTGTCCGTCCCTCCTGCAGGAAAACCAGGTGTGTTTATGCAATGGAAGAAGCCATTCACTCTCACTGTGTGTTACAGACCAGTATGGAAAACAGACTTCACACTGATGATTTATAAAGTGCTTTAGACAGCCCTTAAATAATGAGTTATAGCCAGGTATGAACATCCAAAGCCAGTTATGAAAATGTTCTCCTGCTCTCGATGTGTTATTTCTGCTGCTCTGGTTGCAAGAACTCAGTTCCCTTGTCCAGGTCCTCAGCCCAGTGCCAGAATGGACCCGTCTCAGTGCTACAGATGTCTGTTTTCTATTTGGCCTGTGGTATTCCCTGTGCAATATTAAAATGTCATCAATTCAGTTTAACAGGCTGAGTAAAGACCTTAGTCAACCATTTAACCCCTAAGTAAAACATATGGCAAATGCATATCAGTCCAGGGACTGCATTAAAAGTTTAAGGGTTCAATTAGGAGGAATCTTGCTGGTGTGTTCTCAGGAGGTTAGGAAAACAGAAATGCCAAATGTTTCCCCTGTTGCCACTGTTAAGCACCAGGCTGGAAACCCCTTGTTAAAGTGCTTTTTGTCACAGTGCTATTCCAGTACATTAAAAACACCTCTGTATAGTACTCCATTAAAATAAACTATTTATTGGGAAAACTGAGCTGATATTTTTATGATTTGGGGTTTTTTTTATAATTGTGCTTGTTGTTGTTGTGCTGCGATATCCTACCTTAAGGGCCACTGGAGTGCAGCGGTGCTCAACCCTCCCACAAGGCAATGCCTGATATCCCAGTGCTCCCAAGGGTGAAAGTTCTGACACAAAACCAGCTGAACTTGACTTTCTGAGCTGCCCAAAGCCCTATTTGAAGATGCAGAACAAAGCTGCATTATTATAATTTTTTCCATGGTTCAGCATCCTTAAGGACGTGGTCACCCAGGAGAAAGAACACATTAATTAATATGTGTTTTCAGATTCAAGCAGGCACTGACAATATAATGGACTGATAATATTGCTGTAGAATAATAAGCACATCCCAAAACACCTCAGCTTGCAAGAGTAGATATCCCTTGGGTCAAGTACAAGAAACTCCAGGTTCTGGGCCTCAAGCAGCCTGATGTGTTCATCACACAACCATGGTGTGCATGTTCCACACAGACACCACCACAAACCTGGCCTAGCAGGGAAAATGGCATTGCTTCTGCAAGCAGGTTGTCCCTGCAGTGTTAGACCCACCCTGGGACCCACAGGTTTCTGCACTCTCCCTCTTGGCCACCCTGAGACCAAGATCCCCTACAAAAGATCAGGCTGAAATGCCATGCCGAGAGTGCGAAAAAAAGCAGCAGCTCCTTGGTGGAGCAGTGAGATCACAAGACTGGGCTTGCTCCAGAGACAGACGGCACAACAATAGTCACGATTTCTGCTGCCATCGTTATTTATAGGCACAAAAATGTAGATCATTTAGAAACTCAGAGTGAGCTGCCAAACTAGAGACAGCAGCTGAACCCTCTGCCAAATAGTCAGCCGTGGTTTAGGATATTCCCTCCTCAAGCAGCAGATGCAAACGCTGCAGGGCAGCAGCTCTGGGGTGGGACTGTGCAGCTCTGCTGGCATCTGGTCCACGCTGGCACATGAGCCACTAACCAAGGCAAGATGGTTAATTTCAATATCCATACTGATAAAAACAGTGAGATGCTGAGCGCTGAATCCCTGCAGTCAACTGGAGTTTTATCCCCTGATAAAGAGGCTTTGAATTTGGCCCTAAGGTCCTCAAACAACAGATGGGACATGACATAAAGATGTGATCCCACAAATACTCTGTGAAGAACCCCAGGTGCAGGGAAAGATGAATGCAACCACCTAGAAAAAAATAGGTAACAGTGATTTTGGCAGGTCCCAAAACAGTGAGTGGGGTATTACAGACTTCACAGGTCTCCCCTCTGCCATGCTGCTCTCTCCTGATGCTTAAATGAAGGCTTCCTCTCCTGGTTTAGGGTACTGATGCTGGTCAGAGCTTATCTCTGCTTCTGTACTGTGCTCCACCTCTCCTCATAGCTCACTGATTTGGGGAGGTCACCTTGTCCCCTGCCCTCATCACCCCACTTGGGAAATACCCATCCCACATCCTGCATGGCTGGGGGGTTTAGACCACAAGCTGTCACCATTCTCATAATGGAAACAACACTGAAACTGAAAATTGGGAAGAATTAACTTATTTTTTGTTTAGTTTCTGTAATTTGGTACAACTAAACCCAAACATTAAAAATATTTTCAAACAACAGTCATATAGGGAATAGATCACAGGGCACAGTGCAAAAGCAACCAGTAATTCAAACATTAATGCTTTTTATTAAACAAATAAAACACTCTGACAAATGCCTCAGAGTCTACAAATTATTCTCACAACTATGCAGAACTACTTTATGTTTGAGCTTTGGGGCATTGTTTAAAATTTACTCTAGCGCTGTTTTTAAGAAAAGTCAATTTATTTCACCCAAGTGGAGATTTCAGACATCAGAGAGCCATCTGGTGGTTTGATTGCCTTCTAATTAAAATTTGTCTCTTGGGCTCTTGATTTCCTCTGATGCAGAGCTAAATTGTCTGCCCCAAAGCATAAAAGCAGAAAAATTAAGAACAGTAAGATGTGTGAAAATAAAATTTAAGTATACAGAATTTCAGACAAGATTTTTGCCATTGATTTGTAAATGTGAGCAGTCCACAAAGCATGGATGACGTGTTTTCTCTCTGATTTATTTTATCTTTTTTACAAGATTAGAAGTAGAATAAAGTTTCACAAAAATCATCCTATGATGGAAAATCAGAGGACAGAAAAAGAAAAGTATTAAGTTAGCTTATGCTGCACTTTGATGGAATTGATGTTTCTTAGAAAGTTTCACTGTTTTCCCCTATGACTTCATAAATCTTGAAAAAGAATTGTACCTGTGGCTTTGGAAATACAGAAAATAAAAACAAAAAAAAGAAAGAGAAAAATCTCAGATGCTAAAATTAAGCATTAAGCTGGTTCAGGCATTCCCCTGGCATTTTTTCCGGGAGGGAATCAAAGCCCCATCATCAGTGACTGGACGGGTACCCACTGTCAAAGCTGCTGTGGGCAGGATGGGGGTCCCAGCCTGGCACTGAGATCTGGAACCAGCAGAAGGTGCAGCTGCCCTTGCTGCTGGACCTGACCAGGTCTGTATTTGGTGTGCAGGAGTCCAGCTGCCAAACCCACCTTGCCCAGGGCTCAGCAGAGAAAGGACTTGATGATTTAGCAAATTAAGTCAGTACCGAGCTCATTACTGGTCAGAGACTGGAGTAAATAACAATGGGCATCTTAGGAGGCTCTTCCCACCCTCAGGGATGGCAGCAGCTGAGTGTCTTCATTATGATAGGTT
Source organism: Erpornis zantholeuca (assembly GCA_013400515.1). Classification (NCBI taxonomy): domain Eukaryota; kingdom Metazoa; phylum Chordata; class Aves; order Passeriformes; family Timaliidae; genus Erpornis; species Erpornis zantholeuca. The sequence goes on from VZTN01017320.1 coordinate 452,016, forward strand.
TGATTGTCAACCCCTATACTCCAGCTAAACGTAATTTTGGATACCCAAATCCTTCCTGGCATGTGGCCCTTATCTCTCTATTCCTGCCTTGTCCTTAACTCTCCACCATTGCACAGATCTGCCTCTGCAAGTTTTATTCCCAAATCTGAACCTCCTAAACAGAAGTTCAGGTGGGGCCTGAGTGGATGTGCAATCCCACTTCCATGATAAATCTACCCTCATGGTGCATCCCAATCTGGACCAGGGTCACCACTGTCACTACTGGGGTTATGACAAACTAATCCACATGTTTTGGTTTTTCAACTGTACTCAAATTTGCAAAGCTTCGTTGCATAGGTCTCACTAGTAATTGTGCAAACCTCCCCCTGGACTACAGAGAAGTGTTAAGCCAGAGCAGGGGAAGATGGTGACCAGGCAGTATGTCCTCTCTGGGAGGACATAGGAGATGTCATTCCCAGAAAAGGTGGCAGGAGTCACACTGAGCTGCAGCAAAGAGACTGCTGTTTTCTGGAAGGCTTTGAACTCAGGGATGCCATGGCTTTCCTAGAGCTCACACAACATCATTAACCTGTCTGTGTTTGCCTGTAAAGAAACCCAAACTCACAGAATCCTGATTTCAGCCTGGATCGATGCTACTGCTTCCAACAAAAAGCACAAAGAGAAAAGTTACTTAGAAACAAAACAGAAACTTCTGAGGGTTTGTAGCAAGAGAAGGGCAACAATTTGGTTTGTTTTACAGTTTTGGCAGGGATATTGAGTGATTAATTCATCCTTCAGTGTTTAGTTGGTGTTTCTCTTCCTTCCTCAGCCACTTTTTCTCCTTATTTCTAGTATTTTCATCCCTTGTATTTCTCCCTGATCCCCACAGGAGGAGCCTCAGTACCACATTAGCAGGCAGAATTTGAGACTGCCAAAGAGCTTCTGCAGTTTCACCCCATACACACGGCTGTCCTTCCAGTTATTAGCCAGGAAAGATTTATTTTAAATGACTCTGAAAGAGCACACTGATCAATCTGGAAAGATTTTCTAGGAATATTTTCCATGGACTGAAATCCCTTTAGTCAGAGACACTTGGCACATCAGGAGCTATAATTTGAGAATGTGATTCTCAATTCCATGTGTAGGGGGTTATTTATGGGGGAAAAGTTACATCAGAAAGCATTTGCAGGATCACAAGATGAAATATACCTTTAACACCTTCTCTTACAGCAAATCACAGGAGATTTCTGAAGTGCTGGAGAGTAGCTGGTTTTACAGCTTCGGCCTGGAAACGGGCAAAGCTAGGTTTTGAAAATTGTGTCTTTCTGTTTTGACACTGCCAGGGGCTCCTTCTGTGCCCTACAGCACGTTTTCCGCTCCAAATGTTTCACAGCACCTTCTGCTGCTTTTCTGATCTGTGAGCTCCAGGACCGCTGAGATCTCCAAGGTTGGAGCAATGCATCCATGCCTTACCAATCTCTCAGCACAGAGCATCACAACATCCCCACAGTCAGGCTAGGAGCACAGATGGATCCTTCCCCATCCATGCTCTCAGGTTTTCCAGCCAAGAGGATGGAATGCACCACCCCACAAACCAGGATCCACCTAGAGCACATACATGGGCCCAGGATGCTGGAGATGCTCCCAGGGTCCCATCTTAGATTTGACCCTTGTGCTAAGAAAAATCTCAGTTGGCCTGTGGTCTCTGTTCTGGAACAGAAAAACAGTTAAACTCTATTTCTCCCACTAAAACTTTGTTAGTAGTAGAAATAGTTTCTGGAGAAACTGCTTCTTGGTGCTCTAAGGCTGGTTAATTAGAAATCTACTGATTGATATTACATGAGAAATAACAGATCTTTTATTTTTCAGATGTTTAATTATTAATAAATTAATGAGATGGAAACTGAAGTGCAAGGAAAAATGGTTCTTAGTCTGAAGGAAGTTAATATAAAATCTAAAATGCATTCTCTTCCACCTTATTAACTTTGAGATTGATTTAACATCCTCAAGAGGTTTAGTTGGTTTCTTAAGTTCATATTCAGATTAGCACAAAAGTAGTTTCTATATTCAGACTACATCTTGAAAGAATTTTCTTTTACAGAGTGAATTTTCCTATTTGGAAAAAGGAAAACAGAACAAAGCCATTTATAAAATGTGGTAAAATCTGAAGACAAATATTACTCGGAAAATTTTTACACCAGAGGAGAATCAGCCTGAGACAAGTTTTCCATAACTAAAACACAGAATGTACTTTGCAAAATTTTGGGAGGAAATTCATTATATGGCCCATTACCAATCTCGGGAAACCAGACCCAATGCATTGGCAATATCAGCCAGTTTCTGCTCTAATTTTCTTGGAAATAGAGGCAATTTCAAACTGCACTAGACAGAAGCCGGGAGAAGAACTCCTCCACCATTCTGTCCATCAGACTTTTAATTGTTGTCTCTGAGTTGCAGACTTGCTCTCCCCTTCTCTGTTCTGCTCAGCTTTGAGTCACAGATCTGCTCACATTTCACTCAGAGAACTTCAACTACTGGGAAAGTGTGTCCTCATACTCACCATAAAAATTTCCTTTCTTTCTTTCTTTTCTTCCTTTCACACCATTCCTACCCTCTCTGAGGTGGGTGTCTCAAACCCAGTACCACCATGGAAACCTCAGCTTTGGTGTCCTTTTGCAGTGTGGCTGTTCCCTAAGGTCTTGCACCCAATGGGATGCTTCCCAAATTCTCCTGCTCTTCCTCTGTGAGCTACCATTGGAATCACCACTGCTGCTATATCACAAACCCTGTCAGGATCTCCTCCTTCTGAGGGTGTTTGGAAACCCCATCACTAACACCCAAACCACAAACACTTCTTCTCTGCCACTGGGAAACGCTGAGCTGTTTATGGAGCACATGTCTTCTAAAATTCAAAAGAATATGTTAAAATTACCATAACTTAATGTCACAGGAGAGATGAGCTCCAAAGTTTTCTTTGGAATATCTTGCTCAACAGAATTTTCTGCAGCCGGTATTTACTTTTCCCTGAAAAAATGGATACTTTCCTCTCCTCACCTCAGTAAGAGCCTGAATCACAGCTCACCGAGCATATGGAAAAACTCACAATTACTTCAACGGTTTTGAGCAACGTCCCACATGCACACGTAAGCTTTTAACCCAAATGCCCTCCCAGAGCATGGTTTATCCTAGACTGTGGGTTTGCTGATGTTTCGTCTTGAGAAACAGAGAGATTTGCAGAGCCATACTTGCTGCTGCAGGTTTACAGGGCCACAGGAATTGTCTCCTGCAGGCTTTTTTAACACCTGCAGTTAGAGTTTGGAATCAGAAAAGGTCTGTCACTGTTTTCCAACAGCAGCCAGTTCCTCTCCCCTAGCAGCCTGTATCCACTACATTCTGTGCATAACATATCCTGTATTCACCACTGCTAGGTCAAAGTAACCTTTTGAGCTCTTTTAAACTCTTCCCAGGCATTTCTGCCAACCTTTTAAAACATTTCTGTACTTCTTGTCTCAGACAGTCTCAATATCCTAATGCTTTTTCAAACATTGTGGGTGATGCATGAAACTCTACACTCCCCTGTCAAGCCCTCAAAATAACCACTCTATACTTGGAAAAGGAAACACCCCTCTCTTTCAGTCACCAAGAAACACTGAGCTGTTTATGGGGCACATGCTACTGCTTTCAAACCTCACAAGAATATGTATTTCCTTCTGTTGAAGGCACTGTTGTAGGATCTCTCTTTAGCAGGGGGATATTGACACAAAATGCACAGGGATCCACTTATATCCAAGATATAACTCTACTCCTCCATCAGATACATCTCTGATTAGCCAATGGTTCAAAAACTGTAAGGAAATATGTGGGGAAGGAACAGAAAGGCCCATGTTTCTCTCTGGGAAATCAGCTTGAAATGGATGCTGTAAGTAACATATGCAAACATCCTTTTGTGTGTTTGACAATTTAGTTTAGACCTTAATTGCTGAACTGAATCACTTTCAAACTGCATAGTAAAACAAATGACTGCAGAAGCCTAAATGTATGAGTATAAATACCTTTTAAATATCTTGAAATTTCAGACAATGAATCAAAGAGAAACAGAGGGACGCAGTCTTATTTTTAATCACTTTCCTACTTCAAATTATAAGAAACAATGAAATACATCATAAAAGAGATCTCAGAATATTTTGGCACACTCTGAACTGAAATTCAATGGCTTGACATGCTATCTTGGATAATTTAACTTTGAAGCCTTTGTTAATTCTTCTCTGGATTATTGCCGAACATAAACTTGATTTCAAAGCTCACCCTGTTTGGCTTTGCACATCTGAACTGAGAATGACATAAAATGCCTCAAGTAGCTAGTGGAGAACTCTTTGAAAATGTTATTAATCAGAACAGTGTTTGAGGGCCAGGTTGGTTGTGGAAGTGCTGGTGAACCCACGACATGAGAGCTGAAGGGAAGCAAGGAAGAGAAACACACTGGATGCTGTGCTGGAGACTGCACATCTTGCTGGGCTGCTCTCAGCAGCTTGAATCTGGTGGCTTGGCCCATTCTGAAGGCTGAGCCTCCTAACAGCCAACCACATCAAATTCATGATTTCAAGGGGTGTGACACAGCCCACAACTCCTGCGCACTCCAGCCTTCCAGCATAGTCTTCCTCATCCTCATCCACTCTGCAACACCAGGCACAGCCCTTCAGGCTTGGAGCCCTCAGACCTGGGGTCCTGCTGCTTCTCTCTTCCTCACCATCTTTGAGCGTGGACTTTTCCCAGAGACCACCCGCGTGTCTCGCCTTTCCCGCCAGCTCTGACTCAGGCAGCGTAGGACTGTGAGCAGCAACGAGAGGCACGTCCGTGACAGCTTCCTCCCAACTTACTCCCTCCTCCCCTCCCTCACGGCCGAGCAGCTCTTCACACCGCCGGGGAAGCACAGGATGCTGCCTCAGCACTGACTCCTACCCACCACCTGCTATGCTCAACGTGGTATCGGCAGTGTCCTCTCTGCCCTGGAACAGGAGCAACCAGCCTGGCCTGCAGGACCAGAGACACCAAGTCTAAGGCCTAAGACCCCCTACTCCCCAGTGCTCAAATTGACTGGGATGGGAGGCAGGAAGGTCCTCTCAAGGAGGTTGTGGATTTGCTTGAGAGTCTGATCATGCTGATCCAATGCCAGGACTTTGGGGTCTTCCTCTGCTTGGAGGGAGATGTAGGACACACCTACAAATGCCAACTAAATAAAGGCTAGGAAATTAGCTTGAGCACTCACTTTGGCATGGAATGCGTGAGGTTCAGGGATTCCCTCCTAGGTCACGCTCAGGCTCTGGTTTGGATAAGTACAATGAGATCTCGGTCCAACATATCCCCACTTCCCACACTGGTCACCAGGACACACAATTCACACCTGCAGTGCCATGCTATGAAAGTAGACTGCAACACGGTCCTTCTCATACTGTGAGACCTTCTGAACTGGAAAATACTCATGAGAATATTGATCATATTGTGAAGGACATCATGGCACCTCTGAGGCCTCAAGGAGACAAGGGCCACTGCTCTGTGCTGTGGAGGTACATGAGGTGCAGGGCAGCCTGGCCACAAGCAGGGTAGGTGAAGATTGCCCAATGTTTGCCCAGAAATCATGAACGAGCCCTTTGCCCTCTTTGTTTAGCAAACCTGAACCAGGTAGGCCTGGGAAGAATTCCACACCATAAGCAGCAGGTTTGCTCCACTCCTACCCTTTTATCTGCAAATTGTGTTTACCAAGGTATTTACTTCCCTCGCATAACACAACCACTCTACCATCCCATGAAATGCTGGTTTGTTTGGTTTGTTTTTTCAATTATTACAGCTCTTTCCAGAGGCAAAACCTAATCTTTCACCTACAGGACTGATTCCATCAACGTTAGCAGAAGAATTCCAGCTGAATTCAGCTAGAGCATGTTGTGCCCCTAGATGTGAGTAAGGACACACAGTCTCCGTGTTCTGCGGGGTTGAGAAAGCCCCAGCAGTGTCAGAGCTGATACCAACTCCTTGGCTGGGTACATAAAGCAGATCAGCGCTGCTCGCCACCATCCTCATCCCACTAGTCCTATTTGTTCTCTGTCTTGCTTTCAGTCTCCCCACATAGTCCTCGAAGGTCCCTTTGAGGTATTTGGTTTGTGTCAAGTAGAGGTAAAAGCAAGAGGGTATTCCCTGCTGAATGCGAAATGAGATTATCCAGTGGTCCCAGATGGTTTGTTGGTTGTTAATATTCATCAGTCTGTTGCTTAATGCAGCTTTGACAGGAGAGGGAAGTCTTTGCTCAACATAGTTGAGCCCAGGAGCCAAATCATGGCAGAAATCACTGGGTCAATGTGGTTTCAAGACACAACTGTAACCCCTCCCCAAAACTGGTAGTAAGCACCAGATCCCTGTAGCCAGAGAACAGCCATTCCTTTGTTTTTGAAGGCAGAATTTACCCTAATCCAGACACATGGTTGTTCCTCTGCCCCGCACATCTGTGGCCACTTGTGCTGGTCTTGTGAGAAATGATCTTCCTAAGTGCTACACCACTTACACCTTTAAGCATAAGAGACTGAAGTTACCAACTCTGGGCTTTCAAAAGTTTATCTGACTACACATAAACCATTTACCAAATTACTTGTAAACTAACTGAGGAATGTATTTCAGAGGAAATAAAGATAGTACAGCTCAAGACAGTACTCTGAATAGCCAAAGATGAAACTCACAGTCATTTGGCTCAATATGGGGCAGAATTGTTATATCTGGTGGGTCTGTGGTCTGTCCTGTATGTACCCTACAACTCCACCAATGTGAAGTACCACTTCTCAGCATCACCTTAATTCGTTTTTGTTCTATAACATGACTATTAACAATTTCCCAGCAAAAGCATATCCAGGGGATTACTAATCATGGTAATCTACGATATGAAATCATGGGAGTGGGTCTTAGCTTCCTGGACAGCTATATTTTAATGTATTGCTTGGACTTACTAATGCATATGGTAGAAATAAATCTATTCGCTATGCCTCAAATTTGTAAAGGCCTCATTGAAATGATAAGGGAAATGTTTAGAAAACTGCTGGAAAAATACAAAGCCATCAGCTAATTACCATTAACTAAGGAACTGCAGGAATAACTGAATTAGCCTATTTTCTTGCTGTAGGTAAAGATTAAAATGTATTCAATTCATGGCAGTTTTCAAGTTGCTAAGGATTATGAGAACAATGCACACTATTTTCAGCTTGCCAAGGAGAGTGAATCAAATGCAAGAGCCCAATCCTTCAAAAACAACCCTTCAGATGATTCATCTGCAGAAGCAAGGCTGGAACACCCTGCGTGGCCTGACACCATCACATTGCCTCTCTGTGGGAGCCAAGGCAAAGTCCCCACCACACATTCAGACATGTAATTAAGAGACTGGAAGTGTTCAAGGTCAGGTTGATGGAGATTTGAGCAACTTAATCTAATGGAACATATACCTGCTCAATGGCAGAGGTTGTTGGAACAGACAATCTTTAAAAAGCCCCTTCTGATTCAGCCCCTTCTGATCACCCTTCTGTGATCCGAGAAAAGACCAGAAAATAAAATTTTAGAATCTTCAAAAGAAATTCTGAACATGTTGCAAGAAGTAAAACCTTACAAACTGTATTTGCTTTGCACCACTCTGTACCAGTGAGTTCTACAGGGCAAAAGCTTCACAGCTTAATTGTGCAAGACTAATCTATCCTGGAATCTGATGCTATCCGCTGAGTAAGAATTCAAGATGAAGGCAAGGGGGATACCTTTTGGTTTAGGAATTTCTCTGAAAATCATAAAGAATATCTAATTCTTTAAAATCAGTCATTACATGAGAAGTAAGACTTTGGAAAGAAAGTGTTTTTTCTAAACACAGTGCTAATATTCACATTCTAAAGGGCATTTGTGTCTTCAGAACAAAAAAAAAAAGGACCATTTTATGCAAAGTCGAACAGCATAAAACCAGTATGTATTTCCTTTGCCTTGCAAATAACTATTCAGCAGGAACAGGAACTGGAGGCAATGAGTATAATTTACTACCAAAAGGCTATAGATTAAATAAACAGCAAGGAAGTAAATTTTGCATTCACAGCCGCATGGCATGCTATACGCAAGACTGAGGGTACACAAGACAGTGTCTCAAACCTAGAGTCAATTCTCCTGCCATAGAGTCAATTCTCTTGCTGCTAGCTCGGGTTCCCTCTCCCATTTCTTCTTCTCCTTGTCTTGCCCTTGGGAGAGACCGAATCACCAAGCACAGTACCTGTGGCTAAATAAGGGTTGGTACCCACAGATGGGAATTACCTGTCAGGATATAACTCTGCAAACCACTCCTAAGGCCCTCGTGTTCGTGCCAGTGGTGAGACTGTGGATAGGCTGAAGTTTGAATTGTGTCAGAAAGCTCTGAAAAGAGCAAGCCAGAAGGAGCTCTTGGTACAGTGATTTGTGGGTGATGGAGAGTGGTGCCAGACCAATGCTTAATGGATAAAGTGATGTGTTCCCACTCTGAAATCTAAAAATTCAAACCAGGAGAAAGCTTTTAGATGCTTTGCTTTTCTTTTTTAATGGCTTTTTGGTGACAGTGCCCATATTTTTTGCAGAGAGGGAGCAGGATTCAGACAATTTATTTTGAGAAATCCTTTGAAATGGAACTAAACCAGCCTTTAAGCAATATCACTGTGCCAGAAGTTGTACTTTAATCCACTTGGTGTTTGCACAATATATTTGTCCGAGGCACTTACATGCCCGAACTGATATTATTATCTCAAAACTTCATAGAGTTTAACATGTTTATACTCACAGCATCCACATGTGGCAGAAAGGGCTGTTATTTCCACTCCCCGAAGGAGGAGCAGAGGCATGGAAACTATGCCTGGTCTGTCCCTGAACAGAAACAGGACGCTGCCCTGCAATTTCCCACACTGACAGGGCTGATGGCATGCTCCCCTGAGCTGGTTCACCCTGAGCTAGCCATCCTCCTGGCCACTGCCTGCACACAGCTCAGTGGACAGCACCAATAGACACCTTTTGTATTTACTGGTAGAGATGGAGTCAGAAAGATCATTCATATCCACCCCCAGAGTAGGAATAGGATGCCCAAGCACACCTAGACAATGTTCACAGCAGGGTTGGTGAGTATGACACAAGTACGACTTTCCTTCTGAGCTGGAGGGCACCTGGGCACACTGGGGATTCCCAAATCACCCATCACACCTTTCCTCCACAGAGATCCAGTCCCACTGTACAGGGGGAGAACAAGCAGAGGTGCTGGAGCCCCCATACCATGTGCTTTGGCACATTGCTCCTACATCCCCACGTCTGCAAGAACCAGTTCCACCTCCCTTCAGCACAAAGAAATGGATATTAAAACTCAGGATACTGCTGTTCAGTTTCTACCCAGCCTGGGTTTAAGTTGCTGCTTTATGGCTCTCCCTTACCAAGTTTTAACTGACGACTCTTTTTGTTCCCCTCCATTGACAGTATGATGCATTTGGCTGCCCCCATATCTATGTGCAGTAGGTGAAATCCTGGCTTTATGTAAGTGATTTTAAACTCTGGATGTCATATGTCTGCTGCTTGAGATTTCCACATACCTACATCACAGGGATAAATAAATCTCTGCAATGATGATGGCCATCACCAGTCATGCTGTTACACTGAGTCACCAGACAGCCTGGGTTCTGTTCTCTGTAGGTTTCTGCACAGACATGGATGGGATGGAGGGATAAAGCCACTGCACAGTTTCTGCAGAGCGTGGAGTTGTAGGGAAACACTAGAGGGGATCAAGGCATGCCTGAATATGTTTCCAAAACAGTCAATAGGTCCCAGCAAAAAAAGTCCAATCACCTTTACACAGAGGGACCCCAGTGAACAACTCCAGAGGCCAGATTCCAGTACTCTTATTTCTTTTAACAACTTATTCCATGAAGAGCAGCACTAACTCAAGAAAACAAACAACCAACCAAAAACCCAATTAATCTTACCCAGAATTAATAAGGAAGGTATTCTCTTTCTGCAAGCAGGAAAATTAAAAGACAAAGTGATCTGAGACCACAATGTAAATCAATGACAGAGTTAAGACAAGAACTCTCAGATTTTCAGATCTGTGTGCTCTAACCACAAAAACATCCTCACAAGACTTCAAGAGCAGCAGCCACTGGTTCCTGTTACACAGTGCTGGTAAACAGGCTAGAATATTTTTCTACATATTAAAAGACCTGTCCTTTACCCACTCTGCTACATTTTTCAGCTTAGAGAAGAATATTAGAATTCCTTTAGTAGGATAAACTCAGTCTTCCTAGCACATCAGAGACAGCCTAATGAGCACCTACCACTGAGATGCTGTGTCTGCTCCTACTTTCTCTTCCATATGGCTCAGCTTCTGCTTTTCCCTCCTCCTCTTCTGAGCTCTGAGCTGTCTCTTCTGCCACTATCCCTGACACACCTTATGCAGGAAGAACCCCTTGGTTGAAGACACATGCCACGTGGAGGGGGCTGAGAGCAGGCATGTGCTCAGGAAAGCTCAGCCACAGGTGAAAATCTATTTTATGACTATCGCCTGGCCACAGCATGCTCCAAGGAAATTCAGGCCACAGAGAAGCTCTAGACTTTCTGCTAACAGACAGCAGCTCATCAGTTATTTTGCTATTTTTTCCTTTCCTTCCAACGTTTTTACCTGTGGTGTTATGCAAACTTTTTCCTTTTTGCTCCAAACTTTCAAACATACAGATCCACGAATGTAGTAGCAAATTTCTTGAGTTAATTCAGCTCAGGTGGGACCAGGATTAAAGGAAAGACTGTTCAAAGCAGCCCTCTCCATCTTGGTGTGAAACGCTTCCAGCAGCAACCCTGCCTGCTCCTGTCTGTAGGCATGAGCCCTCCTGCACATGTCACAAGCACTCCTCACTTCCATTCCATTTTAAAATAAATGCCCATACACATCAGAGGAATGGTCTTTCTCCAAAATGTTCCCATATATTGTTTCCAGGAGCTGCCAATGGCTCTCCTGACAGTGGTCACATGTCAAAAGCAAGGAAAGGGATTCCAGCTGCAACCACGTTAAGTTGTGGAGGAAGAGAATGCAAAATAAAGTGTTTTTCCTTAGGAAATTTGCCTTTTAAAATACATTTCAGCCAGTGACACAATCTTCAGTGACAGAGAGCTAACCTACATTTCCTTCGCCACCCTTTATACGAGGCAGGACAGCACCAATGGGAAGCAAAACCTCTCAACAGCAAATCCAGCTGCAAAAGCATCTGAAAAGAGCAGATTTTAAAGTTTCTGACAGGGAGTTTTCAGCCTCAAGAAGCAAAACATTAGAAGCACTTTCTGCAAGTGGTCCTGCCCCATGCTTATACAGAAACAAACCTTAATGGACAGGAAAGACCCTGGGCTGCAGCGAGATAAATATTCCTGCAGATAAGCCTGCTGAGCAATTGGAGCAAGGTAATTTCTCTCTTCTCTGCTCAGCATTGCTTAATTATGGTTACACCTCTCCTGTCCCATGGCACTGGGTACTGTTTTGTAGCAGGGTGACCATGAGCTTTAGGACTGAGTATATCTGACACCAAGTCATGACAAGGAGCATCATAGTCATGTCAGAATGGATGCTTAGCTCTATTTTCTCCTAAAGGAGTAACCCCTTTTCTGGAGCTGCAAGAGATTCACAGCAAGGTTTTAATGGTAAAAACTCTAAGGCAGAGAAAAATAGTTGCACAAATTTTAATTTTCTGTCTGATTTTTAATATTACAGATGACAACCCCAGTTTTCAGTAATGCTGCCTCTGTTTATGCTAATGTAGGTCTTAAAATCTCAGCTCTCTTTCAGTGGATTCCAAACTGTATTTCTGACTCTTTCTTTACAAAGCATTTTGGAGAATGGTATCTCCTTTCCTCAGGGACATATGGACATTTAAAGGCTCTACTACATCTCACTCAAGGAAATCAGTGCTCCTTAGAGTATCATCAATTAAGGATGAAGAAAATAGAATTACAGGGTGGTTAAATGCTCCTTGCCAACAGAATAATCACACAGAATAAACACCAAACTCCTCCAAACCATCTTCAGAACTAGTAGAGAAAGCCTTTTACAGCTAAGCTAGGATCACACAGCCCCAAATGGGAATTTTGTCTTCGAGAAGGGAAAAGATGACATAAATACTTGGGTCTCTGAACACACTCTTCTTCCAATTTAAGAGAAAAAAATGGCCTTTACAGGCTAAGATATAACCATGTGGCATGAATCAGAATGAAATGAACACATGTTCTATAAATGCATCAAAGAAAGGCTTCACCAGCAGCAGTGTTTTCTTTTTCTATAAAACACTTAAAAAAATAAAAGTTTGGCTACAGCAGATCTAACCACTGTTTCAGGAAAAAAAAAATAAGAAAAAAACACGAAAATCACAAAATCTTCCACATTCATTTTCCACTGAATAATTTTCCAGGGACAATGTTTAAAGCAGAAGCCTATGGCAAATACTTCTGCAGTCCTATGAAAATAGTTTCTGTTAGAGGAGATAACCACAGTACTGCAAAAGGAAGTCAAAATAGGTTTTCAAACAGCAGCCTGTATTTCCACTAAAAATTCTAGGTTTTCCACTCACCTGTTTGAGGCATGACCTCCAGCCAGCCACACAAATCTGTACAAATCAGCCTGGCTTTAAAAATACAACCTATGTAGAGTTTTTGGGGCAATACAGACAAAATGTTTAGTGAGAGATCTTTTCTTTCAGTGTGGATATGAATGGGATGATGATGTTCCATGATCACCTGCTTAGTGGGTTCTTCTGGAATGTGTACACAGAGACTCTGGGTAATACAGTGCACATATAGCTGCAGGTTAGCCCAACACTGACTCTGGAGACCCTTACAGACCCTTCACCAGAGTCACCTACCTGACTGCACAACCCAGAACAGAGGCTGGAGCAGAGGCTTGAGCATGCTTGGCAAATTGAGCCTATTTTTCTGCCACGAAATCATGGAATGTCTTCTGGAACACACTGACACGTAACACTCGTCAGCCTCCTACCGTCCCTTTCACCACAGCCTGTACAACCTTCCTCCAGAAGCAAACTTTTAATAATGTTTTCCATGTACAAGAACGGACTTGGGAACACCCACGTTCATTTTGCATCTTGCTTCAGTGACGTGTTATTTTACTTCAAAGCTTTCCATGTTGTTATGAAAGGCCTTTTCTGTTTAAATGAGTGTAACCATTTAATCAGAATGACTCCACATAGTGCCTGAGAGAGATCCTACTGTATCATAATGAATTCTCACACTGTGGCATTTATGGATTTAACATTTATTATATGCCTGGCTGCAAAGCCCCTTCCACCTGAATTAAACACCAGCTACTTAATTGACTTTGGTGCACCACAGTGTAAATTACCAGGAACTGAGAGAAGCAGAACTAAATCTAAAAGACTCATTCAGTGACTATGTGAACATCAAGCAACTAGCAATGAAACTTCTGGGCAAAGCATGAAAGGAAGGAGATGCTTATCCAAAGACAGCAAAATGGAAAGAAAATTACTAGGGCTCTAAATAGCCACCTTCCTGCTGTTTGGAGAGAAAAGCCTCACTCCTGCTCTCAGGGAAGCAGAGATATTATACAGGATTACTGGCAGATATGTATTGCTGCCCCATCAATTGCCTGTTCCAGACCAAGCTATACAATGCAGGCACATACACCCCCATGCCCAGCTGCAAGACAGCCCTAAATGGGGACTTAGTGAGGGAACTGCTGCTGGGCTGAAGGAAGATCAAGCTGATGATGCCAAAATCTAGCGCTGTTAAAAAAAGTCAATCAAGGCACATACTGTCACCTGAAGGATTTGGTACCAGCCCTTGATGGAGAGTGAACATTACATCAAATAACCCTCAGAAAGTACTTTTTTATTGTAATCACCAGCATAGGAAAACAAGCAGATTTATGAGACTTTCAAATCTTTCTGTAACTTTAAAGATTTATACATTAGAACAAGGTTTAGTTTGAATTTTGGCCAAATCTCTTGTTTTCTTTATTGACAACAGCAGCTTTGCAACAATTGATATCTCAAAAAAAAAAAAAAATCCATTTTTGCCTGAACTGTTCACATTTCTGTAAAAGCAAACAATGTTATAATGCTGTCTGTTCAATGAAAATGAGAAAATTTTTCTCCATTACCTCTGTATTCTCAAGGCTACAGGGAGAAAAGATAATCACTCTCCATCAGGAGTAGCATGGCACTTTGATTAAAAAAAAATCCCCAAACCCTCAGTGTTGCCTCGCTAATGAGTCCTTACTGGGATGTTTTGGCTAAGGTAACAATAACAAGAGCAAGCTTTGGAGCAAGGATGTTGACAATTGTCTACATCTGTTGAAGTTGACAAAATATTCTAAGAAAGTCTTTTGTGTCTCCAAGGTGAAGAAGACTCTCACCATTCCTGTGTTGCTGTAGGACTGGACTGTTGCCCAGGGACTCTAAAATGCCTGCTCCTAGCCACAGCTGAAGCACAAGGAAGCAACAGTGAAGCACAAGGAAGCTGAAGCACAAGGAATGCTCAGTGCCATTCCCAGGAAAATGTGCTATGTTTGGAAGAGAGATGGGGACTCAGAGTTACCTAAAGTTCTGCCATTGCCAGAAAAAAACAAGAAGAAAAACTCAAAGTTCTGAAGGCAGGTAGGACTAGCCAATGAGCACATTCACACTTTCAGGATCACACAGAATCCACACAATTACAGGTGTCTTAAACCATTCTGGTGATCAATCTGTGGTCTATTAATCTATTATCAAGAAATTTAGCCATGCCCTGATTGCTACCCTGACCTTAATCTTTCCCAGTCCGCTTATAACTTCTCAGCCACTGGAAAAGGGGAGATCATCCTTTGTATTTAACACTGACCAGTGTAACCCAACTGATGGAATAATCTTTTTTTCCACAAAGGAAAAGATGTTAAATTGATGCTGGATTAATAACTGCTACTGAGTTCCCAGGGGCATGATGCCAAGGGCTAGTTTATGATGTGGTCAGCAGCTTACAAAGCTCAAGTGGGAAAGTACAAAAGTACACTGAAATTAACTCCTTTAGCCTTTTAAAAGGGTTGCCTGTGTCGTTTAGTCAATATGCCTTTGGATATTTGATAAGGCTTATTTTTTTTTAGCTGTAGTGACAGAACATGCTCTGACTTCTCTAAGCACTAGGAACAGGCTGGAACCAAAACCTGTATTTCTCCTGCCCAAGTAGTAAGGGCAATTTCAAAATCCAACATCCCAGCTCTGCAGTTTGGGTCCAAGTGTGCAATATGCTCATGCTGACGGCTGTGATGGGACCACGATTCATTTTCCTTAGCACTTCTCCGATGATCATTGCTTGATGCTCCCAGTCATGTCACACATGTTCAACCCTGTTGCTGCTGTCCCACTTTGCTTTCCCTGTTCACCAGCTGGATCCATCCCTGGAGAGCTGTGCCTTCTATGCAGCACGATCCCCCCAAGTTCAAGGAGCTCTTGTCCACAGAAGCAGAAAAAGACTTTTTTCCACACATTATGTAGTTATTGCCATATCTTGTTCCACTGCAGACTCACAAAGGTTGCTTTGCCCCAATCACTGATGTTTCACTCCATAAGCTGTGTGGAAATGAAGCCTTGCCTGACTAGAGCCCCTAAGTCTCTGCTCAGCTGTGACAAAGTCTGAGCAAAGCTCCTTTGGCACCTCACAGGCTCCTTCCTACCCTGCCCAGAGGTGCATCAGCCTTCTTGGTACTGCAGTTTTTATGTAGCATTTGCTCAAAAACCCCACTAAAACCAAGTGTACCATTTATTCAATAACTGATTAATGTAAAATTCACGCATATTTTTTTGACCAGGACTTGAGAACAGGTCTTTCCCTGGCCCACCCAGTATGTGTCCTAGCCAATAAGGCATAAGATCTGTCTGCCACATACATCTACTACACATCTTATTCCTGTGCAGCACAAGGAGGTGCAGGAAGCCTGGGATCCAAGCCTTTTGATAAACACCCAGTGTATTTTCGATGGATGTCAGGCACTAAACTGGACTGACCCTTTTGAGACACCTCAGCCAAGCCAGTAGTACTGGAAACAAAGAAGAGCAGAGTCTGTGGGTGTGCAGCTGATGTCCCATCCTGTACCATGAAACAAACTGAATCCCTGGCACACAGTCATCAGCTCTAGTGCTCTTCATTCCTAGTGGTGTTTCTCCTGTTACTATTACCGCCACTACTACTACTAATAATAACAAACTTACCATCCTCAGAGAAAACTGCTGCTGAGGTGCCCCCCTCAGATGTTTGGACACAGGTGTTTTCTGCTCCTGAAGAACCCAGCAGGGTTATCATCCTGTGGTAAGGCCTTGGAACCAGAGAAGTTGTGGGTATCTCATCCCTGGAAGTGTTTAAGGCCAGGTTGGATGGGGCTTTGAGCAACCTGGTCTAGTGGAAGGTGTCCCTGCCCAGGGCATGGGGTTGGAAGTGGACAATCTTTAAGGTTCCTTCCAACCAAAACCACTCTTTGGGTCTATGATATGAATTCCATCGTGATTTCTGAGAGATTTCCTTCTGTCTTCTGCATAAAGCTTACACAAAACCCCCCAAGCAGAGGAATAAGCCTCACCTAAAGAATGCAGCATGGCAGATCTGTGTTTTGCTTTAATTAGCATCCTGATGTGATACCAGCTTGGCGTGCAGATCACTGTTTTGTAACACACCGAGTCCTTGCTAGACTCCGTAAGGAACCTGGCAAACACAACACTTCCTTCCATTGTCCGTTGTTTTTCTTGGAGGCTGAATATTTTCATTGAAATGTCACTTATATACACAGCTCATGCTCGGCTGCTCTCAGAGTGCACTCAGGCGTTGGGCTTTCAAAAACCAAAGTGGATTCAGCACTTAATCACAGCTTAGCACTCTGCTTACTTATTAGCAAAACATACAGCTGAAAGGCAAAATCACAAGCAGTGTAGTTCCGGTAATAACAAAAACTTGTGCAGATTTTACCACTGGTGGGTACCTCCCTGTTTGAGCTGCCTCCCAGGGCACTGGCAGGGTTAGAAGGTGCTTGTGTGGCAAGGAAGAGCTGATAAACAGCAGGAATGGGACATTGGGACTCTGAGCCTCCAAACTTGTGGGCAGAGCTTTCCTCAGTGCGTGACTTGCACCCGGCAGGAAGGAGCCTCTGTCATCTCAGCTTTTCTGTGACGGAAATCATCTGAATAATTCAGCAGTTAAGAGACCACGCTGGAAAAATGTCAAGTTTGGGGATTTAAGTTCAGCTTGGGCTGGGTTTTTTTTGCAAAGGTAAGGAGAAGTACTTCAGGATTGGGCCAAACAGAATATTCAGCCTAAAAAACTTGTTCCCAGCAGAGACACCAAAACCTCAAATGACATTACACAGGGAAAATACTCTGTTTTCTTTGGAGAACCAGAAACGGCAGCTGACAGGATCTAGGTAAAGCAGTCCTGCCAAGGAGATCAGATCACAGGTGCCTCAAAGAGGTGGAACATTATAACAGACAAGCTCTAGGGATTTCACTTTCTTTAACTAGTATTATCAGGAATTCCTCTGGATTTGTCGATAGTCTTGACTCCGCAAAAAATTGCAATGAAACTCAGAGGTTGGTCTTCAGCTTTGATCATAGTGTGTATCAGATAGATACACACTACCCTGGGCTGCTCCATATGTTTTGGAGGTACAATTTAGACCCATTTTCAGCCTGTTTTCCAAAGGCAGTGAGGCAATGACTCTCCATCCCAACTTGCCAGTCCTTAGTAACTTCTGACCCATTGGGTGAACTTCTACCAACTTTGAGAGAAGAGTAGAGATAGCAAAAATGTTAAGTTCCTATATAATTTAACGAAATATGGATGAAAAAAGGCGAACAAGGAAATTACTTTATTAATCAGTTTTTAACATGGCCCCATATCCTTTTGGAGAAGTAACAGTTCCAGCTCCAGGGGCTTTGACTAGTGCAGGTTACACAAAAATCTTGGGGAAACCAAACTTTGCTGCTTCATGCTTCAATGCAGGTCAACAGTAGAGATGAAGTAGGAGTTGAACCTTGGGAATCTGCTCTGATCTGCCCAAGCCGCACAGTCAGAAACAGCATTTGCAAATGATCCCAGAAAACTCAGGCAGAAAAGACATTTAGATTGGATTATAAGGAAAAATATCTTCACTGAAAGGATTGTCAAGCACTTTCAAGGAACAGGCTGCACAGGGAAGTGGTGGAGACACCATCTTTGAAGGTACTTAGAAGATGTGTAGATGTGGTACTTGGGGACATGGTTCAGCAGTGGGATTGGCAGTGACAGGTTAATGGTTAGATTCGATGATCTTTGAGGCCTTTTCCAACCTAAATGGTTCTAAGATTGCATGTGTTTATGTAAATCCATTTTTATGCATGATTTTCCAGCATGCAGAAAATGAATCATCAATACCCAAAGAGGCTGATTATGCTTATGAAACATTAGTATCTGACATTACCAACCACAACAGATTATCAAGATCTTTCCCTATACTGACCAGTGAAATAAGGCAGATCACTTAGAAGATACAGTAGGGTAATTCTTACCAAATGGCATCAACAGCAACCAAAAATCCTATAACTGCTCATTTTGAGAGCTCACTATTACACCAAAATAGTTCAATAAAACAATTTCTGAAAGCAATTTATTTCCCCCTGTCTTCTACAATATCCTCTGGGGAAGTCTCACCCAGCATCCAGAAGGAGTGATGCTTTCAGAGTTTCATTTTACTTTTTGTCTTTGTTGCCTGAGTAGGTCTTAAGAGTACTATAGGAAATCTAAGCTTGGGAAGGAGCAGATGTTTCCTTGGCTGGAAAGCACATCATCCTCATAGAAATACAGCAAATATTCTGCAGTATTTTTCTATAGCGCCTGAAAAATTTTGGCAGAGTCATCACAGGAGAGGCAGCGATGATCCTACATTTGTGTCCTGCTTTGCAGCCGCAGCAGTGCCCACCTCATACCACAGCTGAGAAATACTGCTGGGAGTGAAAGACAGCAAGGGGGTGTCCACAACCTTGCCAAACATAGAAGCACTGGGCTGGAATATCTTGCATTTGGGGAAAATATAGAAAGAAGAAATAGCCCAGTGCAGCCCTTTCTAAGGAACAGTATAACCCCTTGAGACAGCACATGAAATTCTGAGTTGTCGAATCCAAGAATCTCCAACCTGGACTTCTGCTCTACGTTGCCCTAAGAGGATTGTATCAGTTTGAACAGTTCTGTGATGGCTTGTATACAATATATGTGAGAACAAGGTGGTGAAACCAAAGCCAGAGATCTTATTTCCCCATGAACATGCCAGGAAACACACAGGGCAGATTCATCAACAGTTATGTAACCCTGGGAAGAGCTCCCAGAGGGGACTGGCAGGAACAAATTAAGTGTCAAGTAGACATGGACAGCTGCCTCTTAACCTCCCTTCTTTCCAACTCCAGCACCGACACTGAGACCTTTACTTGCCCATATCTTTGACAGAATAAATGAGGTGTGATATTTATCCTTCAAGCTGGCCTGCTAACAAGCATGGCTTTCATGTAAAAGTAGATGTACTCAAGGACAAACATTAACAGGGAGGCTTGGTCTGCCTTCAAAAGCCTTCTCCCAGAGGTGCTGCGAGATGGTCAGTGGCTGTAATGTGAATTTTCCACAACATAGCAAGGAGTGCTCCAAAGGCTGGTAATGAAAATACTATCCACAGCACAAAATAATCCATGAGAAGTATTAGCTAGAGTCCAATTAGCAACCAATGACCCAGGGAAAAGGGCATATGGATTTGAGATTCGTTGTGCTCATGATACTGATGTCTGAGTGCTCCTGATTTTACCACCACTTTTTTGCAATCTAAATGTGGCTTTCTCAAAGGTGCTTGATCAGACCACTTCTGCTTCACAGA
Organism: Erpornis zantholeuca; assembly: GCA_013400515.1. Taxonomy (NCBI): domain Eukaryota; kingdom Metazoa; phylum Chordata; class Aves; order Passeriformes; family Timaliidae; genus Erpornis; species Erpornis zantholeuca. The sequence continues at coordinate 471,934 of VZTN01017320.1, forward strand.
ACCCAAGTTTTAAATGTAGGCAAAAGTAGGAGAAATTGTTTAGGAGAAATACACAAAAATGAAAAGCTGAAAAACCCATAAGGAATCTAATAATAATCAGGGCACAGATGTAAACAAATAGATAAGATACTTCATGCTGTGTAATAGTTCACAGCTATTGTATCAACAAGTTGGTGTTACCTTGGAAACAAGAGATTATCTGCACATGCCTTCTCCCAAGCAGGAATCCATGAAAGGAGGCAAGCAGAATGGATTTGGAGGCTCCTGGACTTTGCAGTGCTTCCACCCAGCTCTTAATACCAATTGATCCCAAGCCTAACTATTGATGAAAATCCAGAAGCAGTGCAGAGGTTGGACCATCCTTCATGTAACATTCACAGAGATGAGGGTGAGTACCTGGCCTTCTTGTCCTCTCCATCTTGGGATAACCCAGCCCTTTCCCAAAAAAGTGCAGAAAGATTACTCCCTGCATTCAGTTCAGTGCTTTTGGTCTATCTTGTAACACGGGGTACAGTTCATTGTTGGGGCTGGGGACTGCTTGGAGCTGCCACCCCAAACACTGCTGATGAGCTCCTGCCTCGAGCTTCAGCTGGGCATCTCACCCCAGTGGGCATCAGTGAACCTGTGGCCCTCTGGAACAGCTAAATGCTTGGCCTTTGGAAAATTAATTGGCTGGATCTACAAGTACAGCTATAACAGAAAGGATAATTCCCTAGCAAGTGTTGAATAGTGAGCAACTAGAAATTTATACCAAGATATACTGGGTGTCACCTCTGATTACAGAACTACACTTCAGATAACCCAAATATCTGGATGCAAGGATTTTCTTAAAAGTGACAGTTACACTACATTAAACAAGCTAATAATAAGTAGGAATAATATTTATTGATTTTTTTTTAAGAGATTGAACAAAACTAAGGATTTGTAAATCAACTTATCACAAAATTGGTGTTTCCCACAACCCAGCTGGTTTGTTGGAATTTGTACAACACTCATGTTCCTGTGCAAGTCCTTTTGCAGCACTTGGAACTGAAATGTATGGCTACAAAAACATACTAAAAATTTACAGGACACTATTCTCCCCACAATGCCAGCACTACAACTTCTGAGGACATCACCATGCCTGGACCTTACCAACAGCCAAGGGATCAGCATTTTTTCCACAGGGCTTCCCCTGAGGTATTTAACTCCAGAGCTGCCTCCATCAGATGCTCCAGGCTTCCCTATGGCACATCTGGCTCTTCTCAGCAGTAATTTACTCTGCTGCCCTGTCTGTCTGTTCTGCTCTTTTTTTGATGTGATCTCACAAAACCACTCTGGTTTGATTTGGGTGAGACTAGTCTCAAAACAATTTAATTCCCAATTTCACAACAACACAGCTCATCACAACTGTAGATTTGGTTTTGACCACTCTCCAGGGATTTTGCAGTCTGTAGCACACAAGAAAAATATCTCTCACATATCCCATCTTTCGGGTTAAAGAATAAACTCAGAACAAGAAGAGTTGGCAATTTTGACACAAAAACATTGTTAGGTGCAGTACTTACAACTGCATGACCAGGTATAAATGGTTTGGGCTCTCATAGATGTCTTCCAGGGCAACTATATTTTCATGCTTGATCCTGAAAAAACACAAGATAAGATAAGATGAAATAGTGATTTAATTTTTGTTTTCACATGATTGCAAAACATAAAGCTATTTTTAGCTACATACTACTTACCAGTGTTTTATTCAACATCATAAACTTTTTGCAAGGACATGTAGTGATAGAACAAGGGATAATGGCTTTTAACTGAAAGAGGGTAGGTTTGGATAAGATATCTGGAAAAAATTCTTCACTGTGAGGGTGGTCAGACACTGGCAGAAGTCTTACGCCTCATCCCTGGAAGTGTTCAAGGCTGGATTGGATGGGGCTCTGAGCAACCTGATCTAATGGAAGGTGCCCATGCCCAAGGCAGGGGGATTGGAACCAGATAATCTTTTGGGCCATTTCAACAAAAGTAAACAGTCCAAAGTGCTTCACAGCCCAGAATATAGTCATTATTCAGAGAAATTTCTTTCAGTCGTCTCTGAAGCCAAAATGTGTAAGGGTTAAGTATCTGAGGTGTTAGAGGTTTATGGTTCCTGTGTCAGATGAACAAAGATGGATGGTCGGAGGCTGAATTCTCAGGACAGTTTTGCTGCAGAGTGCAAGGGAGTGACAGAGGCAGGGTGCAGGCTGGCTGGGAGAAAGCAGGGATCTGACCCCATGCAGAAGCTGACACAGGGAATCAGCAGCCATATGACAGCCCCACACTCCTTCCCACCAAATTCATGCTGCTCTGATGTTAAGCCAGGTCTTGATGCCCAAATTTCCCTGCAGCATTATTAAGCACTGTGTGCAACAGCTCCAAGAGTCTTCATGGCTTTTCTACATGCTCACCATTCCACCAAGCCCCTTTCCAAAATGCTAGCTTTAAAGAGAAAAATCATCTCTACAAGCACACATCTAATTAGCTACTTCAGCAATGCCTCTATGGGTTTGTTCCTTAAGTGTTTACAAATAATTTGTAAAGGATATATTTAACTTGTGCAAACCCTGAAGAGACTACCCCAGTAAAACCCCAGGGCAGAATCTTAATTACAGCAATTCCAGACAATATTTTAAGACTAAGAGAAAGATGGAAAATTCTAAGAAGAGGCCACTCATTAAGCAACAGATGGATATGTTCAGAAGGAAAGTAAACATGCATTGTCAGCAAATGCAAAACTCTCTACATGTTTCTAGGTTCAAGTAGCTTAATTAAGATGCTTAATCATGTGTCAGGACCTTATCTTCTATGATCACAAGTGTCCTAACACCTGTGTGATGATGTGGAGAGCAGAAGGTCCCTTGTGCCCAGCAGGATCTTTCCTGTAAGCATGCAGACTAATTCAATTTCCTCTGAATTCACTGGAAAGATTATGACTGACCTGAATTTATGCCCATAATCAGTAATCAAAAGCTGTGTTCATGCAAGAACTTTCACACACAGGAAATTTAACAACAACAATAAGCAAACCCAAATATAATACACTGCAGGATGTTAGAGCAACAAATACATGACTTGGCTCTTCATTCTACCTAAATGGCTGGAAAATCCCGTGATACTTTAGCAAAATTTCCAGGTAGGCTGCATTCCAAATTAAATTCTTAGTACTTGCAACAGGAAACCAATACACCACCCACTCGGCTTTACACAGCAAATGTTTGGAAGCATTTATTTTGTTGTGTGGGTCTAGTGCCTGGTCCCTTAAGGGTTAGATAGAGCAAGGGCAGGTTTGCCTTGTTTCGTTTAGTTGAAGGTATGTTAGAAATGACATTTCAAGTAATTAGTAATTTTTTATGAAAATTATTATATTTATTTTTCCATTTTCCTTTATGCACCATGCACATTCACATGACACTTTGTGTTCCTCCCACTACCAGGATGATGGCAGCTTAACACAAACAATCCTCTGTAACGTTTAAAGCCCCAGTTTAGTCTGTAGTATGGTTTTCCCTAACGCTTTGCATTTCTATTTTGGAGAACCTCAGAGGTTCCCCAAAGGAGCCTAACACCCTCTGGGACATCTGCAGCAAGCCCTCACAATCACACACATGGTCACCACCCACAGCGAACAGCCAGGGAGGCAGAGCCCAGGAAAGAGCTCCTCAGGGATGCAATGCTGTGCGCTGGGGCTGCTGCAAGACCCTCTCCCCTCCCTGATTTGCAAACCAAATGGGCACCAGGCCCTGTGCTCTTGGAGGGAGGGCAGATAAACCTGCTCAGTGCTACAGAGAAGGGGGGAGAAAAGGTCTAGTCCCATTCCCACAGGGTCTTCTGTATTGAGCCCATCTTCCCGCCTCTGAAATCAGATGAAGGACGTGAGCATGTGGGAAGACAGCAAATACAAAGTATAATCTGGGAGAAGACAGCTGAAGAAGCGGAATCACCCCCAAAGGACACAAAGAATAATGTCTCACAGGGATGATGGCATTCGGAGCACCATGTCCCTTTGGGAGATGATGTCTGTGCCTACCAGCCACCCCAACTGCTGGTGGCTGCTGCACCAGGGGCATGATGAGAAGGGGAGGAGGCATTTTTCTCCCCTTTCTCTCAGCCTCCTCAAGATCTGCAAGGCCTCAGTCATGGTGTTGTGCAGTGTTTGATATCCCTGGCGAAGTGCACATCGCGCACCTGCAAATGAACCAGCTTGTCCTGCACAGCATTTCTCTACTCAGAGGAACTCTCAAATGACAAGCTTTTAAAAGGAAAATGGAATTTAAAATTAAAAAATCAGCAACATGGAGACTACTTGGGGTGAAGTCCACAGTTTAGACAACTTTGGGGGTTGTGTTGCTGGAGGTGGACCAGACCAGCCTTAGGCTTCCCAGCAGAGGTCACTGCCGCCAGCAGCAGCTCCTCTGCCACTCACTCCAGAAATTCACCCAGAAATTCACCCAGAATTTCATGTGCTCATTTTTTCTCTTTAAAACATGAGCAATCAATCACTTACAGCCTTGATACAAAATAATGAATCCTTCAAGAATGAACAATGTTCATTTCAATAATACGCTGGGGTTTGGGCAAGCGGGCGTGGCATCATCACAATGTTTTGTTGGTACCGCAAAGTCCAATGGGGATGGAGCAAATCTGTCCCACTCCTCTGCAAGCAGATCAGCAGTGCCAGACATGTGAGTAACAGGCAGACACTCACTTCTGATTTGCAGAGATGCCTGGGTACATCGAGAGCCAAGGAAAGCACTGTGAAGTGGCAGCTACTTGCTGGTCACGGATCAGGAGGGATTTGGGGATGGGTTAATTAACTCCACTTTTATCCCTCTCCAGGAGCACCAAGTGAGTCTCAAAGGTTCAGAGGATTCATTCTGCTAAGCTTCCAAATGCCTGCACGCAGCCCTGCAGAAATACTCACTGGACTCTGATCTCCTCAAGACCTGGATTTATTATTTTAAAAGGTGCTGCTCTCACTTTACAGAAGGGGAAGCATTGTGCAGAAAAACTACAAGCTTTTCTGTAATCACAAGAGAGAATGGAGCACAGAGGGCCAAGATTCCTCAATCCTAGAGTAATATCTTAATCAGTGGGCCATATTATTTCAATTCCTTCTCCTTCCCATCTCAGTGACAGAATCTTAACCCCACTTCTCTGCAGCCCTTTTCTTCCTTCTGTCCTCCCTCTCCAGACTCCTCCCTTCCGTGGCTCCCCCACTGCAACAGATAAATCTGCCTGATTAACTCTGCACAAAGAAACTCACTGATGTTTTTGGGGTGTGTGATGGTGCAATGTAGCAGAGAGGACATGCACATGAACTGGGGTGACAGCAGTACCCCTTCCTTGTTTCAAAAGAAAGAAATAAAGCTCTGATAGTGAACATCAAAGCATGGACATACTTAAAGCAAATTAGATCTGATTACGCAAATTGATATGAACTAAGGAAAATTGCCCTTACCACCCTTTCAACCTCCCTTTCATCACATTTGCTATTTTTCCTGATGCTCCCCCTCCATCCTGACAAGCTCTATGTGCTGCTTGCATGTCCCACATCCGGATGTGTCTCCAGAATTCCTCCATCTGTGGCACAAAGGGCAGGTGCCACCTCCAGCCACCACTGCTTTGTTCAATTTCAGGAATATTCTGAAGCTGTTAGACAGAATGAATATGTCTAGAAATAAAAATACAAATAAAGAGAGGCTAATTCTTTTTTAAGACTCAGGACTTTTTACCCTACAAGGCTCATGAGATGCTGCAATCCATAGGAAAAATAAAGGAAAAATAAATCTAGGAGTGAGAATCTGGGAAATTGAAGTGTACAAAGAAAACATAAAGAAGGATTAACCCCAGTAATGAGAAGTTTAACTATGGGAAGTTTAGTATAAGAAACTATGAAAAGAAAGGATGGATTCCCCCTGTTCAGAGCAGCCCTGGGTTGGAAGCTGTGCCTCAGGTAGACACAAGCCTTGGGGCTCGATGCAACCATGCAAAATTGTCAAGCTTCCCCTCCAGACTTTCAGTCTATGATTCTACCATGTCCTCTTACAAAGGTGTCAACAACACAAATGAATGAAGGCAGTGTTGCACTTGAGCAATATTTTAACATGTGACCAGTCAAGATTTAAAGGAGCAAACTGAACTGGGCAACTGAGGACTTCAAGTGAGTTTTCTGGGCATGGCAGCTGTGCAAACAAGGGCTAAAGAAAGAGTGTCTGATCTGCAGCAGAGCTCTGAGCACAAACTGGCCCCCTCTGCCTGCTGTGGAGTCATTGCATTGATAGGGAAATTGTCATTTTTCCCTGACTGCTACTGCTGAAACACAGAAACATCCACCTCCAAAGGGGCTGAAACACATCCCCAAAACAAGACCTGACCTGACCAGGAGTGGTATTTGGCCCTGCATGGCAGTTCCCAACACACTAAATGTGCTGTGCTGCAGCGCTGGAGGGTGATGAATACATGGCATGGCACCCCAGTGATACTAAAATCCCCCCTTGCCTCTGGCTGGCACAGAGACATCATGTCCTACTCACTGTCACCAGAAGTGCACAAGGCCCCATAGGTCCAGATCTAGCTCTAATGAACAATATTCACCTCAATGTTTGCCAAAAAATATCTGAAAATCGATATATTCCATGGGCTTTGGCTGGAGATTGCTTTTAAGAAGAAAGGGATTAAAATTTGGAAGTTGATGTACAATAAGCGAAATTAAATCCTTTAATAACTGAGCTTTCTGTACATCTCTGCCGGCTCCTGACCACTCCAGAGGCCAAAGAGCTGGCATTACACCTGCTGCTTGCTGCCATGGATCATGAATAAGAGGGGCTGCACACTGCATTGACAAAAGCAGAGAACCCAGATTTTACTGTTGCTTTGGCTGCTGATCTGCCAGGAGAGCATGTGAAACACCCCAGCTACAATCCATGATTGAATCACTTACATTAACATCAATCATATTTAACACTGAAAACCTGGATCAGTTAGAAGAATACTGTACAAAAACCTTGGGCAAACACGAGAGCTGCTAAAGTAGGGCAGGTTCCCCCCACAACAACTCTTTCCAAGTCTGTGTTGCATTTGCAAGATGTGACATTTAATGCTGCACCTCCATGAGCAGCACGTCACAGGTAAAATGCCACAAGAAAGCACAAATAATTTTGCAAAAGCCAGAAATAACAAAGCCTGAGTCTGTAAGGATTTGTGGCTTTGAGTAACCAAATGCCTTTGAGAATCAATGTTCCATTATTCCCACACGTACCCTGGTGAGAGTTTTGCCAGCAGCATAAGGGTTGATGAATTCACCAACTGGCCAAGGAAAGTGTTTAAATCACACTTTCTGCTCTGGAGGACACTGCAAACTTACCTCTGCTCACCTGTCTTATATGTTTGAAATGAGTCAATAAGGATTACAGATAGTAGGACAGTCTCACGCATGTTCACTGGGAATGATCAGATCAGATTTCCACTTGAAAGAAAACTACAAAAAAATCTCTATGATGGCTCAGAATGATGTGAAAATTCATGGGAACAGCCAGCCTGATCTCAAGGAGAAACCATGGCAATTCTGCTAAGAGGGGAACAGGGCAGAATGAGATGGCAGGGGTTGGTATGGGGAAGGAAACTGGTGGCTGTCCTGGAAGTGACTGGCTGGCTGGCTGCAGCAAAGCTCTGCCCACCATTCCTGCTCCCAAAAAACCTTCCAATACTGCTGCTCTTGATGGGACTTGAACTGCCTTATCTCACTGCCATTCTTTTAACGAGGGGCCCAAAACTGACCCCAGGATTGGAGGTGCAGCTTCACCAGTGCAGAATACAGAGGGACAGCCACTGCCCTGGTCCTGCTGGACACATTATTACTGATGTTTGGGGTATGAAAGGGAGGGAGGAGAGTGTGGTTCCTCACATCATACATGTCCCGCTGATTTTCAAGGGTCCAACGTGTAAGAGGCTACCACATTGATGTCACTAAACCAACTACCTTTCCCTGAAATGAGCAGCCTGAAGACAGCTTTAGAAGAAAGGTGGAAGGTTTAATGACCCTGACATTAATTTCTACTGCTTCGTATTGCCCACATCCTCCCACCGTGGCCAACAAGAATGTGGTCCAGCAGTGGTGACAGCTTCTGTGGATGCAGAAAGGGCTTTGTTCCCCACCATCTCAGGGCAGCAGTCTCCCTCCAACTCACAAACACACATGCAAATAATGTGAAACTTAAGAGAAGCCTCAGCTCAGACACAGAGTAGAGGTGTGAACAAAACCAGGCAGATCTCAGTTGCTCAGCAAAGGTGGCTCTACAGGGTCTGAAAAGCCAAAACATCTGTTTTTTCTCTCCTACTACACTTAGATTGATGGCGTTTTTTGAACTTACATCCTTAATTTGCCTATTGCAAAGAGCTGGAGGAGGTTTATGGGATTCAGTACTGAATATTTCCTTGCATTAAAAATAAAAGATAGCTCACTTTCATGAGCTGAAACATAGAAATGGTGCTATGTCCCCATGCCTGACAGTGTTTTTTGACCTCTTCTGATCCCCTACTACCGTGATACTTTTTGTTCCAACCCACATTACACATCTTGCCTTGCTTGATCTAACAACTGGGCAAGGGAGAGCTAATTTCAGCTCAAAGCCAGATGGTTCAGTGCCCATATGCTGACTGCCTAGCCAAATCATTTAAATTTCTGTGGCTGGAAGGACAAGGAGTTGAACTCTGTGGTCACATGAGGCCTTTAAAACACAGATTGCTCACAACACAGGAAGGAAACTAATGTCTTCACTAATATTTTTAAGATATCTATGCTTCTGTCAGGTTAATTTGGTCTGCTTTGGAGAACCAACTAGAAGAGAAAGACCCTGGATGCCCTAGAAGATGGTACACAAAGGTAAACATGGAGGGATGAGTCACTTCATAACCTTCCCTCAGCTGTGACTAAAGAGGAGACTGTGACAAAAGCTGCAGTCTTGGTAGCAAGCAGCAAGTGGCTCAGAGCCACTTGGAAGGAAGTAGAACAGTCAAAATTCAGAAGATGGATGCCCACCAAAGACCTACTTCTGTTAGCCTTAGAAGATGGTGATGATTTTAAAATTAGCGTGGTTTCCAGTTTAGTTTTTCACAATTTAACTCTTCGATTAGGCACATAATTTTCTGTATGCAAAGCAATGGGCCAGGATGGGATTTGTCCTGATTCAGTGTCCTAGCCAGGATGCTGAGTGATTCTGCTGTCAGTGCAGCTGCCTCCTCTGAGACCCACATGGAGGACAAAGGACAAAGAGGTGTCAGGACACTTCATCTCATGATTATACAACTTGACCCCTCTCCATTTCATTTTCCAGATCCTACCCATCACCTCTATAACCTCCTGTTACTCAGGAGTGGAGACAGAAATATGTCCATCCATTTCAATGGCCTTTCTTCCCTAGCATTGCATGTCATCTATAGCAGATCCCAGCCTTATGTGCCATGTGCATAAAATGTTCTCATGAGATTTCATGGTGATAAAGGAGACATTCTACAGCTGGAAACCTGAGCTGTGTAGTTAATCAGCTGTAGCACTAACTACCCACATACAACTTGCAATGTCTGATCCCTGCCCTACCTCATGTTACACTTCCTAGTGAAATCACAACAGAGTTCAGACAAAAGCTGAATGTTTCCAGGACAGATTCATGGGTTTTTGCCAGGCACCAGCAGAACTCTGTAAACCCCCCCAAACATAACAAATTAATATCGGTACTTTGAGAATAATCATGAGTGGTTCCTGGATCACCTGGAGTTAGGTGCTAACCTTGTGTTCACTTGTCTCAAGCATTTTCAGGTGAATGCTGCTCAGCAGCTGTTTAAGGGAAAGAAATTCAAGCTCTGGGTCTTCTATTACTAAAACTTGCAACTCTAGTGGGAAGATTAGGTCCAAGTAAGCTTCTGGAATGCTTGTATTCCTGCAGCAGATCTGGTGGCCCATTCAGAAACAGGAATATCACCATGTCAGTGCCATTTCAGGAATATCCATGACTTCCACAAGAAGCAGACCAAACCATGAGAATGACAGAGGATCCCAACTGGCAGCAATCAAAAAGGCTTGCAAAGCTTGAGCAGAAACCTCCAGGCTGTTTAATGCGAAACACATCAAAACAAATATTAACAATGAATTAATCATTAAAGGTGAAAAAGATAAAAGCAGTGTCTGCAAGGATTTATCTCAGACAAAACCAGTGTACCATCCTTTAGTTCTCGGCAGCAGCCCTGTTTTTGCAGTGTGGATTTACATGTGCAGCCAATAATTAGAGATGATTCCCACTCCCTCGCCTGGGAAACTGAGGAGCCATGTGCAGTTAAAGGTGGTGAGCAGCTCCTGGGCCGAGGTGGGTTGTTCTGGAGGTGTCTCAAGAACATAAAATCAGGCTCTGTCAGCAAAACCCCTGAAATACAGGAAGACTGACACACTTGGAAGGGTGATCTGGCTCCAGTCAGAGCAACTACCTTTGAACATTGCCTCAAAAAATGAGGAGATCTTATAAGCTTCCAGTGAATGAAGAGCTGAGTAACAGGTGTAGCACTTTGTGTGACTTCCTGGCTCTCAGACGAGTGCAGTGTGTACACATACACTCAGTTCTATCTGAAACCTGGAAGCAGACACTGCACCTCTGAAAAGAAAGCCCTGCCATCCGTGAAATACCCATTTGACACAGACACAGGGGTGCTGTTGTCTACTATTATCTCCTTCACTGGTTTGAATACATACTAATGAAGGGTGAATGCTGTGACACCCACGCACCTGCATAGGTAAGTTACACAGGAACATGGAAAAATGCCTATTCAGACAAGTACAGAGTTGAAAGATATAACAAAACCAGGTATTTCATTCCACCACATGGGGAACAAATGTAGCTGTCACCCAGATGTGACAGAGCTGCGACTCCCAGCTGTGACTTTCACAGCATCTTTATCTCGTGGGTTACCCTAAAAGCTAATGTATACGGGTGAGGTGGAGCTGAACTGCTGATTATAAGGGCAAGTAATAGCACAAAGGCAGAGATGGTTTATGTACTCAGAAAACACTGATGTAACCAAAAAGACACTTTGCCTCACCGCAGGAATCAGGGCTATGCTCTACAGTCACATCCAAAGAGGTTTATACCTCAAACCCACATTTTCTCCACAAGAGAAGCAGAAAAGAAAATGGGAAACCAAACACAAACAACATCCCAAACTTAAATTTCTTGTCCCTCAATGAAGCTGAGTTGTCCTCAGCCTGCTCAGCTCTGCCAGTTGCTGCTGGGCAGCTGAGAAAATCACAAGCTTTGAGTCTCATCAGACTGGGTGTGCATGTGACAATTAAAGCAGATTACAGTTCCTCAGTGCCAGCATACATTTCCTCATGCCAGCAGCCAACAGTGTCCCACTTGCCCAGCTGCTGGTGTCTCCTACAGTGAGGAACAGCAAAATGACCTCCAAAATGGGTTGGAGACCCTATGTGTGCAGGGCTTACCATAATAACCACTTTGCTTCTCCTAACGGGTGTGGGTTTGAGTCTTGACCAGGTCTCAGTGTGTTTGTGTCGCTGCGGCCACTGTGCATCAGCTGTGCTTGCCTGCACTCTGCCCACCTGGCTGGCCTTGGGCCACATGTCTAGGGAGCAGGGAAGCCTGGCAGACTGGGATGCTGGAGCACAGCTCTCCTGGGGCCCCTGGGCAATCCTTAGCTGGCATCCAGGCAGTGGCTCTGACTCAAGAACTCGATCTGCCGGGACAAGCCACATGACAAACTCATCAGCAGCAACCTGTCAGAAAACCCCCTCCTTCCCACCAGGCTACAGGGAAGCCAAATTGTTTTATTTATTGAGACAGAAGGATAAGTAAGAGGCTAGGCAGGTTTCCACATTTCATCATCACTGTATTAGGACACTCCTACACAGAAGACTGCTCCCCCAGTTGCCTGTGGGAAGTGCCAATAGCCCTCGGGTGAGTCACAGACACCCTGTACCATAAAAGAGTAAGTGGGAAAGCTCTGCACAGCGGGGGATTGATCTCAGAGGACAGACCATGCCACTCCATGCTCATTATGAGTTACTGTCCTCAATCACAGAGCGTAGAAAAGCAAACTCAAAGGAAGATTCACTTCTCCTGATACTTGTGAAAGCAGTGGGACTCCTGGAAGTCCGGGCACTGCTCCACTGCACAGCTGGGAAATGACAGAGGAGAGCACGGCTCCATCCCTCCATAACTGGACCTGACATTTCAAAGGTGAAGTGAAGGCTACCGATGTTCAAGCTTGGTTTATTTTCAATCTTCCCAGATACTAGGGACAAAAATACATCTGCTTCCACTGCTATTGGGTTTGCTTTGCATGTGGTCTTCAGGAAAGGAGCAAAGGGGAGAACAGGAAAAAAAAAATCCCAGCAATGGGCAGAATAAATCATGGAACAATTCAGCTGGGCCAAATCTTAGAATCTTTAATCAGGGAAGACTGCCGGGGGTCTCACTTGGCTGGATTCACGTCTTGGCAGCATCACTGTAGAGTCCAAAGTAGACTTGAACTCAATACATCAAGTGGCAGAAAAGTCATTTAACCAGAACAATATAATTAGCAGAAATCCTTGCTAATAAGGATCCATTTTGCTTGTGTATAACAGCTAATTGGTTTTTAACCAGGTGAGAATAAGTTTGAGAAGCTTAATCTCCACAGTTTTACAAAGGATATCATAAAGGGAGTCTAATTAAAAATTAAATAGTGAAGTTCATTTATTCCTGCTACACGTATCAGTGTGGAGCATAGGGACCCTATGTATAGGTTTCTATTTTTAGGAGAGAGAAACCTGGATTCACAAATGTCTCCAGAGTGCCTTCAGAGAGGTAACAGAGGAGTTTAAGCCAGAAGCCAGCTCTATACTTGCAGCCATTTGTCCAGAAAAGAGGACTTTAAGCTGCAGTTCCCTCTTTTCTTAAGGCATGGAAGTATAATTTTAAAAAACACCCACTTAGTAGCCAAGGACCAGATTTCTAAAGATTATTAGGTACCATATGATGCAAGTAACTTCCTTCAGTAACTAAGCATCAAAGTGCTTCCAAACCTTCTCCTGGGTATTTTCAGATAGCTAAGTATATTAAAAATATATATCTAAAAGATTTTTAAGGGTGATGTAGGCACTGAAGGGCTGGAAGACTAGAATCTTTCCATGGTTTTAAATCCCTAATAAGCATCACAGAAAAATATTATGTTTTTTAAATATGGCACTGTGGCACTGTCCTGCAGCAAAGCATAGAGGTCAACAACACCAACATTTCAGACAGCAACAAGCACAATATTAATGCCATAAGCAGCAATTAGTGTTAAAAGACAGCAAATCCTTCATGTAAAATAAAGGCATGTCTATCTGTGGGAACAGTAGGGCTAAAGAGCAGTATTGCAATGACATGTGGTTATTTTTCCATTATTCTAGCTAGATTTTACCTCTGCCCACCGACGTTTTGCCAGTCATGATGAAACAGAGATGGGAATAAAAATACTTTGAAAGCAAGAGTTAATAAATGTACTTCAAAGGACAATGATAGCAAATTTCTCTTTGTCAGTTCCTTGTTTTCATTCGTGTCATTAAGAAATCAGTATGAAAAAGTGGGTTGCTTCATGGCATTCAAGAAATGTTTTCTAACCAACTGCCTTTTAAGCTATAGTTCTATGGATTTCTAATATCTTATGCAGCCAAGTCACACATACAAGTCACATGTGGTGACTCATTTTTTCCTAAGGAATACATCTAATTAATTCAAGGTATTTAGAATGAAAGGTAGCTATTAGACGGAGACTAAAATAAATGGTACTAAATGCAGCCTTAGTGATGATGGACACAGGGCATTCTGGTAACATCCCCTTCTCTGCTGTGCTAAAAGCTGTGTTGCTCCCCACAAATAAAGCTGAATTAATAAATGAAAGCTGTATCCTGCTGAAAAAGCATCTGCCAATAAAGCTTGTCAGGATGATGCTGAAGGACCACTAGGACAACAAATACATCTTGTTTCTCAATTTTGAGCTGGGTGGAACATGTGTGTGGGAGAAGGTATTCTCCAGCTCAGCCTTTGAGGGGACTTGATGCCTGGCTTCTCCCAGAAAATAAAGGAGTTACAAAGCAAGGGGCGTGATTTTATAGAACTCACTCCTGCCTATTGTCTGCTTAATTGGAGTGATGCATTCATTTATGATACATCATGAAATAGTCATCAGCCCTTTCTCTTTTTTATCATTACCTCAGCTTTATGTGGCATCAAAAAATCCAATGTCACAAACTGCATGTGTATCAGTGCTTCACAGATGCTGAGCACAACAAGCAGAAACTGCTGGGAAAGTAGTTGGTGATGTGATTAGCATCACAAACTGATGAGGTTAGAAGTTCATTTCTAGATGAATGTACACAGTCTCATGGGTCTTATCATCTGTGATCTGGTGATCTCTCAAGAGCTGGATTTGGAATAAAATTTACAGAATGTCTCAATTCCAAATGCAACACAAATGCAGGCGCAGATGTTCCTATACAATTCCTAATTTGTGCTTTAGCTTAGAACCTAGAATTGCACAGGTCCTCATCAATTATGTGTCTTCTCATGTGTTACACTCTCCTTCACAGTGCCACTTGAAGTTCAAATCCAAACTGCATCAGAGTACCAACCTGACAAGCATTCTGTCCTCGTCTTTTTCCTCTGTTTTACTGCCCTGTCCATCTAGTTATACTTCAACTTGTGAATTACTGCATTATCAAATTATTCTGTGTTCTGGTGGGGTTTTTAAAAAAAAACATATTTGATGCAAATAATTATTTCCTCCAGCCAGGAGGGCATTTGTGTGCTCTCAATAGGATGGTAAGAGGGAGGAAGCTACCTGCTGAGTTAATGCCGTGGCTCTGAGTTTCCATTAACCTTCTAACTTCAGCCGTTTTTCATTATACAATCATGAAGTTCAAACCAAGCACACAGAAAAATGTACCTTTCTCCCCACTCACATAGCTCTGAAGTAAGACTGGAAATACTGTTTTTTCACACTTTAAAAAAATCCACCTTTGACCTAGGACTGAAAACCAAAGTATGCAAAGCCAATGGAATTTGTTTAAGAAGTTTTGAGGATTTCAAAGGGAGCTGGAGTTAGCATGGAAACATGCTCAGGCTTCAGGCTGGCACCAGCTACCAGCAAACACTGTGAAAAATACATTGGAAATGTTTAGGGGAAAACAAAAATGAATCCATATGCCCAAAATACATTTGGGCTTCCATGTGTGGCTTCACACCAACTAATGGGAACACTGAATGGCACAAACTTACTGCCAAGGAACCAGCCAGAAGCCTCCAGAGACACCAGACACCAAGGAATCCATGAGTATGAGCTCTGACACCTTATGTATCTTTCTGAAAGGTATAACCAAGTGTAACCAGTCAGTTGGAACGGGCGGGAGAGTGTCAGTTCTTACTTCAAGGGCATATACCTGCACATATTTAGAGGATAAGATAACCAAACTTTGTGTCTTTATTCACACCTGAGCTGGTCCACACCATGCTGGTGTGTCAGACCTCTGAGCTGGTTCTGGTGACACCATAATGAACAAATCAAGCAGACTCCCCAAGGGGCAGGCAGGTTTCACTGACCTGAAACCAGGCCTATAATACCAATGAAGTCACACTCTCAAAATCCAATGTACAAAATCTGCTGAGCAGTTAATATTGCATCAATCATGCGTGTGCTCAGTTCAGATACAATTCACTGTTAAAGTTTGGTTAATAAACTGTTGAACTATGCTTTGCAAACTCCATACTAGATAAAGGTGGGGCAGGTGACCCTCTGTTTTTAACATGTCATTTTGCTTTTGACAGACATAAATACACTTCTGAGTAGATAATCAGTCATCAAATCTCATAGTACTTAATCACGCGGTGTGAACAGTAAAAACACTTAATCTCACATTAGTCTAATTGTTACTCAGTGTCTCCTGTTTTGTCTGCATTTCTAGTTTTGTTTTTATGTCGTCTTTTCTCCTCTGCTTTCAGCTGCTTCTCCCCCATCCATTTACTCTTTGTGAGAAGCCCACCTGAAGGTGGAAAGCTCTTTTCTTCCCCATGGCAGCTGTCTCAACATACACAAGTAATCTCTGTGGCTGCTGTTTGCACCAGCCATGCCGTGTGGTGACAGCAGGTCACAGCTTCCAAAGACCTGTGTCGCCATTTGTGCTGTCTGGGAGGCCCTGCTCAGGGGAGCAGTCAGGAATAAAATAAAGAGAAGGGAAGAGTCACAAACATGCAGTTTCAGTTACTGCAATCTCCTATTCTCTGGCTGTTTTCATTCACTCACACTGTGGCAAAGCACATCTCCCAGTCCGTGTTTTTGACTGGGCACATCTCTGCACCATTCATTGCCTATTGCCTGTGATGTGACACATTCATTTGTGTTTTTAAGGACCTTCTGAGCCTGTTCCAATCTTATCTATTGCTCCTCCTGACCCTTGAATCCTGCACTCCTGGTGCCACTGTCACTAGGAAGGGGTGAAAACATCTAAGACCAGAAGGCTTTTAGACCAGCAAAGCCACCCAGGAGATGGGACTCATGAGCTGACAGGAGTCTCACAAGAAGGGAGTGCACAACCACATGCAGGAAGGACCTCTCAGCTGGATACCCACCTCCAGCAAGGACAACAGGGCTCCTGGCTGAGCAGAAGCTGCTGATGTACTGCCAAGAGGTAGATCTCTGAGCTCCAGCGAGGGACAGGAGCTCCAGCACAGCCTTTGCCTGTTTCTGTGCATATCTCCATCCAAAATTTTGACTTTCTGGAAGGCTGCTCTCAGGCTCCCAGCTCTCTATGTAGATCATTTCCTCAGGCCTTGGAACACATGAAGGCAATCTGCATCCTAACCTGGCTCTCAGGGTTTCCTTTTCCTTCCAAATAACAATTCTACAACTCAAAGGTGGGACTTGGCCAAAGACCTCTGCAGATAAACAACTTCCATCTCTTTTTTTGCCAAAATAACTGTTCTCTTGGGAGGAAGGACACAGATGCCTAATGGCCCAAAGGAACTCAACTTTCAGTTGATTAAAGTAGAAGTGGCCCTCAAAAGTGGAAAAATTCACCCAGGGAGGGGACTTCAGCCTGAAAAGGAGCTGAGACCTCTCTCAGCACCCACTGAGAAGGTTGTGCCAGCTGGGAACAGGACTGAAGCAGAGCAACCTGAGGATGTGCTGACCCAGCAGACCAAGAGCACAGCTACTTTTGAAAACTTTCTCCATCCTTGCAGAAAGCCCAAGGAAGGAATCTGCCATCTAAAATAACTCTGTCAGCTGCCTCCCAGGATGAATCCACTTGCTGTGTAAGATCCTTCCTAGTTCTAGACTTCACCCGTGTACGTGTCTGCTGAGGATGTCAGCTATGAAAAGCATTTTTAAAGATTGTCAGAAAAAGCTAGAACACAACTCTCCATCAAATACTGCTAATCTCTTCCAAGACTAAAACATCTCCTTGCTTGCCCAGGTTGCCCACAAAAAATACTAAAAAGGACTTTCAAACAGAGAAATCTAAAATTAACTACCGAACTTCAAGCAGGTATTTGTGTGACCTGTGTTTTATAACACCAAAAGCAAAATGATTAACACTGCTGCTGAATTTGTCAGAAACTGGCAATTCCTCGTCCAGTTGGTGCGTTTCTCAGACATTGTGGTGATGGTTTGCAGTATGAAACAAGACAGATATGTGCACACCCTCTCTGCTCACTGCAACCCCTTGACTACTTTAATCCTCCATTCAAAACAGGATTTACTTTTCATCATTTTATAAACAGGCTGAGTGGTGTTGGGGATGAAATGTCCATCCACAGCAGGGAGTGAGGCCAGCAGCTGAAACCAAGAGGCCGTTTTACTCACTGAGCTTCAAATCATGATCCAGAATTGATGAAGAAGGATCTATTTCCCTGTACCTCAGCACAACCATCTGCTCCCATCTTAAGAAATCTCACCCACAGCCTGAATTCTTTAGTCAAATACTCATGGATTTCTAACACAGAAACCTATGATGTCCAGGTGAATGCCCTTGAAATGGGCACTGTTACACATTTTACAACATCAATTCAGTTTTTAAGACTAAAGGATATTATAAATAATTTCTAAGGTTTCTGTATGACTAAGTATGCTGTTTGATAAAGAGGATCCCTCCCATGTGTCGTGCTGATGGTGATACCATCTTTCATCCAATGAAAAATCAAGCAATATCCTTCTCTGTACGGATCCATGGCTCACATAAATCTGAAAAGTTGGACCAACAGCTATTTTAAGACATTTTTACAGAAAATATGCCTTTACTTCTCACAATCATCGGCTTCCAGATCCTCTGGCTGATCCACATAAAAGTCCTTCAGAATCCCACTGGCACTGTTTGCAAGCTGCTCAATCTAATAGCTGATTACATCCAGTTAGATTTTATTTCAGAAACAACCTTGTTGAAATAAAAAAAAAACAATAAACAAATGTAAACCTATTGCAACTAGGAAGAGATTTAGAGCCTGATTCTCCAAACAAAGTGTTCTATCAGGTAATTTAAGAGGAAGGTGATACAGTACTTCCTTGTGGTAGTGTCTATTATTTGTTTAACTAAAGGTCAGCAAAAATAATAAAAAATCTCTTGTCTCAGTGACCATGAAGGCAGATTTTAGGCCTGGGAATCTGCTCCATTTTGGAAGAAATAAATTCATGTCAACAACCAGCACACTTTGCCAAACACTTCTTTCACTTCTCCCACCTCTCTCTGGGTTGGTGGCTGTTAACTAAACACTCTCATCCCCGTAACTCCAGCATTCAGATTCCTTGTTTTCCTGACACCTTCACACAAATGGTCTTCCACTTTTGGCACCTCTCAGCCTTTATTTTTTCCTGTGGACACTGAATGTAGGAAACACTACTTAATTTCACAACAGGTCTGTGACAAGGAAGAGAACAGGCTGAAGCCTGGAGCCCATCCACCATGAAAATCTTTCTCCCAGCACCTACCTCTGATGGAGATTTCTTGACAGCACCATTCCCCAACTATCCTGTTCTCTCCCCAAAGCCAGGGGTATCAGACCTGCAGCAGCCCCTTTGGTTCTCATTTTAATTTTGAGAAATCTTAGCTTTGCTAATCTACTGAGAGCTGAGGAAATGTGTATTCTCCACTAAGAACCCCCTCCACTCCCTGTTTACTCACGGACATTTTCTCCCATAGTGCCTTATCTTTGCCATTGTTTCATGGTCTAATTACTTCCCTTCTGAGAACTTAATTTAATTTATCTCCTTGGAGTCAGGCAGGATCATATCAAATATGTAAACTCAGCTGGGCATGATATTCATACTAACAACGGCTCCGCCTGCACACAATTCCTGCCCTATCACAAGCAATCCCACTTAGAAAAGGGAATGAACATTTGTGAAAGTCACCATTTATTGCCATTACTGCAGCAGTCTTGTACTGTGCAAACTCAAGCTACTGCTAGCCAAAGTATGCTACAGTTTCCTCTGAGGAAACTAAAATATTTTCAGATGAAGAAGAAATAATCAGCTTGGAAGAGACTGAACAAAGAAGCCTCTCACTGAATTCTAATGGAAAGAAATGGTTTAAACAAGTGTTTGTTTTCTGAAATGTTAATAGGTTTCTGGTGGTGAACTGTACTGATCCATACAGTGCAGTACAGCTAAAAATGGTTTTTTTCCTCACCTTCTCTGCTCTTTATATTCCTGTGCTCTTTGCTGAGTGTCTGTCTAGATTGATACCTCAAGTGTTGATACGTTTGGCCCCTTCCTGGACATGTTGCCAGGACGTTGTGGCTGCAGTCAGTGGTAACATTTCACATCTTTTATTAAAACATGGAAGAACAAATCAGATGACACAGACTTTAAATGAAATCTTTATTCTCCCTCTGCTACTAATATGGACTGTAGAGATCTTGCATGTTGGGATGTTATCTAATGGTTGCTTTCTCCAGGGACATTATTTTCCCCTTGGAGTGTGAGGAAGAGGAGTTTGTGTACACAAAATGTGTAACAGCAGCAACAGAAAAGGTCCATACAAATAGGAGGAAAACAACCTCAACCTAGATAATTACAAGGCAATTTCAGTTAATAATATAGCCAACTTTTGACTAAATAGTTCCAGATTTTTTTAAAAAGTGAAAGCATAAGGAGCATTTGGGAAATAAGAGACAAAAAATAATACAGAGTAATTAGAAAGTCATAATCTCAAACATGCTGTATGGGAGATCTTCTAACTCTACTAGTCAACACATGGAATAAAAAAGTGAGCTCAAATTAAAGCTGCTGTTGTTATTATCCTTCACAGAGGGGAGCAGAGAACACTGTTGCCCAGGGCCCATAACTTGCTTGGCATCACTGCTGGTGGCATGGTAAAGGTAGGGGATGGCAGCTTCAGAAGAACACACACAAGTGTTTAACAAATGCCAACTTGTCTAGTGGTCTGCCACTGAAACCGGATTGGCTTCATTTCCTTTTCACGCTGCAGAAATCAAAACAGCCCATTTGAAAACAAATATGTCATCTTTGAGGCCAATTAAATTTTGTAAATTGTGACCAGAGGGAGAAGAGAGGATCAGAAGTTGGGTTTCATAATTAAAGTTGACTGCAATCTAAATTACTAAGAGATTTTGGCTTGTCTTGATTGCACATTTCTCAAGATAAAACTCTAATGACTGCCTGATCTGGATCTCCCTCTGTACCTCATGAGTGGTTGTCAGGAGCCTGTTACAATCCCTACTGCAGAGATGGTCTCTTCCAATTTAGGCTGTAGTGTCTCCTGTCTTTACCTTGACAGGAGAGCCCTGCTCAGTCCCCAGCTGACATTACAAGCACTCACCTGCTAAAACATGCATGGGAAAAAGGAAATAATAAAAGCAAAAACCATAAAGCAGAGGCCAACTGATGAGCAAAACACTGATCCCTGAGATAAAAATCTTTCCTAGGAAATATCACACCCAAGATCTTACTAAATTCAGGGCAAGCAAAGCAGCATGCCAAGCACAAAGACAAGTTGTTACAACTTCAGGACATTTTTTTCATGCCAGTGCCAGTTTGCCATGTGCCCCACCCTATAAAATTATTTTCTATTGCTTCTTCCTATGTGATACCACCTTTAAAACAGTAATTAGAGGATGTGTTTGTTTAGAGGAACACAAATTACTGCTTTGCTTCAGGGCCTGCTTCGCATGTCAAGTTATCCTGGAACCAGAATAAAATCATCAGTGAAAAATAAATATTCTGTGTACAGTTTCATACAGAATGTAACACCTCCCTCCAAGGTGCTCATGCATCATTTAGTGCTTAACACATTCCCAAGGAGCAGGAAATAACTCAGACAAGCATCAGCACTTAACCATTTGAGGGCAGCCATCTTACTGCAGTGATGTCTTGAGCGAGGTGAGACCATTTCCAGTTCCCAGAAAGGAAACAAAAAGACTTGGTCCCCACCTTGACTCCAGGTGAGCTTATTTGCCTTGCCCGTCTGAGCAAAGAGATCATAAGAAACTGGGCTCGGTGCCTGTTTTCATTCTCACCATGGGTCGATCAAACATCCGTGTGCTGCATCTCACCACAGTATTTCAGCCTGTGCTGGTCCCCTGCTCTCTAGGGCATCCAAGAACAGGCTTTAGTACTAATCTAAGCAATTCACACACTAAGTTAAGCTCATCCTATCCCAGGGAGCTTCTGCATTTCTACCAGACTCAGTTATTTCAGCAACGGCCGCCAGACACAAA
Organism: Erpornis zantholeuca; assembly: GCA_013400515.1. Lineage (NCBI taxonomy): Eukaryota > Metazoa > Chordata > Aves > Passeriformes > Timaliidae > Erpornis > Erpornis zantholeuca. Next base: position 493,701 of record VZTN01017320.1, read on the forward strand.
AGGTTTGACAGGCTCAAGGAGAAGGGACAAAGCTATCTCAGTGGCTGAGCCAACACTCTGGAAGAGCTTCCCGAGGGTTAGCAGGAGGACACACTGTATGTGTTTGGGCAAAGTAATGGGGTTTTTTCTACAGGAATTACTATTAAAGGATATTAATCCAGGGTGGGCTCTCAATCACCATGACAATCCAATGCAATACCTGTGTCCTTGTCACCATCAGATTTGCTGAAAGACCTGTTTGTTCATCAATGTTTTTCACATATACATTAGTAAAACACTTCCACCACTTCACAGGCAGAGAAGGATTTTTTTTGTATTTAATTGTTTGCAGTGTTGCAAACACAGTGTCAAGATACCATGGTGAGAGATAACTATGAACTCTGATGCTTAAAGATACTCCTTTGAGGCTAAGAAATGCACACAAAAATGGGTTTATAATACAGTCCATATCAGGATGCACATCTTGTCACAGAATCATAAAATCTATGGAAAAGACCTGTAGGATCACGGAATGCAACTGTCAGCCATGCTCACCACTAAACCATGTCCTCAAGTAACATATCCTAATGGTTTTTAAACACTTCCAGGGACAGTGATCAATGACAGCTTGCATGTCGCTTTTCTGTTTATAGTAGAGAAGTCAGTTGTGTGAGGAACACCATTAACTCCAACAAAGGCATGCAAAAATACTGGAATTCTTTGCAGGACAACTATGCTCTACACACCCAATCCTACTGAAATAATTTGGGTTAGAGCAGAATTGCCAGCCAGAGACTGTAAAAGAAGGTGTTAAGGTATCTTGTGGCCAGGGACAGCAACAAAATGGCTTAGGTTTTCTTAAGTCAGAAACACCACACGCAGATTACAGAAATCACAGTGTTGTCTACTCAGTGGAGGATGTCTCCTCAGGGCTTTCTTTTCAAGCAGACCAAACCACGGTAAAGGTCAGCATCGTTTACAGACAAATCTATTTTGTAATACATGGAGCACACTGTGCCTCACACACAAAGCTCGCTGCCTCGAATCGACACAAATCCTCGTGGGCATCTCCCTGCTGAGCAGGGAGGATGGCAGGAGCTCAGTCAAGGAGCAGATCTGCCATCCCTGCATCATGCACACGTGGCAAAACAGACCTGGGTTAGCTGCTGGTACGAACACATGAGCCCCCATTGTTCTGCAGCCCTGAGGGCTCATTGATCCCTGTCGGACTTTGTTTTGACTCAGGCAATAAACACTGGGGAGGTACAAGCCCTTGTGCAAATCTCTCTCCAGCCATCACCACAGCCATACATACATCTGGCCATGAGTCTCAAACATATGGATGCACATCTGACAACACTTGGAAATGACCTCCTTGAGTGCAAGGATGATCTGCTTCATACTTTCACTCAGCTGTTTATAGCTTTTAAAGCTTACCTGTAAAACTCCTCTGTCTATGAAATACTGAAGGCAAATTTGAACAAGCTGTAAGTTTGCAAGGGGGTTCACAGTTTCTGTTCAAATTATTTTTTTTTTTAATTTGTGATCACTTTCAGATTTTTTTTTAAGTGAGAAGTGCAAAAATATGCAGCAGGAATTACTGTTTGAGAACCTCTTCAGCATCCAAGCTGGAGAAAGTTTTTTCTTGAATCTTCTCATCTCGCTCCATTCTTCCTCCATTCCCCCTTTCTCCTGGATTACTCAGTCTCAAAAGCATCCATGCAGCCATGTGTCATGCTTTAATATATTTTCTATTTAGAGTGATGTGTGTGTGTTATGCCTCCCAAGGAAGGGGGGATTACTACAACTGCAATGATACCAAGCAAGGAGCATTTTTTGTCTGTTGTGGGACAGTAACTCCTATTGTCAGAGCTATAGAAAAGCTTCTGGTCCCACCACAGCAGACTCTATGCAGCCTTTCTGATCAACAGTATAATTCCTCACCATTATCAAAAGTAAAGAGGAGAAAATGTGAGGAAAATTGTTTACAAAACATCAAGATCAACTGCTCACGATGTTCCACTTTATTTTTAATACAAGGAGAAGCACAGCACTGCAAAGCAGTTTTTAATTAGCTGCTTTCTCCCAGCAATACTTTTGGCTTTGTACAAGAGTGCCAAATGCCGATATTTATATAACTCAGTAATGGTTATGATTTTGCTTCAAAAATGTTATTTCAGTGTGGCAGTGACATCACCCAACGAACCCTGATGCACGTGTGGCTTCAGAAGAAGTCTCGGGGAAGAGATTGTCTTTTAGGACCCTCAAATGAAAAGTTTAGTCTGGATTAGGCTCAGAAAAAAAAATAAATTTCCGAGCTTCTTCCTCCACATTGGAGAAGGGAAACCATGGCCAGAAAACCACAGACAACACTCTCAGTGACACCAAATCCCTTAACACCATCTTCTCCCTTGTAGAGTGGCCACAGCACTCTGTGGGCAATGGGCAAGGACTGACTGAGGCCAGTTAAAAGTGATGTGAGCTCAAGTACTTACTTGGAAAGAGAAGTTAATATAGAGGGATTTCCTGAAAAATGTATCCAATACTAACTCCTTCACAACTGTATTCCTACTGGAGGTGCTTTAACCTGCCACAGTTAGCATCTGCTTTCCCCAGTTATTTTCTTTAGAGGTTTTTATTCTTTCCTCCACTCTTCAGAGTGGTGGTTTCTGCTCAGGGAAGTGCAGACACTTGGGAATTTGTGGGCTTCACAGGGTCTGTAAAAGATAACTAGAAAAATGAATCCATCATTCAGAAGTTTCAAAATAAATTGCTGTGGAGGAGCTGGCTCTGCTACTGGAAAAAAAATTAAGTACCTGCCTATTCAAATGGCTGAAAACCATTATTATAAAGCCATTTTGAGAATAAGCTCTTGGGCTTATGCTCTTTCATTTTCCTAAAAACAATTCACAAATCACCCACAGCAGTCAGAACAGATTCCCCCACCAAAACCCCTCCTTCTGCCCCATTTCCATGTATTTCATGTCCTTGGCTATGGGTTCCTGCTCTGTCTCACCCACACAACATATAAGTGTGCTCCTAAAATCTACCTCTCAGTTAACCAAAACTTACAAGGGGTATAAATGGATTTAATAAATGCAGATAAAATCTAGATCATCACCAGGAATTATTGCCAAATCAAGTGCTCTTTTCAGTATTATCCCACTCTAAAAATGCTTTTTTTTTTCCTTCTGCCTTGCTCCCTGTAAATCACTGCATGCAATAGGAACACTTCCAGTTACAAAATATGCATGAGGAGTGCCCAAGATATTCTCCAAGTACCCAAGGGTGTCTTTTAAAAAGAGCCCTGCTCTCTGTTCTGCGTAGTAAAAACTGAGAGATTCCAGGACAAGGACCTATACGGGCAGAATATTAAAGAAACATAGATCTTTTAATATATTGAGAGATACAACCAGAAGTAAATGGAAGTTAAACCATGACAAATTCCCAGACAAATGAGAATAATTGAGTATTTTTAGGGAAGGTGTATATGGGATGCTTTTGCAGTTCTAGTGTAGAAGCAGGAGACTCCCATGAATCCTGGCTGCTTTTCTACCCAAGAGTCAAATCCAGTTATCAAGATCTACGTAGCATAAACAGATGAAATAAGACAGCCCTCTTGCTGCAGTGGGTCAGACCAGGTGAGTGACTTTCTCCTTCCAGAATCAAACACAGAGTTGAAAGTTGCTGAAAGACAAAGTCTAGTCCAAAATTACTCTGAACTTCTGGGCAGTTTGGGTACTGTTTTGTTCTTGAAAAAGGTCAGTTGCATTTTCACAAGAGAGTCTTAAAGAGATTTCCAAGATGGTTGAAGGCCCAGGCCATCACTGAGCTGAGTGCTCCCTCTCAGGACTGACATTCCTCGGTTTGTTGTTCAGGACTGGGAGGACTGCAGTGGATTACCTGTGACCAGCCCCAAGAGCACAGAACAGTCATCTCCCACACAGATGCTGTAGGCGTAATCGTGACACAGGAAATTACACAGCTAACAAAACCCATGAGGTCTTCTAATGTCCTGTGGATAGGGGGTTTCAATGGGATCCAGATCACTGCCCTGTGCAGATACTTTTAAAAATTCCAGTCAAGTGTACTTGAGATACAGATGTGAGTGTCAATGCAGGATCACATCTCTAACGCTTATAAGATTTCACTGTGTGTAAACTGATGCAAAGTGCAACCCTCTACACTCGCTGGCATCCTCTTTCTGTTATTTACTAGATCCTCCCCAAATCATCCCACTAATAAGTTTACCTGTATTAACTACTCCAGGAGTATGTACAGCACTAAAATAAAACAAATCTAATTATGTTGAAATAAAATGATGTAGGTGTTCCAGCCTGAAGAGTCATTTAATATTCAACTATGGGCAAAAAAATATAGTGAAAGATTGCCAGAAATACTGATATCCATCTTCCATTTCAAGAGCAATTCATAATGATTCCAAATATAGTTGGTCCTATAAAGAAAACAGCTTTTGGTAAGAGTGCAAACTACGTCATCATAAGAAAGAAAATCAGAAACATATGCTTCTAATGGTAGGAGGAATTTTAAACTAAGTCAGCAATTCAGTGTCCTAATAGTAAATCAGAGAAAAGAGGGGAGAAAATCTCTACATGCCAACCCCATCCTTTCAGGGTGAAATTTGGTGATAAACTCTTGTCTGGTCTTTCAGTGTCTAGAAGGAAGACCAACTTAAGGACACCAGCACTATCTAGAGGAAGCCCCACTAGGTAAGACACAAGACCATGTTCCCCACCCTCTCACAGAAGCAGCCTTTTGGATTCCCTTGTTCCAGTTTTGTGTCTATGTGGAGGGAGCAGAGGGGACATGGCCAACCCCTGGCAGATCCTCCCTCTGCAGGCCTCAGCCACAGCAGCTGAAATCAGCAGCAACACCATAGAACACCCACTGTTCCCAGTCATAATCTAGAGATGGCACAGAGCTCTCTCTGTGGGAAAGCCAGAATCCTGCGTGGGCTCAGTTGAGCCTGAGTTAGGAGGACATGAAGAAGGAGCAACTACCTTTGGAACACTAAATCCCCATCTGGGCTATGGCCCTGTACTTAGCTGTATCAATCCAGGAGGCACAGGGATGAGGAAAGGAGGCTGTGCAGCATGTTTGCTGTGTATAAAGCCCTGAGTCCACACTGTACTACCACACAAGACAAAGCCCCTGCAATCCACATGGGTGACCTCAGCTCGGGCTTTTTTTCCCTTTTTGCTTTGGGCCAAGATTCTCTAGGGCCAAGGGAGCCTCTAGGAGTCATGTAACCAAGTCCAACAACTTTGAATTTTCCTATTGACCAGAATAGCATTAGATCGTATTACCCACGTCTATTTGTTAATGACGAATGCTCGTTTACCCATGCTGGTGCTACATGGCTTGGACGTGTGTGTTGAACACCATAAATGGCAAGGATGATGCCTTCAAGACATAAACACTGTGGGACACGCAGCAGTTTCCCCCAACAGCAATTTTCTCAGAAACACACAAAAAACAGAGAAGGAAAAGTTTCAAACTTCACGAAGATTTTCAGCTTCCCTCCCACTAACCCACTTGTAGTAAATATAAATCAGACAGCCTTTGCTATTACTGTAACATAGAAAAGGGAGAACTGGCATTTCTATGTCAGTATCAATAAAAGCTTCATCTTTTTGGATCATGTCATATCCACGTATTTGCTGTGGCTTGTATAGGAGAGCATATATAAAATAATGAAAAAGTCCTTTTCTCTTTGTTTTCAGTTAGAAATCCCCCATTATCCCCTTTAAGAGCAAAGCTGTGAACATTTGCTGCTTTTTCTTCTAATTATCAAGTTTACAGCAGACATGGGAGTGACCAGATTGCTTCGGACTGGAGAGATGCTTCTTGACAAAATGCATTCTGCCAAGTGCAGCTGCTGAATGTGAACTCTTCTGCTTTTGGTGGAGGAGAAAAAAAAATTAAACAGCTGAGAAACAACCCCACGCCAGCATGGACTTTTCAAACCAGTATTTCAGCATGAATTAACTACTGCACTCAGAGCCCAGTCCACCAAGGCCTGAATCCATGCCAGTGGCCTGCAGGGAGTGGCTGTTTAGCTGAGGCTGTAAAGATATGTATGTGTAAGTCCAAAAAGGTCTCAGTTTAATCCCTGGTGCGTCAGCCAAGACAGGAGATATCACAAAGGTATGAAGATATTTGAAGCAGGTTGTTATTTTATTTTGTGGGAACCAAAGAGATTATTTATAGAGATTTGGACTAATCTCAGAAGGAGACACTGCTGGTTGTGCAGAAATGTATCTGGCACAGTTCACTGCTACATATTTGTCCATTGATTTTGGTTCAGTACAGAGCTGTAATATATATTACATTATTTTCAAAAGCTTCCTACCAATATCCCTTCTCAAGTTATTGAACTAATTGTCAAGAAATATATATAAATTCTGCTATTTATATTTTAAGTGCCTTCAAAGAAGAACCTCTTAACTCTAAGAAGGCTTCAATTCACCTATGTCTACTTTCCTGGACAAGATTTAAGGGGCAAGTCAAGGAGGCAAAAGCATTCCTGTTTAATGTAACGCTGCATAACTTTCATTTGATAAAACAGCTGGCAGAGTAAAAGCTGCCTGTCACCTATCCTTAGGGAGATGATTTCATAGTCCATTTACTGATACAACTTGTCAGTATTAAAACTAACCCACATGTTTCTGCACTTAGAGAGATTTAAGACCTGGGCAATATAGCCAGATGCCTCTGATATCCAGCGACACAGAAATATGGATGCAAGCAAGGAAAATGTTAGGCCTTATTTTGAAAACTGGTTTGGTTAATAGGCTTAAAGTCCTAAAATTGCAGAAGCTCAACCCCTTACTAGGGCCACTCTTAGTTCAGGATAAAAAAGATCTATTCTGGTTAAGCCGATGCCTTAGGAACATAAGACACAATTAAAAAAATTAGAATTTCTGATTTTAAAAAGATAATCAACATTTGGAACAAAATTTTCATCAGCATTTCCTTGGTCAAACTGATCACCAAGGCAGACCCCTGGTGTATGTCTGCCCTTGTTAAAAGGTAAATTCTGTACCTACAGATTTTTTAAACTTTTATTCCCTTCAGAATTCTTACTGAGCACGAACGGAGTGCTGTATGAGTAGGCATTATAAGAAAACAATCAATATGTATCAAGCTGACAGCTGCAGACTTAGTTGGTCAAATAACAATTAATTTATGCAGCTGTCAGTCCAGGATATTTTGGATATATTCCAAACACAGAGGTTGCTGTCAGGTTTAACCTGATGCAGCAGAAAGTGGGATAGAGTACAAATATTTCCCCATTTTATTATGGCCAGAACCCTTCTTTCAAACTCTGGTTTAAGACACCTAGAATTGTTAATGAGACACAAAATTTAATTGTGATTCATCTTCTATAAATGAAAACAGGAGGTGTAGGTTGCCAATGGAGTTGTTTTAAATTCACATCGGAATCTCAGATAAACCTGCCCACTGATAGCCTTACTGTCTAACTTCATATAATGAAGGCCAAAAATACAGTAACTTGTGTTTACAAAGCATTTTAATATGCAACTAAGAGCAAAAAACTGCTTTGGACAAGGAGTACTCAGAAAAACTGTCATTTCTGATAAGATTTCTGTTTCTACCTTCTAGAACTGACACTTTTGGAATACTTGTTTATCCTCCCTGTACATTCTGATCCACTTAGAAATGCATATTTGATGATTTCCATGGCAAGTGAGATTTGAGCTCAGATGCAGCTGCGTACCTTGAGGATGCTTCCAGCTGGCCAGATGATTCTTACCTTGCATTTACTTGTTCTCTTTATGCAGTGCTTCACAAATTATAATTCTCCTTCACTCCAATAGTCCAGTGTTTTATGAGTTACTGATGTGGATTTTAACAGCATAGAAGTAAGAGAAAGGATTACTCATTGAGTTACTTGGATTATGCATCTAAAAACTTACCCATCATCAAAATATGGTCACCCTGGGGTTAGAAACTGACTCCCAGCAGCAAATCACAACAGCTTATTACAAAACACTGAATTCTTCCAGTTCATGTTTCAAGACAAAAGTAGAGAATAAAGGCAAAATGCAATAGGTTGATAATAACAAGGACATCTTCACTTCCCTAATGTCATGAGATGTTTAAACAGCTTTTGTACTTTGTACTTCTTCCAAATGAAGAAATTACTTCCATGGAAAAAAAACCAAACCCCTTATTTTCAGACAAAACCTTCCAGATTACCTATGAAGAATCTTGGGAGAAAAAACAGAAGAGGAAGTATTTTGCCTAATGAAGCCACCTAGGAGTACATCGAGTACATCCTCAGCTGCTTTTAGGCACCAAGACATCCTCGAAGTTGAGAACTGCAAGCACTGGAGAAAATGCTGTCCCTACTACCAAAGGCACGTGCTTGCAAATTATGTAACTCTGGTTAAAACCTGTGGGTGAATCCAGATTTAAAACTGAGTCATTTATCAGACTTTTAGATCTTATTTAAAAGGCTTTATCCATCTTAACAATTCTTTCCTTTTAGGTAACAGACAATGGCAATATAATCAGATACTTGTATCCCTGAAACACAATCATAACCACCTTCCTGAGTATTACATACTAGAAAATAAGGCACATATTCTTCAGCTAGGAGCTCTGAAAGGACCCTGGCTTTGTTATTCCACCTATGCACAGGTGGAGCTTCGTCACAGCACCAAGCCTGCCAGAGTCAAAGATGCATTTAGACAATGCTTTCAAGCAGAGGGTGTGACTCTTGGGGTGTCCAGTACAGAGCCTGGAGCTGGACTCAGTGATCCTTGTGGTTCCCTTCCAAGTCAGGATATTCTGTGATTCTGTGTGGCACAGAAGCAGACACCACCTAAGGCTGACAAACACATTCTGCTAATTTGGACCCTTCTTAGAACCCTTTCAGGACTCAGATGTTACTTCCTAGAATTATTTTTAAAGTTGGAACATTGAATGACAATGTGCTTCCATGCCCTCCTTCTAACATGGATGTGCCATTTTTTGAGATGAGTCAGGGTATGGGGTGACCTTGCAGGACAATAATTATGCCAGGGAGATCTGGTAAACCATTGCCACCACCCAGGAGAGAAGACAGTTGCGTCACCACCCAGCAATTACAGTGAAATGACTTATCACACTATAATCTCCTTGAAGGAACACAGCTGTCTGGGTGGGCAGGGTGTGAAGTCAGGCTGAGACACAGAAATGCCACACACCATCCCAGAAGCATGACCCAGCACACTGCACGTGAATGAAATTGTGCAAGACCAGAGATGATAGAAAGGATTATATGATTACTACTTCAGAGGGGATTTTTCTCTCTCATTTGATGTATTTTACAGATTTTTTAAGATGCCTTGATCTGTTTTCCTACATCTGCTTACATCTAATCTAGCATGAAATGCAATCCAGGCAGTTCTGGCTGCAAGTCTTCCCCTGCAAAGTTTCCAGCATCTTAGTGATGAAGAATGGTGTCAGCTTTGTTTCAGGTTTCACATTTTTTTCACTTGGATGAATTCTCTGCAGCAAAACTATTTGCTTAACACTGAGCCAACTGCGAGTGCCAAGGCAGAGCTGCCCTGTGCCATATACAGGGTCAGATTCCCTTTCGCCTGAAACCCGAGAAGGGCAATTCATCCAGACTGCCTCTCCTTGATCCAGGAGATGATCTCATGGTTTAGGCTGATGTCAGCCTCCAGGCATGCCCAACTGTCCCCCTACCCTGAGTTTTGTAGATCCTGGCTCCTTTCCACGCCTGCCTGCCTCCCTAGCAGGGATTTCTGCAGAAGTGCACAGCTGTAAGGGAGGCTCCACGGGCAGGCACTGAGGTCCCTCCAGGCACCCAGATCAGCCCAAAAGATGTATGGTCATCACTTGCTTCAACGATTAAGCAAATCCACGCATGGTGCCAACAACTATATTCTTGGAAGGGCCCTACCCTGACACCACTGACATCAACATCATTAATGGTACCACTGGGTATCACCCCCAAACTGGTGGCTGCATGTCTGAGCACCCTGAGCCATCCTTGGGGATGCAGGGCCTCACTGGGGAACTGGTTTTTGGGATGCCCTGGACTTGCAGTTGGCAGGGCTTGGAGCATGGCAGCACAGGGAGAGCAGAGTCAGCCTTCTGTCACCCCAGCGCAACTGCAGTGGCATGAGCAAGCCAGGTTTTAACAAGTAAATCTACGTAAAAGCTTTCTCTGACAGTGATTACTTAATATAACAACCAGCTGTCTCTTCAATTCTTGCTGAGGCAGCTGATCTTCTCACCATTATTCACAGAGGAGAAAAAACAGAGAAAAAAATAAAAAAGCAGCAATCCTGTTTTGTATATAGAGTAAGCAAAGCACCAGAGAAATTATGATACCTGACAGACAGAGATGTCAAGTGCTTTTTTTTGTGTTTTCATTTCCTAACCATCCATCCATTTCTTGACAGAAAAAAAGGGTTCTTATTGCTGGGTTGCAAAGAGGTAATTAGTCATTAACCCCTTAAAGGTCAATCCCATGGCTTTTTGTACACCAGCTACAGAATCTAATTACCATCACTTTTATATTAGCACTTATCAACATAGGATCTGAATGTCTCCTCTTTAGTTCAGCTGGCCCTGTACTCTGCTGTGTAAACTCTGACAGAAAAACAATTACCATAGGAGAACATCAGTGGGCACCAGCAGAGCCTCCAGACTGGAAACCTCGAGTATGGGACCACCCAGGCCTGCAAGGACTGTATTTTCTGACCCAAAGACAACTGTGGCTTGAATATACGGGTCTGTCCCACAGAGCCATTCTGGAACGTTCATCTGAATTAATTAAATGCCAGAATTTATGTTAGGGCACATTAAACTTCTGCATGGCCAATTTTATTCAGAATTAATGTAGCCTTTGATTCCAAGTTAAATTGTGCAGAAGAGTTTAATAAGAGGTAACTAATGGGTTTCAAAACTAAATTTGGATTTGTCTTCCTGGAGGCTATGGGGTCAGCTCTGGAGGGATGGAGCATAACAGAGATAAGAATCTGGGACAGAGAGGTTTTACAGGGAGTTTGTCAATGGGCTGCTGGAAAGGAGCAAAGAGGTACAGTTTTTTAATTACCCCTGCAGCCTTCATGTAAATCTTGAGAAGGGATGATTCTTCCACATTTGTTCTCTTTAACATGAGGAACAGCACTGCCCTCTGGGACGGAGCAAGGGGCCCCTTTGACCATCATCTGATTTATGAGAGAGCAGGAACCCTCCACCCACATTAGGAAAACCTTTCCTTGCTGTTTTTTGTTTAGTTTCACGTTGGGTATAGCCCTGACCTCCCAGGCTTTGCAGGGGGACACCTCCCCTCCTCTCTCCCTGCCCTTTTTCCCAGCAGCGGTTCCTGGCTGTAGGTGCAAGCATATAAGGAATGAGGCAGTGCCTGGGCATGAATCACGGCCTGAACAACCTGTCTCCTGAGGAAACGGGGATGGAAAGCACTGGCAGAAGTTTAGCTGACCTGCTAGGAACAGTTCACTCTGTTTAACAGGAAAAATAGCCTCAGACCTCAGTAAGGCAAGGATTTGATTTGTAATGAGGAATTTAATGGTGCATCTTCCAGAGATCTAGGATAGTGTAAAGAGGAGGGAGAGAAGGGAAGAGATACCTAAATAGTTTAGAAATTATTTTTAAAATCCCTGTTCAGCAGAAACTAGCTAAAGCAGAGTATGATTTGCTAGCTAGACAGTATTGCTTAACAAGACACATGTGCACATTATTGCCATTAAGCAATCTAAACCTGGGCACAGTGCTACACACAGTATATCGTTCCTGCCCTTGCTTTGCTCTGACTCAGCACTGTCTCTATGACTGCACAGGTATTACCCAGGCAGCAGAGCGTTTCTTGTGATAAGTTGTGGTGCAGCCAAGGAAAAAAAATCCAAAACCAACCCCATACACAAATCAGGCATATTTTTCTCCATCTGACTTACAAGCTTTTTTTTTTCTCTTTAACTAGAACCTCAGACTGCTGCTTCTCGGCAGTCCAACTCTTCACACTATGCACTGCCTTCAGGAACCCATCTAGCAGATGATTCTTCTTTCAGCGTGTTCACACCTGCGCAATTACCATAAGTGGAAGAAATTTCCTCTATTCTACAGCAAACAATGGATAGGATTGCATTTCTCTTACTGCTCAAAACCAGAACACAGCTGCTTTCAGAGCAGGTTATGAAACTCCCCACACATCAAGTCAGAAAAAGTCTGTGTCACACAAAGTGCTGTTGCTCCCCACAGCCAGCTAATGGAGTTGTGACAGTCCATTTCTAGAGATCCCATTATCTTCCTCAAACAGATTCTAAGCCATTCTAAGCATGTTTTCCACATGTCCTAATGTCTCAATTGAAGACATTACGAAAACTCCCCTCTTGATGTGGTACCAAACACAGGTGCCCAGTGGGACCCTCACCCTGCTCTAAAGCATCTGAGCAAGGAGAGCTCAGCTTCCTCACCAATTTCACTGGAACTAATTACTGTCTGAAATTAGGCACATGCTTAAATGGTTTGTCAGGCCCAGGCTCCTGGATTAACTGCAGACTCAGTCTCTCCCAATACATCACTCGACAGTGAGCTCCTTCCCACTCTGTCCCCACCCATCCGAGTCTTCAGGGAATGTTGCCATGGATTTACACGGGACACAAAAGAGTCCATATTGGAAGAACCCTGTTAAGGTTGCTAGGCGTAAATATTGACTTAACGGCTCTTCCGCCTTTTTTCTTTTTTAAGAACACATTTTTTGGCCATGGCTGGAAAAATAGAATTATGGAGTATGCATGATTCACTCTGGCACTCACACAAACATGCAGATCAGTTGGCTGGCAGCTCGGCTCCTCTGTTCGCAGAACATCGCTCCTAAAATGTGTCATTTTGTTTTGGCAGCAAGAGCGTCCAAGCCCACAGAGAGATAAAATCTCCCACCTTCCATGTACTTCACATGGGGGTCCCTGACCTCACCCTGAACAGAATATTGGATTAATACTCCCAACAGCTTTTCAGTTCAGACACACAGAAGGACTGACAGAAGTTTTTGTTTCACACTAAGAGCCCGGCCCAGAAACCTTCCCTCTCACACCCACTCTCGTGGGTCTGCTGACAGAAGAGAGGACAGGAAAGCAACTGCAGGTAAAACTGTTTATTTGAAAGTCTTTCCAATAAAAACTGTTTCACAGCCAATAAATATTGAGACAGACAATAATCTTGTGACAGAAAGAAAGTACCAGAGGTGAGAGGGGACCCAAGGCTTCTGGTCACTGGATTCATGTTTTCATCACCAGGCTCTACTGCCTATAGTACTCCATGCTCAGTCTTTTAACCCTGAATGCAAAAAAGTGTTTCTCAAAGTATTACTTCAACACACAGCATCATTCAAACTCACTCCCATATTGATTCTGCCAGATCTGAACGATTTGGCAAGACTGGCAGGGGGATGAATCGTCACCAGACATGCCTGAGAGTACAAAGCATATGGGACACTGTGGGTATTGATGCTGGACATGCCAGCACAATCTCTGTTTCTATAAACCTGCTCACCAGGGCATGAGCAGCTCACCTGAGAGCTGTCAGAGATTGTAGGGAGTATATTCAGGATTTCCTACCAGACCTCAATTTGACATAAAACTGGGGAACTCAAGAAGAGTTGTTGCATTTCACAACACTTAGCAGAGGTTTGCCAGAAAGCACGGAGCTTGTCAGGAGAAAAATCAAATTCTAGTGATTGAAGATAGGAGGAGAAAGTCCAGAGAAAGACAAGAGATCCTTCTCTGAAGGATCTCAATGAGTTTGCCTGCTTTTTACCTAGGCCAGGTGTCTTTGGGACTTTTATCTCATCAGAGTTTAAGCACCCTCAAAACACATAATGCAAAACCAGATAGGGAGACTGGGATCAACACATGTGCATATTTATATTTGCTTTGCATCCACATGTGCATATTTGTATTTGCTTTGCACCCATCCTCTGTGTCTCTACACCTTCCCCTCGGGGAACAGGGACCAACTGCTCCTGCCAGGCATCCTCTGCACATCCTCCAGATGAGTTGGTTCAGCGCATGGCACATTAAGGCTGTGGCACCTCACAGCTCTGCAGGGATGCCCAGGGCTCTGGGGTCCCACCCAGTCATTAAACAACACAAGAACTAGCCATTCCCACTCAGTGTTGAGCTACAAGAAACAAAAACAAGGGCACTTAGATGGAGCTTAGCAACAGCTGCTCAGGATCCATTCAACCGCTCTCAAATCTATTTTTACTGACAGCTTTTGAAGCAGTGAATTCATTGAACAGAGAAACAGGTTGATATCCCTTCTCCTCAACTGTAGGCAGAATCTAGATTGTTATTTTCTAAACGTTTCCTTGGTGGCACATACAAATTCAATACTGCATCTGCAAGCAAGGATGTCTATTTTCAGAATAAAGACAATGACAGGCAAAGTTTGTATTAGCAACAGCTAAGTAGAAGACACCAGGAGATAAAAAATGGACATTCTCTTTTAAGGTCCTAACGTGCATACAACAAGAGATTGAGTAGATTTAATTGCATGAAATTAGGAATTTTCCGCCCACTCTCCTGCCCTTGCAGCTGGAATAGCACAGGGTGCTGCCTCCTGGTTTCTCAGGAAATTGTTTGCAGGGAACAGAAATATTTCACAATGCAGAAGCAAGAAATAACCTGAATGATTTCTCTGCTCTACCAGCTCAGGGTGAAGGCTGATGCAAGACAATTCTTACTGCATGTGGATATTGCTGCTCTTACACCCCACATGAGCACCAGGGGACAAACTCGTCAACATAAAGACTCTCAAGCTGTGGTTATTGGCCATTATTGCCTGGTTACAGAGATGGCAATGGTTGAGTTTTATGATGGGTTCTCAATAACACTACCCAGCAAGACAACATGCTGCATTTGTCACTGGGTTTACATTGTACTGACCCGAGGTGGTCCCAGCAATAGGAAAGCACCACTACAAATAGCTGTAGCTGTTTGGAGTCCCCATTTATGTCTCTCAATTGAAAAGGATCCCCTCTGCCTACTGAAATGTCTGAATTTGCCCTTGAACCAGCTCCTTCGACTTAGGCTGGCTGAGCTCTAAGTTCATCCAGTTAGTTTTTAGGATCTGTTTTGTCACGAGGTACCCAGATAATCAGCCATCAGCTCTGACATGACCAAGCACTGGGGCAAGAAGTCCCACTTGGGACAGAAGTGCAGCAGGAGTCAGTGTCCCAGGCCAATGTGGAGTTAGTGCTTTGTAACTGTGCTACTTTTAACTCAGTGAGAAGAAAAGGTACTTTTAGAAAGTAAAACAAACTACATGAACCAATCCTAAAGTACCCAATCTCTTTCCATTTCCTAGAATGAAAGTCAAGGGTGGTAAGTTCAGATCCAAATGTCTCAAGTCAGGTGAGATGAGGAAGATGTAAGGATCAAGCCTCTAATAACTACAGTGAATTCATAGCAATTGAGAAATGCCTTTTGCTTATCCATGTATTCCAGCCAAAGTAAGGAAAAAACACATCCCCCCTTCCAGAAACACAGAGGTACCACTCATCTGCATGTCACAGGTTAACACCATCTCCTATGACAATCCATAGCACATCATCATTTTAGAGCAATTCATAAACAGACTGTTTTAAGCATTTAAAAATTATAACACTGCTCCTGCTCTCCTCAAAGCCTGTGACACAACTGCTGACATTCTTAGTGGATAAGGTCTTTTTATGGCACCATAGACTTACTCCAGCCTAACTCCTTTCCTACCTGGCAGTTATCTGGTTGCATTCATAAAAAAAAAGAAAAGAAGAGCATTTCTCAAAATATTTTCAGCACCATTTAAATTTGCATGACCTTGTCTGCCTGTGATGGGCTGAACAACTTGTCAGTCACATTTGTCAATTGCTGTCTCTTAAATGGAAGAGTCTAACTGAAGCACAGAGGCAGAAATGAAGGTCTAGTACTCACTTTCTCAGCACCGCGATTTCATTCTCTATGCTGCTTTCCTTTCCCTTCAGCGCCTTCTTGGGGATGCATTTGACTGCAAAGAGTTTCCCACTCGCTCTCTCTTCAGCCAAAACAACTTCAGAGAATGCACCCCTGAAAGAAGAGAAGAAAAGCCCTGGTTTAAAGTGGTGCTTTTTCTTTGAAAGCTGTTAAATGAAACACAACCTTTGAATACAGTTCTTCTGGTGTCCTTTGGAAGATGCTCTTGTTAAACACAGAAATGACATTACAAGCATCTTTCTTTGCCTTTATAAACATATGGAGACACTGACACTCATGCAAAGCATTAAAGGCTTGCCAAATACAACAATTTTAATAAAAAACCACAGTCCAGCAGAGATATGAGCAGAGCTTGAAAATTAGAAAGTACCATTTGTGTACACAGGGGCATGGACCACAGTCTGGCTGCTGACTTGGTGGATGATGTACTTTTCCCCCTTCTGAGAATTTTGGAGGTTTAATTCAGAAAGCAGCACAAAGTCCCCAGGATTAAGGGACACACCAGTGCCCGTAGTGCTCCTGGTTCCTCAGTCACCACAAGAGGTCAGGGCCCCCACTCTGGTACTCCCTGGCTGCCCAGAGCTTCTCCTCACCACTGGATCAACCCTGACTCAGACTGTGTCAGAAATTCTCTATATATACAGAGTTATTCCACAACACAAAGTGATGTGTGTAACCACTAAAGCCAAAGAATTAGATTAAATCACAAGTCCAAACGTTGGCCTTAGTAGCAGCCTCCCTATGGTTACCCCAGAGAGGGGTACACAAATGAAGAAACATCATCACAGCAGCCAGTCACTAAGTGCCAAGAGTGGGCAGTGCCTCTCCTTCATTAGGTTATTTCATAACAGAGTATTATTTCTTGCACTGTCAGTGCTTCCTTCCAAGCCTCGGAACCTGACTGAGAAGAGGCCAGGAAAACATTATAGTCAGTGCTATACACACATTTTTTTGGTTCCCAGAGTTTTTTGAGCATTTGAGCATCATTCAGACACTGCTACTCTGGCCAGACTTTGCTGTTTTACATTAGGACCATCCTTATATTCTGGAACTTGTTACTGGTTTAGCAGCAAGGTACTGGGCAACAGAGAGCATTGACCCAATGAGGAACAGCAAATCATTGCCCCTATTCACCAAAATCTCGTCCTGAAGCACCCACTTTGTCGAAGAGAGATCAGATCCAAGCACGTGTCTAACCCAATGACAACTGAAGGATCAGGGAGAGCACCCTGGTCCAGTGCAAGGTGTCCCTTGCCCATGGCAGGGGTTGGAACTATACGATCTCTAAAGTTCCTGCCAACCCAAACCATTCTTTGATTCTATGATCCAACAGCTGAAGGTTTGTGTTTTATTTATAAGAAATAAAAATTCTTATAATAAGAAGAAATAATAATAATAAATAAAAAGTGTTTCCTTTATTATTTCCCCTCATCAGCAGATTATTCTGCTCTCCTACATAGCTCACTCTGGAGGCTCAGAAGGGTGCTGAGCAAACCCAACCATGCTCCAGCCTGCTCTTAAAAGGTTAATGTTTGGTCACAGCTTCATCTGGCTACCACCAACTTTCTCTGGCTTTCATTCCCCCAACTGCTGCTTATCTAGACATTTGTGGATAAACAAAAGAATTTCCTTTCCTGGGCAGGCTCCTCCTTTTTAAGTCATGCACTTGGATGACACAACCAGGTGGCTGTGACCTCACCAACAGCTCCCGAGTTGCAAAACAGCCACATGAATCATTAAGTGGATAAGCAAAAGAGGCTGCTGCTCTGGAAACAAAGTACCTGTTTAGCAAGAAATGCTTTTGTAGCCAGCACATAGGGAAATAGTGACAGGAAATTTAGGGATGGATGAAAAAAAGAGTTTTGCATGCTCTTACACAGCAGATATTGGACAGCTTGTCTACACGGGGCAGTGATACTATGAACCAAGAATGTTTTACCTCATTTTTACTAAAAAGGAGAGAATATGGCTACGTTTATGCCACTTGGAGTAGCAGAATGATTCACTGTTTTCTGCTTTGTGTATAATACACCACAGAACATTAGAGCATCACAGGCTCCAATTTAGGGTTCACACAACTGATCCAAATGCCTTGCACAAATAAGCCACCCAGAGTGGTTTTAATTGTGTTCTTTGCTTTCCTGTTATCGACAGCCCTAGCCATTTAATTTACCAAATAAGGTTTTCATCCTGACCCTCATGCTTGGGACAGCCAGACCAGAACTGCAATAAAACCTTTTTGCTGGAAAGCCCTAGGACCTCTCGGTGCTTACCAGCTTTGGTTGCAGACCAGAGCACTCAGAAACTCACAGGGCTGCTCCCAGCTATATTTCATGAACCCCTTAAGTCCCATCTGCTTAAGTTCAACACTGCAGTTAGCTCCAGCTGTGTCTTGAACAAGCTCCTTGCCTTCAGTTAAATGCTGTTAGAAGCTGCAATATTTGCACCAGTCGTTTACTGATCACACAGTTCTCACAGTGTTTATGGGAGCACAGTGAGCTCCCATTCCAATCTGAGTTTCGTTGCTGATCTCAGACAACAGAATAGTGGAAATTCCTTTATTTCCCCTCTACACAATATAGCCAGCTTTGCAAAGCACCTCTATTTCAGCTGGCTCACATAATTTCGCTGGATTTCTTGCTCCACTTACCAGGACAGAC
Source organism: Erpornis zantholeuca (assembly GCA_013400515.1). NCBI lineage: Eukaryota > Metazoa > Chordata > Aves > Passeriformes > Timaliidae > Erpornis > Erpornis zantholeuca. Next base: position 512,377 of record VZTN01017320.1, read on the forward strand.
GTGGTTTCACTGGTTGGAAAGAGCCTCTGTGAATTTAAATGAAATTTTTTTGGGGAGCTCCAAGATACTCATGAAACCCAATTCCCTATCTCCTTAACAACCTTTCTCGTTAAAGCATGAAATAACCTGAAGCTCAGCTGAAGTGTTGGGTCACATGTCAACCCTGGGTACTGACAGGGTGCTTTTTTACACTGATTTTCCTGTGAGGCCATGGTATGAAATTGCTAATGCTGGGAAGAGTTCCTGGGCAGTGGGAGGGGGACAGCTGGGGTGGATCTGCTGGGAAGGCAGCAGGGAGATGTGAGGAGGCAGAAGTGAGGCAGTCTGCACTGTCCTGTGCACTAGATATGCTTCTGTGCTCGCAGAGCAAGAGAGGGAGGCAAAGCAACAAGACAACGCACAAAAGAGAGAGAAGTTAAGTGCTGGAAGGAAAGAGAAGAAAGGGAACAAATGCAGATAGGGATCAGAGTGTTCTGAGTGACAAGGACTCAGCAATATAGGGCAAGAAGAAAGAAATGGTGGGAGGGAGCACCAGCAAGAGAGAGGCAGCAAAGATACTCCCGGAGTCTGCTGGAGTCAGGGAAGAGTCAAAAATAATACTGAATAGATGGGCAAGCAATTATCATCATTTCAAACATGCAGATGAATTCATCCATCCTTAATGATACAGTCCAGCCTCCACTAAACCCCTGTTGACTCAGGCATGAATAGGTAAATACTAGGCAGCAAGTCAGAAAGACAAGGCTCATTTTCTTGCTGACAGCAATATATCCTACAGCAAATCTCCACCTCCTCAAAACAGTTCCCCAGAACTACCAGCTTAGCAGCCTTGCTAAAGATAATTTTTTCCCAAAAAGGAATTAATATTGCCTTTAAAATCATGATATTAATGAACAAAGCAATTTATCTCTAAGAATTAATTACAATTCTTTACTGAGATTTAAAATTTAATTGTGTGCAAAGTTCTATAAAGAAGTTTGGCATTGGAAAATATTGCATTTTACACCATCAGCATGACAGGACTTTTGTGAAAAGGCCATGGCTTCCATTAAGCATCATGACACAGTGTTGCATGATAAAAATGAAAAAACCCACAATTGTCACACTGTGATAAAGATTTTTTTTTTTTAATTGGGGAAAGAGGTTAACTAGTTAAAAGTCATGATTGTAAATGTGTCTGCAATGGTTGGGCTGCACCATTCCCTTCTGCTGGGAAGGAGGTAATTGCAACCTTTCCAGCACCCCCAGAGACAAAGTTTTTGCCTCTCTGAAGAGGAGCTTTGAAATCCTTCAGGGATTTTCCCTGTCCTGGCTGCAGATCATAGCAAACAAGTAAAAAAGTATCATGGCTTTGAGGAAGTAGGACAGTGGTGGAAATGGGTAAGCAAGAAACTTCTGCAAAATGAAACCACTTTTAGCTGCCAAAACCCGCGTGTGGCAACAACCTATTTTTGAAGGTTTTGACCATATTATCGTTTACCCTGGAGGAACTGCTCTTTTCAAACTTCTAATTAAGGCGTGGAATAATTTTATGATTTTGATAATTTCCATCTGAATTAGGAACAACGTAAGGAAAAAAAAAGAGATTAAAGGACTTGATGAGTTACATTGAGATAAAGGCAAATTCTAGAGGGTGCTTGAAATGTTCCTCACCCCTTTGCACACACCTGGACTATGCAGTATCCTGTGAGATGCCAATTTTTTAGAGTTTTAATGAATTTAAATTATTTCTCACACATTATTTTTCTTTTATCTAAATATGAGAATTTCAAGATTAACAATGGAATATGAACATTATTCATACCCAAACAGACTGGATTTTCTATGAGAAAGCAGTGGCTGCAAGGCTAGGGTATCCTGCAGATCAAAGCAAAATAAAGAACAAGTAAGTTTTTCCTTCTTCTGTTGACACTATAATTTAATATGAACATTAATTTCTGAAATACAGTCAACAGCATATACTGTGACAGCAAATCTGTTCTCATTCAACAAAAAAAATTACTGTGACAAAAATACTGACAAAACGAAGACAAAGAGCTGATGGAGGGATAAAACTTCATTTTTTCCATTCAACCTCCATGTTGTGCAGTTTTCCACTGCATTAGCAGGTGCTCTGTCAAACTAAGTCAACAGACATAGCCAGGAAACAGATTTCACATCTTCAGGCTGCACATAGCTAATGTTCTTAATTATGATACAATTGGCTTTCCACGTGTACTTTGCCCTGGCCAAACCAGGGAAAAAAAAATAGTGAACACTCAACATCAGAAAAATATACCATGTCCATAGCCCCTGAGACAGGAGACTGACTGCATCAAAGTGAGACCAACCAAACTAAAGGTGATTTTCATAGTGTGGCTTTGGCAACCACACTCAAATTCTCCTTGACTCCCCAAAGAAACGTGACTTTGGACTGCACCACAAACAGAGGCAGGTATGTAGGGAAAAAAGTCTTCACTAGCATTTTCACAGCTTTCTCCATGGGCCTCAGGGAGTTAACTATGAGACAAGCTCAGGCTCTGTGTAACTAGCACACACCAGGGTGATTCTCATCCTGCAGACCACTTTTCTACCGAGCCATCCTTCTGCACAACTCATCTTCTCTCTCTTGGGTATTTTTTAATTTTCTACTCAGTTATTTTTGTAAACACCTCACTCTCCTCACACATGATCCAGGTGAGTTCCAACATAAACCCAAACTGAAGCTGGAATGGAAGATTTTCATTCCAAAGTCACGTCCATCAGTGTTCTGACAGCTACATGAAAATGAACTTACAATTTAACTTTCAATAGCTCAGTGATGTCTGAATGCAAAGCTAACAACACTGAAGTGTGGAGAGGCTTTTTTGCCAGGCAAGAGGAAGTGGGATGAACTTTGGGGCAGTGCTACACATGGTATAGAAACCAAATTCCCTACATATTCCCAAGAACCAAACAGAAATTCATGGGAAAAGCTGACTAATCTAGTTGCAGCCATCTATTCTTTAGAGCACAAATACTTTTTCTAGCTATTTTCATTCATCAAACACCCAGTTCCAACTCCGCAGCCCCTTCTATGGCAATGCTTCCTCTGCCTGGGCAAGAGCACAAAAACTGGGATCACTGTATTAACACTGGTATTTTTAGCCTCCCTACTCATTTAGCTTCCATTAAGCCTCCCAGCCACAACTGAAAATGCTGTTTCCTGTCTTGGGGCCCCATGAGTGCCTGCTTTAACACCAGGAATGGCCCTGCCCTGGGCTGTGTCTGACCCTGGTTCCCCTCTCCAGGGCTGATCCTGATCCCTGCCCTCAGTGATGATCCCATGGAGGTGCCTGATGCCGCAGGCTGGGGCTGCTGTTAACCCATTCCAGACCATGAACAGCACTTCCCACTGTGTCAAAATGCTGTCGCTGTGTCCTGATGGACACTCCAACAATGGCAAGGTGCACAGATATTGTTTGCTGGGCGTTCCTGTAGCAAGAAGCTTCTTTCTGGAGCACTGACACCTTTCTCTGTGCCCTGAGCCATTATCCCACCCCCATTCCCTCAGCATTTTGTCCAAGTTCGGAGGTATCTCAAAACCACCGTGGGCTTGCAATGAGCAGCCACAGCATGAGAGGATCCTGGGAGTCACCATGCCCAGGGATGGACAGCACATCCCCAACTTCAAACTTATCTTTCTAGTCATCCTGCTGCTTTCCCTTTAACAAAATATTTGCGAGGAAGTGACCCCATCAATACCCACAGCTCTGCTGGGACTTATAGCCATGACCATAACAGAGACACCCAACAATATCACACTCCAGACAGAGCTTCTTCTTTCCTCTTCTTCTTCTTTCCCCTGTTTGGTTTCCACTCACCATTTGTCTGTGACAGATTGAGCAGCAAAAAGCTTTGATCTTGTGTAGTCACCAAGAGTTTTTCTTTTTGTTTGGATATAACCTCTATTTTTTGGGGGTACTATTACCTACAGTTACAACAGCTTTGTTTTGACAGTTTTTGTCACCAGAGTCAGCTGCAAGAATTTTAATGCCCATTTGAGGCTTATAATTCCTTCTAGTTTAGCTGCTCAATATTTAATAACCTCAGGGGAAAAAAAGAGCCCACCCACTAAAAGAACTAGGATTAAGATTGGAAATCCATGTCAGCTACTTATAGGAAAGCTACTTAGAGGAAAGAGACTTCTATGAAGCCTGAAAACACTGATTCAAAGTTGCACATCATAAAGCATGAATTTATGACAGTATAGTCAAGGTGGCTTCCTTCACAACCCTGGACCACCATCACCAGAAAGCAACAACCCCCTTACAGGGCAACAATCATTTTCACCCAAGTAAAAAATCCCCAGAAACAATGTGAACCATTCTGTAGCTGGAATTAGTTCTTTACTCCAGGATGAATTCCAAGGTCACAGCAGGGCATGGCACATACCAGCAGCACCACTTGTCACTCCAGCTCGCACACCAGCAGGGTGAAGGCACCAAAACACAAAATCAAGGAGACTCCCAGACAAGAAAAGCCATCAGGTGCAGAGCAGAACGAGGCATGCAGGCTTCAGTGACATAAAACTTGGATTCAAAGATGAATGAACCACACCAAGCACAGAAATTCCGAAGTGTTGGATAGTTTCTGAAGAACCTCTTCTCTTTCTGAGATGAACTAATTTGTTTGAGCTGCCTGGTGTATGCTAATTTAATAGGATGCCATGCAGTCTGTTCTGAGACAGTGATGCATGGATGCTAAAAAGGGAAACTGGCCCAGCTCAGATCCCCAGTCATGTTTGTTATTACAGTCATCTTCTTTCCTGAACTGTTTGCTCCTTTCTGATTAATCTGACCCCTATTAGAAAAGGAAGTATTGTCTTTAAAGGCCTATTACATTTACACTACATCCTCTGTGACAGTTACAGTAAACCTATCAAGAATCAAAAGAAAAGCATATAGTTCTCTGTGCTGAGATCTTCCTTCCATTATACGCTTCACAAATGAGCTGTTAAGCAGGTTTTTTCCCCCACTGATGATCATTTTCCTTCCAAAATGAATATTTAACTACCTTTTTTCCACTTTGATCTTATGAGTCAAAAGGATCTCCTTGTCTCCCAGGATTTATCTGATGGCAGCATTCTCACAAGAAAATAACTTTTTTCTTCTAATAATAACCTCAAACCTTTCTAGAGGCATAAGAGATCTCCATAATTTTTTTTTTCCGAAGTGTTTCCCTATTCCAGCACTGACATATGCAAGGTCTATTATTTCTGGAGATCTTATCTGGCCATACAAAGCAGATTACACCAATTTGAAAAAACATGATTCTTCTTTCTCCACATGGAAACTCAAGAAAAATCTGGCACACTGTGGCATTCTCCAGGAGGCTGAATCAATTACGGAGTAAGTGGATGATCTTGCACCTAGCAAAGCAATGCTTGTGCAGACACTCTAGTTTTGCTTCCAACAATTCCTACATTCCTTCTACAGAGGACTGTAATGAAGGTGGAACTAGCCACTGCCTAAAGATTAAGTAACTGCAGTTGTGACTAAACCATGGGAAACTCCCATTTAGCCAGCAGTTTCACCTAAAGGTGTCTGGAACTTCACAAATACAAGATGCAGAAGTCTGCACAGCACCTCATTCGTTCAAGTGTCACTTCCATCTTTACAAAATAAAGCCACAGTGTCAGTTCTGGTAGCCTTCCTCAGTGATCACAGGCAAAGGATTGTATAATTTCAGCTGTGCTTTTCAAACACCAACCCTGCCCTTCATGAACTGCCCTGTCCATTCCACAGACGAGGGACTTGAGGAACAGGAACTACATGGACTGATGTGGCACCTGCGGACATGGTTTGCTGGTGAAGATGGCAGCTGGACTCGGTGGGCTTGGAGACCTTTTCCAACTTGAACAACTCTGTGATTCCTCTTATTTAATTTTAATTACTTAAAACCTGGGAACTTTGTGTAATCTGAAAGTGCTCATTCCTGCTGTACTTTGAAAACCATCTCCAACAGGTGCTTGCATCCTATCCAAAATTACTGACATCATACTATGTGGCTGTAGGATCCTTAACCCTGTCAACCAAAAGCCCCCTGTTCCCTTTGCTGCATGACTTTGGTCACAGAAATCACCTGAGATGCCCAGACATTAGTGCAGATGATCACAGCACGGTTCCTGCCTATTCTAAGGGCAAATTAAGATTGGATAACTGCACCATGAAAGCACTGCACAACTCCTAGGATCTACTTTTTCCACTTTAATGCTTCAGATCCAATGTAGAGCCCCAGTCAGGAAGCACCTCCATGAATGTGATGAACAGCCACCGACAGAGGAGGCCACAGGGTTCAGAGCTGTCACAAGCACAGCTGGACAACTCCCATTGTCCAAGAGCCCTTCTGTGCCTCTGTGGAACTCTAATTGGCTTGCTCTCATCCTGTTGTCTCAGCCAGTCCTGCATATCCATTTTAAATATCTGGACTAAAAATGATGTGCATTTTGTATCCTTGCCCACTCCAAGTTGCTGATTAAAATTAAAAAGAGGGCGAGCAAAAGAAAGACAATTCAGGATGGTGGAATTCAAATAAACTGTTTTACAGCTCAGAACTTAGCTCTGGTAGGAAAAGGCACTGCAGGATATTCAGAGCTCCATCTGCAGCTTTACTCCCAATGGCCACCTCTCAAAACAGTAGGAAGTGTGTTTGCTTTTCTACTCCCCAGCCTCTTCACTCATGTATCCACATGCGGCTTCATGTCTGAGCTGAGGAACATTAAGAAACTCAGCAAACTGGTTTGCCTAGCAACCAGCAAGCTTGAAAATAAACACTCTGGCAAAGATTATTTCACTGTCACTGTAGACGAAGTTACCAGGGCCTTTGCAACTCACAGATACTTCCGCAAAAAGAATTGCCCCACGTTTTCCACATGCGCCACCCTCGGTCATTCTCATGAAAACTCAGCGCAAAAAGGGGTTTTCTTTCAGCTTCTGCTGATGAGAAATTTCTCCATGGCTCCATTTTTATGGTACTGTGTTGAGACTACTGAGGTTTCTTGCCAAATAGATTCAGGACCAGAACACCTTTCCTCCAATAAAGTCATAGTCATGAGCCTCCACACCGCTCTGAAGGCCCATCTTTGGATGTCATGGATTGTCGCAATGGGGTTTCTGCAACCTTCTCTGGTAAACAGCTTTGCCCGTGGGAAGAATCATGAGACGATATTTTTATGGATGTTCATGGATGTTCTTCTCCTCATGGCTGGGAGTCCAGACTCAGACTCGCCACCCCTGGGCGACTCCCCAGAGTTCCCCGGGCAGGGGCCGTGAGCAGCCAATGGGGTACAGAGCTTGGGTACATGTGACCAGGGAGCAGGGGTCGGGGAACCCCGTACAACCCATGCTTCCCACCCAGGGCCCACCACCCTGAGGGGTGCCCCAACAATGGATTGGCAAAAAGGAAACTCCCCAGGGAGATGTGAGGAGACAGAAGCTGCACCAGCTTCCATCCAAATCCTGCCCAGCCTAAGCACGGATCCAGATGAAGCAGGGAGCTAATGAGGCCTGGCAACAGTGATCTTCTGAGCTCATCCCATGCTTTTAACAGCAAAGAAGGCCAGTGACCCCTGCAGCAATCCTGTCCCCTGAGGATGGGAGCCATCCCTGCCTTGTGCTGCCTTGCCCACATGATGTTAGAAGATAGGGAATGAGGCAATGAGTCTTTTCAGCATGGCAGAGCTGCATGAGAGCAGCTGAGCATATCAGAGAAAGACAGCAGAGAAAAGGTGTTTCCTGCATTTCATCTAAAAGGAGGATGGACCTCCCTGCCCGAAGAGTTCAGTCTCATCCATGGAAGCAACGTGTTGTTGAGATGGTCCGTGGAAGATGTCAGCAGTGAGACAGACACTGCTATCTCTGCCACATTCTTCATCAAGTCTTCAGATTCCTGCTTTAATAGCAACTGGTTTAATCCTCACAGAAAACAATCCTAAGGAATTTGCCAATTCTGGAGTTAAGGAGAAGAAGACTGAAGTCCTACAGATTTCCCAGGGCAAGCTGCTGCTCCTGAGCTTCATCTGACTCACCAGAGCCATGACAGACTGGGACAGTCCACAGCTCCAGCACACAGTAAAACTTATGCAGAGCCAGGCTACTCGTGCCTCAGCCTTCACCTCCCATCCTCCAGTGAACAGCAGCACAAGGGGAGCCATCCCAGTGTTTCAACCAGCTCATAAACACCAACCAAACCCAACTGCTGCATAGGGATGTCCTTCTGTGTTGGAAAACTGCAGCAGAAACAATCTGACAGCAACACTGATTCCCTTTATCTGAGATGTAATCACAGCACATTATAGTCTCATAATACAATGGCGAGTTTCCTAGGAGATGACTGCCATGAGTCCTGACTATTTTTAAAAATGAAGTTTCTCAGAACTCATTTCCATCTCGGGTTGATGTGCTACACACACACATTGACACTGCCACCGCTGTGCTTCCCATCCTTCATGTGTGTGCAGATAACCCAGCCCAAACCTTGGACAGCAGGGATGAGAGAGAGGCACCATAAAATAGCCCATGAGCTGATGAGGGTGGGAAGAGGAGAACACAACTCTTCAAACCTGACAGCAATAATTTCTGTGTTTCTTTGGAAACTGTTGCATAATTTCATGAACAAAAAGGAAGCAGATGACCTGCGGTCCAGAAGCTTAAAGAAGCCCAAAAGGATTGCAGGAGAACACTGGCAGAGAGACAAGGAACAAGTAGGATTGCAGGAATGCACTGCAAAGGTTACCTGAAAGCCAGTTCCCAAAAATACTGCAAACAACAGACCACTGGCAGCAAGCTGAGGAGCCAAGCTCTGCGTGGTCCAGCTGGCAAAACCTGCCACAGGTTGTGAGGTACAAATATGTTCTGGTTGGTACACCAGCCCACTGAAAAGATGGGCTGCAGAGTATTCAAAACAGGTTAAAAGTTGATTAAAAGCTGGAAAGATTCAGAAATTTGGCTTCCTGGGGAGCTTCTGTTTATTTTCATTGAAAGAGCTTGAAGGGGAGGATGGGTTGGACACTCGATGCTGACATTTGGCAAAGCACAAGCTGATCCCTGGAATTTAGGAATAAATCAAAATGAGAGAGCATCTCTGCCCACCATGATCATATGGGGGGGTTCACCAGGAAGAAATAACTTTTGAGTCCATTAAAACATGACCGGTCAAAAGGATGAACGTGACATTGTTGGAATAGCAGAAAAAACATGGTACTTCCTTGGAGAACACAGGTTGTTTTCTTCCAGGGGTGGGAATTTAATTTTAACCAAGAGCTTAAGAAATGGAGCTCATGTAGCACAAAACTTCCTCTCACCCCGTTTATCCCCCAGCCTCCAGCAGTGAGAAATCCAAGAAAAGGATCTCTGTTCAGGTGACAGTTGCACTGACCCATCATGTCTCAAATACCTGTCCTGTACTAATCTCGGTAATTCATCTTCTCCAACCCATTTACACTTTAAATTTCAATCTCCTGGAGAATGAAACACAATAAAGTGCAAATTAAGTGCATTCTTCTTTGTTCATTCTAAATTTGAAGCTCAATAATTTCTTTCCATAACTCTCTAGTGAAAGACATTTAAAATATGTTAAGCCACGAACTGCTTCCCCACATCACATAATGGGTTTTAATCACAAAGATACTGAATGGTTTTTAAACTACGACTAGAGAGTGGTGCTAGAGCCAATCAGCAAAAGGAGTCTGCAAGAACTGGATTCCCCTCACTCTCCATGGCAAGAAACTCTCAGTCTACAGTAGGCGACATGAGACAAACCCAGAATTCTTAGGAAAGAACGTATTACTTTTTACACAGTTAAATCTTCAGTGTTGTGTTTAATTTAAAAGAATACCTGTAAAAACAAATAAATCTGTTAAAATAAGAAGTGAGAAGGTCCTAGGAGACAGAACCACGAGAGGTAGAACTTGTAGGAGCCATAAGCACTGTTTGAAAATATCGATGCTGGAAACACAGACCAAATATGTACCCCAGGTAAAGAAATTCTAGAAACAGAGAAGTCGGGCAGGCTAAGCAGCCAGGCAAGAGAAAGTGAGAAGTGTGAGAAGTAAGAAAACATCCTCAAACCTAGAAATTGTGTGTCCAAATGAGGAAGCAAAAATGCACTTCAAGTTCTGCTGACTAAAATGTAAGAAGTTCAAAAGGTGGGGAAAAGCACCTGAAGAACAGTTACACCAGGCAGGGAACTCAATAAAGCACATGTGAGAAGCCAGATATGTGCCAGATAACTGATGGACCAGGAAGAAACCAAGTATAGAAGCAGTATGAATAAACCCACATGACTATAGCAAAAAAAAAAAAATGGAGTTTTGGCATTTGTGATCATTGCAGGGAGGTTTGGGAAGGTTGTTACACTGGAAACCTTCTTTACAAGGTCGGTAGAAGGGTTTATAGACTGGACTGACCCAACCACTCTAGGGGAATGTGGGCATGAAACTAAACATGGGCTGGAGTCACCACCATAAAGCTTTGTGGGTACCCAAAATTTAGAAGGCAGGTAACATAATGTAACTTTAGAAAAGGGATGCAAAGGAATAACTCAGCAGTTATGGACTACACCAGATTAGCAAAACTGACATCAGCAGCTCAGTAAAAACTATACTGAAGTGTAACCCTCTCACCAAAGATAAAACTATTGAACACTTCGAACAATCTGATAGATTGAGGCTTTTGAAAAGGAAATCCAGGCTTCATAAATGCACTGGAGTACTCTGGAAGGGTCAACAGCTATGCAGATGAGAAAATGTTGTTGATGTGGTTTATTTGGATTTCAATGAGGCGCCTCAGCACAGGATCTCTGAGCAGATGGGCAGTCAGGGGATAGTAGAAACTTCTTACAAGAACAAACTGGTTAACAGATAGAAAACAGCAAGGAATAAATGGCAAATCAATTTAATATCCAGTGTTAGGGGTCACTAAGAAAGCAGTTTGCCACAGCCAGAAGGCTTTGTGTTGTTGAGATCCTTCTCCTCGCCTCTGGATATGGCACTAGGGAGGGTGCGGTGATGATCAAAATTATGGAACAGCCCCTTATGAGGAATTACTGAATCAACTGCAACTCTGCAGCCTGGAAGGGAAAACTGAGGGGAGCAGAATAAAGATCTGAGTGGAGCAGGGAAGGTGGTCACTGTCCTTTCGAAGGCAATGGTGAGGTGACAGCACTTGAGGGTAGCAAGAATCCACTTCAAAACACTTCATCCAGCTTCTTGCCATAGCACAAGTGGTCATTAACAAGGACTCAGAAAACAACTAGATAAATACTGACCATAAAATTCATCCCAGACACTAGAGGCACTATTTGAGTGTCAGAAAATGCCTGCACACATCTCATAGAATGCTACGGGAGTACCCACAGTATTGTAATTACATTATTACTACATGCTGACCTATACATTGCTCCCCAGATGGGGGGGGGGGGCACTGCATGAGCTGCATTTTCAGTCTGACCCAGTGCAGCTGTTCTTATGGTCGAGTAATGCAATGGAGTAGCTGCTAACAGCAGCTCACAGGCACAAATGCAAAATGCATGGATAGTGAAGCAATCACTGAGACAGGCAGGAATTTTCTTAGGGTTAAGTCATGGCAAAAAACAGGGAAAAGCGCATGTAAAATACTGTCTGATTCCAACATCTCCATTTTCACCTAAGCAACCCAGTCATCTAGTAGTACATGAGACACGTAATAATAAAGACAACCTCTGACTTCAGAGGAATTAAATTAGCAGAGAATTTCCACAAGATGTCCAGGGAAAACACAGTTTTGAAAGCTGCATCAAAAATACGTAGAGGAAACAGTCTCTGTGATCTTCTTGGACTGATCTCTGTGGAATAAACAGAGCCCCTGTCTTCCTTTGTTTTTGCTCGAAGTGATGGGCCTTTTACCACCACTGCATGTAACAGTCAACTCTTCCTGGTGGGATCAGAACAGCTAGTTAAACTAAATTTCACATCCCAAGGTTTAAATGGCATACATCAATTTGTCTTTGCATCCCTTCAGCTAGCCCAAAGCCTCACAATTTCTCGTGTATTTATCCTTATAACACCCTCATGGGATTAGGCAGTGGTGTCACATGTATGAAATACGTGGGAACTAGGGCAAGGAAGGTCATAAAGCAGATTAACCCCAGGTCTTCCCAGTCCATCACCCATTACTGAACTGGGAGACCATCTTCACATGCTGCCAGATCACACACAGCCTCTAATTCCTACACTTTTTGCTTTAGCCCTCCTTCTGTATCACAGGCTGCCGTCCCCACACTTTTATCATCTGTGATAGGCCTAAAGCTTAGTTCTTCCCCAGAAAAGAGGTTCACTAAAAGGCTGGCATCATTTCCCCCCCAATCTTGCCATGAAAATCTGAAATTGCAGAAGTGTTTCTTGCTTTCTAGATCACACACTGCTAAAGCAGCAGTAAACAAGCAGAATCATCAACCCAGTGAGTCGAGCAGTAAACTTTTTTATTGGACCCCCATATCTGGCATTGAACTTATTTTCCCAGCTTTAGCAGGGTAAATACCCTTTGGCTGAGTTGCCATCAGAGTCTTACAAAGAAGCAGACATTTTCTCTTTGTTGACAAAAGCCTCCGAGTGGCACACACGAATGTTAGCAGGTGTTCATATTTAACTTGTCTTTGTGGGTTTTTTTAAGCCTGAGATGCATATAGTGATTGAGAATTACTGTTTATTCATTTCTGTGTAATAGGAGAAGCAGCATTTCATCTGTCTCATCCATATTTAATAGCTCCAGGCACAACAACCATGAAAGGTCTATTTTTCTCCCACTAGGGAAAATATTATTATTATTACTACTACCATGACTACATCTATATTCTGAAATTATTCATCCCTGGCTTTCTATATTATTTCCATGTTATCTGTGGGCCAGGTCCTTTCCCAGTACTTATCTGAATTACTGTCCTGATGAAGCTATACTGATTTATGCTATGCTGAGTCACATCAGAAAAGAACAGAGTCAATTTAAAGCTTTTCAAAGCTTCTTGGCAATACAAACCAGACGGAATTTTGCTGCCCTAAGGACAGGATGGAACCTGTAGAAAGTTACCCATTTGCTGCTCCTACATTTACCAGGAATGTTGCTTAGGGACGTCCACTCCTCCCCCCCAGGATGAGTTCCACTATGTCCATTTTCACACTTACCCGTCTTGGCGCACACACAGGGTGAAAGGTGGGGCCAGGAATGGTCACTTATGCCTAGAGAACACCTCTGCTCCCAAAATGGCCACTAAATATGAAGGATGGCACCTAATGTCCCCCCAGCATAGCAGGCCAGCTCAGGGTCTATTCTGACAGCTCCAGCACAGCCCTGGCGGTGCAGTGCCCTGTCAATCCCAACTCCAAGACAAGATGCAACTCCAACAAACTAGAGGCTTGCCCTCCAAGCATCATCCAATAAATCACAACAGCATGGACTAATAAATGCTACAGAGTGGCATTTATCCAGTTCAGCTGAAACGGAGGAGGTATAATCATGAAAGCAGTTTTTTCCCTTCCCAGTGATAAAAGAGGATCTCAGCGAGCTCCAAGGAAACCTCTTCTTCCCTACCTGACCCCGGACAGCCTCCAGCACACCTAGCAACCATGCAGTGCCAATTCCAACTAGAGAAGCAGTTAAGACATGGGTTTTTCCGGGTATTTGTTCCCGAGAAAAATGTTCCCTGATAGCATGCCATTAAAATGTTAATCATAAAGCTGCTGAGGGCCCCTTCTCCAGGAGGTCACTCGTCCAAACACAGTGTCAGCAGTCCCGGGCACGTTACCACAATTTGTTTACCCAGCGAGAAAAAAATTTCATATATTCAACCCAGTCACGTGCTTGCAAAGCTCACGAGCAGGAACTGAGATAGGTCCCTCACAAACAGCAGCTCTGCCAGGGAGCTGCAAACACATGGGCAGCTTCACACAGGAGGTTTGCCCCTCCCAGGGCAGGACTGATGAGTGCTGGTAGAACAAGAGTGACACTGGAGCAGGCACCAGCAGGATGCTCGATGCATCTAGAGCAGCCTGTTTAGTCTTTACTCCAATTCAGAAAAGTAAAAATTCACCCAATATTCCCCATAATTTATTTTCAGCTGTGTATGACTAAAGAAGCTAAAAAATCCCATGTTAAACACATTCAGGGGCTGAAAGTTATGAGGAAAGAAACAGCACTGCAGAGGATGGATGTGTATTTTATATATATATATATATCTCAGATATATATATATACTCATAAAAAGAGACACATCTTTTTTCCCATTACTTGAAATTTGAAGATAGAAAAAGACTGGGGGTGGAACACTCGTTATCCCCTTTCCTCTGCATGTGTAGTTCTCATTAGGGCCAATTAGGATGATAATCACATCTGAAAGGAGGCTACAAGCCAACCCATGTGATCAAAGCAGAAGTAAACACAACTCCAGAGAGCTTAGTGAGCATATGGTTTCCCCTGCCAAGTTCTCCAAGCTCGTATCTGGCTTGGTTCTACCTGAAAGCTCAGTCCTATGCAGGATTTTCTGGAAGAGCATGCCACCTGGGAGGAGATAAGGTGGTACCATGGGTCTTCAGGGATCCATGAACCTCTAACAGGTCTCAACAGGCAGGAGGAGAGAAATTAATTGCTCTTTCCAGTGTTTTTTTTTCCATACCTAGCATAAGGCACTACAATTTCTGCATTAGGAATCAATATGTTGCTCAGGGTGAAGTTAAAGAGAAAATCCATCTGAGTTCAGTGAAAGCAGACCCTGCACTCAGCTCTCAAATGCCTTTTCCACCCTCCCTCCCCAGGGTAAAGTGGTGAGTACAATTTTAATGGGATCATCTGGGCAAGTTTTCTGCACATTGGTGCTGCCTCAGTCACCCCCATCTCTAATATCTGCAATGCCTTCCACATCCCAGCTGCCTCCCAGGTGACTCCATCCAATTACATTCCTAATTGTGCCACAGTGGTGCTCTCTGGGATGTTACACTGCTGCTTAATTTATAAATGTCAATTTGGAAGCACAATACAATGAGAAATTACCCACATCAGACACAGAGCAGTTCCCACTTATGAATGGGTAAGAAGGCAACAAAAATAATTAAGTACTTAACAAAGAGAGAAGATGAGGGAATGAAGGCATCCCTTTAGTGCAATCCTTCCAAATTTTACACGTGCTCAATTTTGAGCTGTTTAAATGGAAGGGCAGAGGTAGCCAAGTGCCAGGTTTAATATTGGACATGACATTGCACAGTCTGTGCCTGTTTGGGAACCTATTTCATATTTAAATCTCAATTAAACAGTAGGACTGCCTTGACATTTAAAAATCCAAACAAAACACTTCAAGAGCAGCTCTGCAAAAAGCATCTGTAAAAGCATCTTCTTATTCCACCAACCTGTTCATTCTTTGCATCCTGAATAACATCTTCAGGGTGAGAAAAATAAAAGAAAATAAATAAATCAGGATGTGTTGATTTTTACCACCATTCTCTTTGAATAGTCAGTCCAACTAAGCAAGAGTGCATTGGTCCCTCTTATATATCATCAGCAGAACACCTGCAGAGATATCTGAGCTAGTTTTGAATTAGGAAAAAAAAATGTTGTGCAGGAGGAGAAATCACCTCATACCAAGCTCTGAATCACCAACGATGATGCTTTCAGACTATCTTGTCCTTTTATACAGCTGATCCCAAGTGACATAAAACATGACAAGAGGGCAGATGCCAGGAGCAGCAGCTGAGGAAATGGGAAAAGAGGAGCCACATGGAGCATCCATGGTTCAGGCCACAGACACAAATAAACAAGATTTGCCCATCACCCTTCCCAGTCTGCCACAGGCAAAGTCACAGCACAGGCTGCAGCCGGAGCTGGGTCAGGGAGGCACCTTTTCCTGGGCTGACACTGCTCCTCCTGTATCAGACCTGAGGCAACATGGGGAAGAATGTGAAGAGCACCAGGGAAAAGTGTCAGGCATGAGGCAGATTGCTTTAGGTCCCAACATTTTCTCTGACTCCAAAATTATGGATATTACTGCAGCATGGACAACCTTCCATTCCCCCTCAGCCGGGCCGGCGCAGTCCACGCTGCCTGCACAGACCTACCGTGTTCCAGCAGGGCCTCCAAGGGGGCATTAACAAACAACCAGACATTTAAACTTTCCTTCTGTCTGCTTCTCAGTGGCATCACATCAAATATGCTGGTGGCTAGCAGCCCAGCTCTGTGTGCCCAGCTCGAGGCTCCTAATGCCACAGCCAGGCTTGGAAATGGCCTCTTGAGATGCAGTAGCTTGTCAGCCACAAAAATCTCAGCCTGGGTTTCTAATCATTTAACAGCACAAGCACAACCATAAACTCATACTCTGCAAGTTTGCAACCCTTCTTTTCTCATGTTTATCTCTAATTGCTACATGCAATGAACAACTCTGCAAAGGGTTTTTCCTCTTTCCTGAATGGAGATCACCTCAACGTGCACTCGCCCTGCAAGGGGAGCACTGTGCAGCTTACACACACAGCCACAGAAGTTAAACTGAGCAAGAGACATGAAGTGGGTTCAGTGCTTCCTCTTTTGTCTTCCTACTGTGCAAATTACAGACCCATCAACCCTAGAAGGGAAGACCCACCACACTGGGTCAGACCAAAGGGCAGTTCTAGCAAAATGCCTCCCGCTTGAAACAAATACCTGCATGAAAAGCATTAAAAAAGGAGAAAATATGGAGATATTATTCCCCTGATTCACTCTCCTGATCTCCCAGGATCAGTGATTCAGAGGCTTCCTGGGTGCAAGGGTGCACTGGGACCACTGTGTGCCCACCCAAGCAATTGCCCCTTGCACACAGATGAGACATTTTCTCATACACACATGGCAGGGGTTTCCATGTCCCGCCAGCTCTCAGACAAGCAACACACTGCAGCTCTGCAGGGAAAAGCCAAAGAAGTGCCTCAGCTGGTGCCAGCTGCGTGCCATTGATGCTAATGGACCTGTTCTGCTTTACACCAGCTGATGATCTCCCTCTTTTCCTTTTCTGCCTTCTCAACAGATTTTCTGGTGCTCAATATATAAAATATCCATCAAAAAGGTGAATCTAGTTAGCAAGTGCTGTGCAATGCCTGTGACACTGGTTTATGTCTGCTAGAGGAAGGTGTAAGAGCACTGCCAGAGGGCTGTAACAGAGTACACCAGCCCTGGGAAAGCTTTGTGCTAACCCTTGCTACTTAAATATTGGCTTATTCCTCCAAGATGGGGATTTCTATCCTTTGAAATCCCTTGGGTTTTTCTTATCCCTGCCAATGTAATGCCTGACATTGTGCCAGGGGAAATAGGGTGACACACACTATAGCTCTTCACGCCCCTGAGTACACTGTCAGGCCCGCTATGGACACTGCTTCTCCATCCTGCTTTAAAGAAAGAACGTGCAATTATTCCCAGAAAAAGTGAAGTTCATTTAAAATCGCTGATAATGTCAGCAAGCTCTATTCCAGCCACGCTTTCTAACAAATCAGTGACGTCAGTGAAAGATGAAGGGAAGATCTGAACTCATTTGGAGACACAACTCCCTATTTCTGCTTCCATCAGTTCATTACTCAAGATGAGTTTAGCCCCCATATGCCTCCTGCTCGCATTTCCAAGTCCTGGAGTCATCAGTGGATGCAAACCACGTGAGGGTCTTCCCCAAACTGAAGTGCTGATGATCCCTAACTGGCAGGTGGGTTTCAGCAGCACCATCACCTCATGGTGAGCCATCGCTGTGGCTGAGCCAATTGTTTCAAGTCCTTCCAGGTTCTGTTTGTGTGCAATCAGTGCTAACATGCTCAGTGGAGAGCTTTATATGCAGAGTGAGCCACAGAAGCACTGTCACAGAAAAGCAGTTTTCTCATTTCCCAATGACCAGGGAAACCAGCTCCAGCCCCCAGCTCTGATGCAAAATGTCAGCAGGAGAGCTATTAATTATTTACGGTGGGAAGATCCAGCATCAACCAAAAATACCTCTATGTTGGCAGGACTTATGGGATCAGCCAGTATCTGACAGCCCTATAAACCTTCCCTGGAGTGGGACACAACACAAAACCAAAGGTTTTTCCCTGAAGCAAAGATTCAGAGCAAAGTTCCTACTTTTGTCAGCTGGTGGGTCCAAGTTCCCACACGCTTGGCAAGAGGAGAGAAGAGGCTTCTTATTTTTTCCACCCTCTTTCTGTGTGTGATTAGCGATGGGCCCAGGAGACACGGATTTGCTGGTGAAAACTTCCCATTTGATCAGTTTAGTGAATTCTGAGAATCTGCAGTTAAACTCTCCAAGTCCAGTACATCCCAATTAGAGATAATCCTAAAATATAAGGTTTGCATGAAGATGTGAGCTTTTTCTGTGACTGGAAGGGAAAAAGGGGGAGTTTCTTGTTTTAGTACCATTGCTTATCCTGTCACATTTCATACCAATGACTGAGGTCATGTGCTGTTTGCCCTTCCCTTATTTTATGAAGAAGAAAGTAGAAAGGACACATTTAGAACAGAAAAGAAACCCAAGTAGAACATGGGTCAAATGAAGTTTGGTGCCTATTTTTCCCACAGGAAAATTTGCCAAAGAAAAATTAAAGTAAATCCAAGAGGCAAATACTCTGCGTGATGAAATTTTTTTCCAGCTACTTTCAAGGCATAATTTCATCATGCCAAATGAGAGAGAGATAATATGTCTCTCTTTGCTCCCTAAGTCTGTCACTAAAGAAATTTTCAGCTGGGTTATTCATTTTCAGGCTCTCTGCCCTGATCTTTCTTTCTCCCTTTTATTACCTGTGTTGAGGCTGCAGTGCCACTCACTGCTGAGCTGCAAAGTTGACTCACTACAGCTCCTTTTTTATTTCTTGCTGATCTCATTGAATTATTGAAAAGGGTACTGTCAAGTTGAAAAGAATATATCTTCAAAAATAAAATAAATTTTCTTTCCTGAGTTCCAAATGGCACCTTAAACCACATATTTAAGGACAAAAAAAGAAAAGTAAGAATTTGCAGGAGACTCATTTTCTTAACATTAATAATGCCCTTGGTTTTCCTTTTGCACATTTCAGTCCAGACAACCTAAGTTCACCATCAATTTCTAGACAACTTCACTCTCTGCTTCTCCTGTACTTGCGGTAATGATACTGCCAAGTGTCTTAACTTTGTCCTCAGCCTTTTTGTACTTGTGGGCTTTTTTTGTAAAGTCTGAGTTTGTAAAGGCATCAGTAATGCTGTGGCTCAGCTCTCTCTTTTATTTTTTTTTTTTGGTATCTGTTAGCCTTCAGGGTTACAGGGAACAGTTTGGCTGCATGGCTCAAGTACACCCTGAAGGTTTGAAACCAAGAACCCAACTGAAATTTTTATATCATCTCATTATTTTTAGAGAGATTTTTATGATTCCAGGAAGACTGGATGATTTCTTTGTTTTTAACTCTGAGACTTGGCTTCTCTACAGTTTAGCATCTGAACTTCTTTTATGCTACAGGTCCTTATAATCAACATCTAAGTACAAAATGTCCAGAGCTCAAGACCTGTTACTTTTTCCTTCCCTTTTCACTTGGGGGGCCAACATCTCCCTGGCTGATGGGAAACCAGAGCACTGCAGATGATGCTGATGAAATCCCTCTACTCTTCTATTCCTATTGACCACAACCTTAGTTCAAGTGTGCCCATTATTAGAGCCAGGCACTTTCTAGAATCACTGTTATGTTAGAGAAAAAAACAGGCAAAATCTATATTGTTTGTATGGCCATAATTTCTCAGTAATTAGACTGGTATAAAATGAGCAAAACCACAGTGCTCGTACTCAATCCATAATCAGTATTTGAAGAGTGTGCTGAAATTCTGGGTTTATAAGATAAAGGTGGGAGTTTGTCACAAACACTGAACACGCTGGTGACAATGGTTAGAAAGATGCTGGGCCATTAGCAAAGAGACATTTGTAAAAGCTAAAATGAGTTGGTCAGGAACCTTTATATAAAACTTACAAGAAACTGTGCAGTTAAAAGAGAGAACCTGAGCTGTATTGAAACAAACAAATAAAAAAACCCACCAATCCCCTCAAAAACCCCTCAACGCATGCTTATTTCTTTGTTAGAAGTTCTGTTGGAACCTTGTTATAAAATCCAGCAGTGCATCACCTCTCCAACAAAGACTTTTCTCACAAGACACCAGGAATAAAAAAAAAAAAAAAGTTCAATCAACCTACCTCTAGGGCATATTTACACAAAGGTTTTTATTGCCTTTCAACTTGATATATTATTTTCAATATCTAACTGAAAGGTAAAGGTATTAAAATACACATTGCAGTGCAGTTTATTCCAGTACTGCTCCACGGTGCATCCTGAGCAATGTCCATGAAGACATCCAATTACTGCTTGTGCCAAACCTAACCCCAGCTGTATAACCAGGGCTGAAATTTCAGACATGCAGGACAGGAATTAATTTCTTTATTTTTACTGCAAACCTGAGGCAGGAGAGAACACTTGAAAAATCACTTAGTTTACTCTGATTTGGAAACTTTGGGCCACACTCTTTAAATCACTTATGTGAGTTGTCAGTATGTGATATGTATGAACGTGATTGCAGACAGAAAAGAAACAAACTGCTCTATTTTCAACAGATGTGGGTCGAGGGCTGTGATTCCCTGGGCCAGGGTACATATCACATCTTTTGAGAAGTATTCAGATACAGTAAAAGCCTTCCAAGATCTTGTTTTACCTGTTAACAGTAGGGGTTTTAAAGGGATAAAACCATTTTCTTAAAAAATTTAATTTTGAATTTTGATAAAAAACCAAGAGAGAACTGACTAAATCAATCAGTGGAGTCTGAGGCCAGCTTTACCATGTTCACCTCCACAAGAGGAGACACAGCTCCACCAAGACTGTCCGACAAAACTCAACACAGGTTCTGCCATGGCAACACACCTTCAGCAGGCATTGGTCATACTTGAAGGGCTCATCCAAAAGCAGAGCTCAAGCACCTCAGGCCTCCTACAAACACACAGTTTCTCCATGAGATGATTAAAATATCAAAAGTACAACAAAAAGGGTGAAGTTGCACAGCGAGGTTATTTCTCCTAGGAGGTGGTTGATGGAGCAAACTCCAGATGTGAGTGCTCCTGAATTAAGATAATCAATCCCTGGAATGAATGTGATGTGATTGCTGGGTGTGGGAGATGTTTGCTTCTCTAAATCAGGAGGTAGCAGCCTTCCAGAAAAGCCCCAGAAAATGCATCTATCCTCTTGGGTGCACAGACTAGACTGACATGGAAAGAATCATCTTCCCCTCAAGAATGGTAAAGGCTGCACAGAAGTCACAGTTGAAACATCAATTTAATTTGATTTTTTACCCAGTTGTTATATCTTGTTAATATATATGTTAATATGCACTTGGTCCACTTGATGCCATCACTGATTGCAATTAGATGTTCCTAATCCAGACTTCAGCATAACACAAATTGTATCATTTGTTAAAGAATGCCCTCTCAAGAATGAATGGACATCTCTTCTTGTGCTGTCTCCCTTCACAACCCTCCACAGCCTGTTGCCAGCTTTCATTATATCTGGTCCTCTCATTTTAATCGCACCCACTGTACAATAAGGATTTTCCAATTTTGTTTTTCTGTAGAGCAGAACATGAAGTCACTCACAAATGACAGAGAAAAACATGCAAACATTAAGCATTTTTAAAATGGGTAGGCATCCAAAATAAAATGATTCTTTAAGGAATGAGTGGCTACCAACTGGATAAATCCTGTCACTGTTCAAGTTAATAAAACAAATTTCTTGACAGGTGTTAGGTAATTAGCAAAGTTACAAGGGTGTCACTATATCTAATGTTATTAAAAGCTTTGATTAGTTATAAGAACCGACTCATAGGTGTAAATCAAAGCTGCTTACTGAAGCTGGTGAGATAATTGATGTTCACAATCAGAAAAACAATCTTCAACTCCAAGAAAACTCTACATAAAGAAGAGGACACACACTAGAAAGTGAGATAATATACATGACTTTTTACATGCTTTCTGTTCCATCTTCAGCTGTGACCCCATCTCAGCAGAGAGAGACCTTTGGTGTATCCCCAGGCTGCAAAGAGATGGCAGGATTGCTACTCACCCAGGTGACAGCAGCTGGTGAGAGCATGCAGCCCTGCCTCATTGCTCTTGGGGCATCAATCACATCTGCTTTAATGCATTTACTCTGGATGAGGAGCTGTGTTTTCTGGGTGCTGTGGCAGCAGAAATAACACAGCATGTAATGACAGAAAACAGTAACAATAAAGAAATACATATGAAATAGGCACCTTCTGAACCACTGGCAGTGCAGAGGACACCATCCAGCATTTAGATGAGGCTGATTCTTGCTGCTGTACGTATGAGTAAACATTATTTCCTTCTTTTCAGACATTTGCATTTCAGCCCTTGGAGAGTCTCCTTGAAACACAGAAACAGAGTCTCTCCCCACCCTTCTTAGGAACAGGCCCTGCTGTAAATGTGCAGAGTAGATAAAAACTCAAACCCGCTTTGGGGCATGCCCCGGACCGAGGCTGGTGCTGAAGGGGATTATCCTTGTTCAGCTGCTGACCCATCCTTCCCTGCCACATGGCCTGCACATTGGAGCAAAGAAAGCAAACCCATAAGGAAGAAGGAGTTATGCTGGCTTTTATTCTCAGAAATATGAGTCCTCATGTGGAGCTGCCAATCCCTCAATGACCCGTTTCCCAGAGCGCGGCCACTGCGACACCTCTATGGGGTGAGCTGCAAGACAGGATTCCATTTGAGTCCAGAAAATGGCAACGGAGCTGGGCAAGAGTCTGGAGCACAAGTGCTGTGAGGAGCAGCTGAGGAAACTGGATTGCTTATCCTGGAGAAAAGGAGGCTCAGGGGTGACCTTATGGTACCTACAACTCCCTGACAGGAGGGTGTAGTCATGTGGGGGTCAGGCTCTGCTCCCGGGAAACCAGCGATAGGACGAGAGGACACGGCCTCCAGCTGTGCCAGAGAAGATTTAGGCTGCATATGAGGAAGAATTTGTTCCCAGAAAGGGTGAATAAACCTTGGAACGGGCTACCCAGGTGGAGTGACCATCCCCGGAGGTGTTTAAGGAAAGCCTGGACACAGCACTCAGTGTCTGACTGGCAACGTGGTGATCAGTCATTAGGTTGGACTTGATGGCCTCAGAGGTCTTTTCCAACCTAATTGATTCTGTGATTCTGTGATCTAAAGCCCACTGGAAGGTACAACTCATGTGCTGGATCAATTAGCCATACAGCCATACAACAGCTGAGGGACAAATTTGGCCTGAGTTCATTTTATAAGCCATTTTTAGAGTAAATGAGTTTCATTAAACCTCAAGCAAAAAGCATTCCACCAAAGGCAAATTCACATCAGTGTACTTGCTTATCCTTAATTACATTATTCCCTTCTTTCTGTAAAGATGCATTGCTCTCAAATACAGAGGGATAAACACAATGATGTAATATTAATTTGTAGTGAGTAATATAATTAGTTACTTGTCAGTAAATGTGAAAAGATTTGGAAAATCACATTGGTTTGTTCTGCTGGCAGATGGAAACTACTGCTTCCTCTTACATCTCTGAAAAATTACAGCAGGTAGCACAGCTTCCTAAACCCATTTGCCTTGATTCAAATAGACAGATTAAATAATTAACCAGAATTAGAAATAACATCTAATATGAGCAGAGTAAGGAACTACAGGTGTTCACTGGAGGCTATGTCTGCTCTGATTTTAAGACGCCATGATATCCAGAATCTAAATTCACACATGTGAGAGTGCATATAGTGTATCTTGAGGAAATTTTCTGGGCAATGTGTCTGATAGATCACAAAATCCTCTGTTATTCCTTGCACACCTCTGAAAAATGCTCAGCAAGCCCTCCAGGTCTAATCTTTGTTTAGACAAACACAGAGCTCAATTAACTTCTAAAGCAATTTTTGAATTCTTTTTGGAATTGTTCTTAGTAGACTCAGGTATGTCTTGGATGCCAGATCCTCCACACAGGGCAGGTAACACCATCCTCCTGTCCCTACTCTTACTTCTCCCTGCTTTAATTTCAGCAAGGTCTTAGGACATGACCAAGTGCTCAGACAAGCCCATCACAGCACTGGTGAGAGGCAGCAACACCCTTGCTGTGAGTCTCAGACCTCTTTTGGCAGCTGTAAAAATCAGTTTTCTCTGCCTTCTTAATCCTTTGTCCCTTTGTAGAGACCTCCTATAGAGATGGCAACATGTCCTCCTGGATATGGTAGCTTTGCCCTCTGGACATTCCCATCCTGAAACAAATTCAGTGAATAACTGTGACGTGGTGATGACTTTTCTAAGTCACAATACCAAATGAAAACTGATATCCTACAACGAGACTGTGAAGGAGACCAGTAATTTAGAAGAATTCAAAACCATATACCAAAGGCAAAGGGAAAACAATGTATTTAAGTACTTGGTCAAGCTGAAATCCAATTTATGCACTCTGTCTTCATCTCTAGTATTACACAACCTTAAAAAAAAAAAAAAAGCTGCTAGGAGCAGCCACATTTGGAATAAAATTGATTCTGTTGTTCTTCCATCCAGTGTACAGAATCAGTGCAATCAAACAATCAACTGGAAGCCCAGAAACATTTTAAAGCCATCAGCATAATAAGATTATTTCAGCAGATCGCTCAAATAACAGCTCATCAAATCAGCACAATAGAGAAATATTTGTACAGGACATTTACTCTCAAAAACTCCTTTTTTTTTTTCCTTTTTTTTTTCTTTTTTTTAAGGATAATAAGTAGTCAGAGCAATCCTCCTAGTAAGAAAGACTTCTTGTGTCTCATTTCATGGAAGTCTGTTTTCAGAAGCCACTCCTCTCTTAATGTAACTTGAAATGCCAGAAATTGAGGAAGTTCCTTGGCCACAAGAGCAGAAAGGCATTTTTCAAATTCATTATTTATAATGTGTGTATGTACACACATATATTGATATATGAGTCTATAGCAGCAGGGCTAGTGCTAGCAAAATGCAGTCATAGTCACATCTCCTCCACTTAATTACAATGAAAAATTCATTGCATCTTACTTCACAGAGGAGTTGTAACTGTCCAGATTTGTCAAAACTATGTGTACTTTAATAACTGAAACACAATCACACCCGAATCACAAATGGATAAATGTAAAAGACTAACATAAACATCATCAAATAGAATCACTCTTTGCCCATTTGACAATATGCTCAATGCCAACGGGTGGTGAGGAATGGTAGCATGATTCATATCTTGGCATCTCCTCTCTTCCAAAGCTAGAAAAGAGCCCAAGTGATGCTCACCCTAGGCAGACACCAGCACAGATGCAGAAGAAAAACAACTTTTTTCACCCCTGCCTCAGTTCTTCCATCTCTAAAATGGGACAGCCAACAAAGACTGTCTTGGCTGGAGTGAAGCAGAAATGAAGACTTGTACTGGTTTTGATTGGGGCACAGTTAATTTTCTCTCTTAATCACAGTTAATTCTTCTCTAGAGTATCCTATATGGGGCTATGTTTTGGATTTGTGCTAGAAACAGCACTGATAACACAGGGATTTCATTATTGCTGGGCTTACATAAAGTCAAGGCCTCTTCTGCTCCTTATCCCACACCACCATGAGAGGCTGGGGGTGCACAAGGAGTTAAGAGGGGACACGGCCAGGACAGCTGACCCCAACTGACCCAATACATATCCCAGACCATACAGAGCAATGTTCAGTTTTTAAATCTGGGGAAAGAAGGAAGAAAGGAGGAACATTTGGAGTGATGGGGATGGCTGAACACCTGCCCATGGGTAGCAGTGAATAAATTCCTTGTTTTGCTTTGCTTGTGCATGCAGCTTTTGCTTTACCTATTGAACTGTCTTTCACCTCACTTTGAGAGTTTTCTCACTATTTCTCTTCTAATTTCCCTCCCCATTCCACTGGGGGAAGATGAGCCACATGGAGCTGCGTTGTCAGCGGAGTTAAACCACAGCAGTCTTTTCTCATACTCAAAATGGGGCTCAAAGGGTTCAAGATAGTAACAGATTTGATTGAAACACGCTAGATCAAAT
Source organism: Erpornis zantholeuca (assembly GCA_013400515.1). Classification (NCBI taxonomy): domain Eukaryota; kingdom Metazoa; phylum Chordata; class Aves; order Passeriformes; family Timaliidae; genus Erpornis; species Erpornis zantholeuca. Next base: position 538,435 of record VZTN01017320.1, read on the forward strand.
GTATAGCTGCTACTGCTGATTAGCTATTAATTGGCAGACTCCTGTGCTTGCCATGGGGCTTGCTTCCGTCACTTTATGTTCGAGTCTGGTGCTCGTTAGTGACCGCCTTTTGCTTTCACCGCGTGCTGTCCTGCTGTGTGGCTTATCAGCTTACTCTGCTGAGCCTGGGAACATTCTGGTAACAGCAACAGAGATGCAACCGGGCTGGCAGATGGCCAGGGCATCGCTGCTGCTTCTGTGCTGCTGTACTGGACAGGCTGGGGCCCCAGTGTGAGCTCCAGTCAGTGTGACCTGGAGGTGAACTCACAAGGGAGCAGGACATAGCCATGAACGTGTCCACACCAGAGCAGGTACGCCTGAGTTATGCCAGGGCCATGGTTGTGGCCCATGGCAAACATGTGCAGCTCTAAGTGACCTGGCTGTGGGTGCACCACAGCAGGTACACCCCTGGAAGAGGCTATGGCTCACAGATAAGACTCCACTTGGAGCAGATACACCCTCAGGGACATCAGAGTGTGGATAAGGGCAAGCCAGAGCAGGAGCAAGGGGAAGAGTGCATTACAATGTCAAACCCTGGCCCAAAGGCACCAGGATTGGAGGTTGTAATGGAAATACCTTTGAATTGTTGTAAGCCATTATTTGAGTTGTTGATGGGATCACTATAGCCTTGGAGAAGCCTTACAAGAAGCAACCTGACCTGAGTTGGCTTTGGTGCCCAGAACCTCCACACAACACACCATCTCTCCTGTCTCAAGTGAGCACCATGATAGATGGAGCCCAAAGTCACAAACTAAATGAACTCAACAGACATTTGATGGCCATTTGTGCACATTTTATTGGAGTTCTATGGATATTCTACAGGGGTGGCCCATAGACTACAGAAATGGCACCTGTGTTTTATATCAAAAGATAGGAAGGGAGTGGTGGTTAAAGTGAATGTATTAAATAGGGCGGTACCTGAGCATGATGTAAATTATATGGAATAAGGGGTGGAAAATATGCTCTTCTTTCCCTGGAAAGTGGTGAATGAATTCCTTGTTGGGTTTTGCTCTCTTGCTCAGCTTTTTTTACATATGGAACTGTTTTCAGTTCAATCCAAAAATTTTCCCACTTTTACTCTTTCAAATTGCCTCCCCCACCCTGTTGCAGGGCATGAGAGAATGGCTGTGTGGGATCAGCTGCCAGCAGGATTAAACCACAACAAAACTATTATTACTCTTCACTCACTTCAAGTACTTTCTCCTTCTCCTCATTCATCTTTATCATTTACCCGGTTTTGGACTGAGTGCTTTTGTTAAAGGGTTGATTATAGGATAATTTGAAACAAGTATATTAATCTCACATTATGCCTAATTGCATTAGCTTCAGATGTGTCCTCTAAGTATGATTTACATTTTGAAAGATGTCTAAGACTCTTTTCTATCATCTCCTTTAATGAGATCCAATCTCTGAGGCCTTTTTCTTTTTCTGACTTCTTCATTCTCCGTGAATTTTCTTTCTCTTGGAGATACTGAATTCCTACAAAACCTCCCTGAGAATCGTTGACACTAACAGTAACATGGCACTAAATCAATAAAACACTAAATAAAATAACCATAATTAATAGTACTTTCATTTGCTATAATTTTTTTTCATTAAACCTCGAAGTGTTTTGCAAAAGAAGGAAAATATTATTACATTTAACTGAACAAAAAAACAGAGGCAGAGACTGACAAAACATGGTATATTAAATCCCAAATATTGTAGGGACAGTGAGTCCCACTAGGATAGAAGACAGGTTCCTGCCTGATAGGCAATGGGGCTGCACAATAAAAATAGTAACAGACACCAACTTCATCTTTTTAGCCTCTAAATTTCTCAGCATGTTATTTCTTTAAGCCATTCAATAACTGTTAATAGGTGACAGACTCGTCAAACCATTGAAATTATATAACTTCCAAACCTGTCAGATTGAAGTATTGTTCTTCCCACAACCCCATCACTTTTAGTAACTACTTCCAAACCAGCTGCCTGAGTGGGAGCAATTGAGGAGTCACTTCATTCAAACAACTCTTCCAATACTCCTTCAAAACTATTAAGTCAACAAGACCTATTGGGTGACCATTTTTTGATTTGTGAGATCCTGGCTGGATTTATCGCATCATTCAGAGAAATTCACAGATAATATTCAGATCATATCAGGCCTCAGCCACTTCCAGCGAAAGGCCAAAAGGAGAAATCATTCACATTATGGCACAGAAATTCCAAATCTCAACGTCACTGAGTAGACTGAGATTTCCCCGCACCCTGTGTAGATGGCATGAATGACAAAGTGCGATTAATAACGGAATGCCACCGGCATCCGCAAAAGGCAACACGACACCGAACGAGCGTGAGGGAGACGCTGACAGCTCCGAAAGGAACAGCTCTATTTCACAACCCTTATCTCACTGTAATTAATTTTGAAGCAAGCTATCTTTCCCTGTGACACTTCCGCACAGCTCCCAGCTCAGAGAATGCAACCCTGGGAGCCTACCAAAGAAAGATGTAAAATAAGCTCTCCCAGGTCAAACTCCTCATGACACGTGGTTTGATTACATAGGAAAGATGCCCTGGTCTGCCTACCTCAACTTGTTTTAGCTGTTCAACCATTTTTGTTTCTGTATAGATGCTGCCAAATCAACATAAACCCAAATGTGATCCTTTTACTCAAAATATGTAAACAAATTTATAGCAAAGTAAACCATACTCATGGAGCTTCCTCCAACCCTGCCATAAGACCAATTTGCACATAGCTTTCTTCAACAGTCTGCTTTTGAAATCTGTTTGATGTTGCATAATGATGAAAATTTTGGAAAGAAAATCCAAAGCCCCACTCCAAGCCTTAGACCATGTTCACCATGTTACTAACACTATATTTGCCAATTTACAATAACTTTCTGTTGAGCTGAGTGGGTACATCAGACTTTCCAGGGCCATGACTAAAACGAATGACCTGTTGAACAGAAAAGTGAGTATTTATATATTATTTATGTAAGCAAAATTACATTTCCTGCTTGTCTCCATGAGGCATGGTGTGACCCCTGGCAGCAATCAGTCTTTTTCAGGAGCTCCAAAATGTCTTAAGGACAATAAAAATCATATTTTATTTATATTTTTTTCTCTTTCTTTATATTATGTAAGATCAACTATTTCAAAGCATGCAATACTGAAAGTTGGTGAAGATAAAAACAGGAAGGGAGATAACAGCACAACTCAGAACCCTCACATGCTACATGAGATATGCACAAAGCCCTTTGCCACCACAGCCCAGCCTCCAAAGCAAGGCCCCATTAAAGACCCAGAAGCCCAAAACTGGACTCATCCCATGCTACCAATCTCCTCAGAAAATTCAGATGGTCAGTCTAATCCTGATCTTCATTTCACACTCATGGACAAACAGAAGCACAGATCAGGAGAATCGATCAATGAATATTCATGGCTGAACAAAACAGCAACATTTCTCTGTTACCAATGACAAAAACCTGAGGAAAACCTGAAGAATGTCTGCAGAAGCTGAGACAAAGGTGTCTCCTTTTCCTTCCTTTTTTACCAAGAAAAGTTTGTATGGGACTGAACAGGGCTTACAGGGAGAAAAGCATGATCTAGATACTAAAAAAAAGTTAAGACCAGTTTCAAGAGCAGCATCTGCAGACACGTGGTCTGTGTGTGAGCTTCTCTTGGCCATGGAGAACGAAGAAAATTCAGTGTCAACCTGGCAGCTGATGACCCTTTTTATTTTCTACCATCCTACAGAACACAGAAGTGCAAGAATGAACATTCAGCTTCCTCAACTCGTTATCTTAAACAGACTGTGCTGTCAGAATTAGCAAAGCACTCAGGGCTGCAGGCAGCCAAGCCCCCAGAAATACCAGGCAAATCAGATACAAGGGACATAAGGGGACCTTATTTTCTGCAGATTAATGGGTACAGAGGGAAAAAAGGCTACTTTACACCCTCTTACTCCTATTCCCTTTGAAGAATTATGAACCAGAAAAGAGAATTTATATTGCATACATCCTGTAAATAAATGGGAAGCCAGTGTGTTCATAGGCAGTATCTATAGCATGAAATAGCTTTCCTGGACAAGTTTCAGGCCTTATGCCTTATCAGTTTGGCAGAACTGTTTGATACACTTGGGACATGTGTTCTGGCTGAAGTGTGCCATGGGATGCTGACACTTCACTCTGTCCCAATGTGTAAAACATTCTCCCTATCTCTGACACTCCACCAATGACATCCCCTTGATGATAGGTATTTGTCCAGTTGCCCTGGTTTAAAAAAAGTCCCATCTTTCAACACATCTCTCTGGTAAACTCACTGGGAAAACTAAACTATAAACATCAACAACGTTCACTCTGGAAAAAAAAAAATCCCACCAAAAATAACCATGTAAACTTCCGTTAGATAACATTAATTTCAGAAAAAGTGACAGTAAGTGATTGGCCAGGAGGTTTAAGATCACAGCCTAGTTCTGATTCATTCTTGTTTTGCTGGGTGATTCCAGACCTTCTGGGTGTTTCCCCATCTGTAGACTATAAATAAATAAAGGTACTTTCATGGATCCCTTGGAGATCACGGTATGAAAAGAACTGGGTAAGAGCTGTACTACTACTTTTTTGCATTGAACTTTCCTGTTTTGCTTCATCTGAATTATCTTTCTTTCACAACTCATTATGTGGTATGACTTGGAAGAGGGCACTGACACTGTCTGCAGGATATTGCCCAAAGGCATGATATCAGAGATCAGCCTGTAAAAAAAAGAGCAGATTCCAAGGGGCTAGAAGTACAACAGAGCTGTACTTCATTAACAAAAAACCATTGATTTGTAGCTGAGAAAATCTGCTGGGAATGATCACAGTACCACCATGAAAGTTATATTCAGTGTGTAGTTTCTCCCCCCTCTTCAAAAATGAATGAGACTGCTCTTCTTACTGCAAACAGGTGGATGCTCATCACTCAAGAAAAACTGGCCTGAAGTTTTAAATCGCCATGTTTGGAAGGGAAGGATGGTCTTGGGATGGGAAGACTGAATTCAAGAGACCTGGCTCCAAATCCCATTGTGTTACACGTCTACCCTTGGTCTGGCACTCAAAGATCTTTGGGATACAGATTCTCCTTTCACATTTATTTGCAGCAATGGGCTTTAATTTCATGTGGCTTTCCATGCACTGCTTTGATTTGAGTTAAATTTGCAAGCAGTACACACAAATCCATGTGAGCACTAACATTCTTGAAGAAAATTTCTATCTACTATGTTTCCATCATGTACATCAAAATGCCAAGCACAAATTTCTCTATTTCCGACATCCTTGGAAAGATGAAGAGTAATAGTAAGATACTGAATAATATGATTCATATTCCTGTTATTAAAAATAATTAAATATAGGGCTCTCCAAGAAGGGAAATGAGTGTAACTATCAAATTAATCAGTGAAGCTTCTGAAGTAAATGGATAGGTTATTACAGAACAACACTGAAGCAGGCTTAAGAGTTCTTACCACAAACCTTTCTATGAAAAAAAAGGATACTTCTTGATAAAACTGCATCTTCTCTACATTTGCACTATATATAAAGAAGAAAAAACAAAACCTAGACTTTAAATAAACATTTCTGAGAAAAATTCACAGTTTTCATTTTCAATTAAAAATTAGGCATATAAAACATTCACTGTTCTTACCACTAAGTAGTGAAAAGAGTTTTCCATCCTACAGGGCTTATGCCATGGCCACAAAATTACCCTTCATATAAGCCCAGTAAAATCAATAGATTTACAGATAAATTTGTCTTCAGTTTCCTAGAAGGTTTCTGCTTGCCAAAGAAGGCTGATTTCCCTAAATGTTGTTGAACACCTTCTGCCCTGGGACTCCACTATTTTTGCTCAACACACTGACAGATGCCCGTATCTCCCCTTCTACCCCTCACGCGATCCAGCACATCCCCACCAGCCTCCCCACATCATTTTCCACCCAGGATGCTACACCCAGGCTGATGAGAAACCAAACTCTGCAGAAACACATCACAGCTAAATCCTCTCCCTTGCACAATCCCAAGCAAGCAGATTTCCCATTGGGAACCAAGCTGGGACACGGGCGTGGGCTCCTCTCCTTGAGCCCACAGTGGTGGCTGCTCTAAGGCAGCTCATCAAGTCCCATCAGTACTCCCTGGCACACAAATGAGTGCCCACTTTATGATACATGTCTGTGCAGGTTTGATATGGCTCTTGCCCATCAGCCTCCTGCTCTTTGCAGAAAATGCCACTTCGGTGACACCTGCCTCTGCAGAAGTGTCAGTCCACATTGTCAGTCCACAGGGGAGCGAGAAATGCCAGAGCTCTGGGCTTGCAAGCACAGAGCTGCTCCTTATTATCACTCAGCCAAGCTGCAGCAATTCCAGACATCCCCAGGCTTCCTTCATCCATGCAAAGGGTATTTGCTATTAAAAGTACAGGTCCCTGAGACCACTGCCAGCCATTTTTTCTTGTGGCAGACCAAGGCTCTGCTTCCTTCTTGGAAGACACATCTCAGGGCTCATTTTCCCCCCCCCATTCAGGGCTGTCACATCTGCCTGCCATGACAAAGTGCTGGCTGTGGTTTTAGTGGTGTTTTTATTCCTATCAGTCTTCCCCTTTAAAGGCATCACTTCCCATCACTGCGGCATCTCAGTCCTGAAGCCAAAATTAAAATAACCCTCATACAATGGCCCAAGCCTGGGATGGTTCCTTCAATCCTCCTCCCAAGGAAGGAAGTTTAGCTGGAGCCAAAAGCACTGTCCCAAGAAAAACCCTCCCACGCCACCAACCCCTGCAGTGAAAACACACAGGGCCAACTCCAGAGCTGCATCCAGCAAGGGATGGTCAGAAGGGAGGTTCTCCACACAAGACACCCATTCAGACTGTATGCAGACATTCAGGTAAGCCAAGGGAGAGCTGAGCCTTGCCTTGAGGTGATTATTGCACAGAGAGGCACACCTGCAGCACTGGAGCTGAGTAGATACAGGCTGTGTGAGGAGCTGCAAGCAGGCTCGGTGACCAGCCCTGTGTCTTACCTACAACAAAATGGGGACAAGCTAGTCACTATAAAGACATTTTGGGAGCATCTGACCCAGCCCTGATCCCACCACTGTGGCTGCAGGGTAGCCTGGAAGCTTGCAATGGCTCTGATGATGAGTAGCTGGTAGTCAGGTACTGTAAATCCATCCCCACTCCTGAGTGCTCATTCCAGAAAGCACAAGCCTGTCCCCAAAGATACTGGAAGCAATCAGGCTCAAAATGTGTCAGGAGCTGAACCAAGGGAAACTCCACTGCACTCCATTAGCCAAATGCAGACCTAATAGGGAAATTTATGTCTGAAGTCAAACATTTTTTCAAGTCCCAACTACTGGGGGCTGATCCAACACTTCAAAATGTATCTGGAAATATGGGACTTTCAAAGAGCAGCCCAGATCAGGAATCAGAGCATAGAGCTCTCCTAGGTCCTGGTCAGGTCTCAGCTGCCTCAGCCAGGAAGAGCCTCACCCCCAGAGCCCAGGCACCCTCCACTGCAAGACAAGTGGAATAAAATACACATGGCAAGAAAGGGAAATAAACTGCTGTGACAGTACATTCCAACAGCTAGCCCTGTCTTATGTTTGCCAGTACCAGCTTATATACATACAGACTGTATGGATGTAACATACAGACACAGACGGATTTATAGACTTGTATAATACATGCTGAATACTCATTATCAGCAAAGCAGTTATATAAAATATATATATGGAAGAAAAATTAAGTCATTTCCAAAGAATACAGAATCACCTAGACATATATAAAGCTCAGTCCTTGTGGATGGGCCCATCTGGGACAGGTAGATTGCAAGAGACCTTCATCAGATGTGAACCTGGTCTTCTGTGTAATACAAAAACCTCCAGCAATCACTTCCCTCTCTGTCCTGGTACCTTGGGTGCTTTGTTGTGTGGGGCTTTTTGGCTGCTCCAGACTCGTTTCCTACCTAGCCAGTTCCAAAGCTCATTTCCCACAGAAGACAGACAGATTGAAACTGGTTCCTTGAACAATCCCAGCCCAAGGAGCACCTCTCCTTTACTCTCTCTGACCCTGAAGAAGGGAAGGCTGGCACTGCTGGGACTTTACACCCAGACAAGATCTGGAACAGCAATAAATTTCTGCAGCCACAGAGCTTGCTCTGGGTGACACCACAGGAGCAAGTCAGTCTCAAGGATAACACCTGTAGGCTCCCACACCATTCCTCAATTAAAGTAACTTGCTGGGAGAGTCAGAAGGAACAGAGAGATGCGAGTGGACAGTTTACAACTGCTAATAGTCAGGGGTAGGGTCTGCTCTCTGCAGCAGTGGAAAATGAAGATATGAGGGTGCCTCGTCATTATGAAATAGCAGGACTGGGGCTTAGCCTCCCTTAAGACTCAAGAGAGATGTATTTTTGTCATACAATCCTGCTAGGGTGCTGGTTCAGGACAGAAGCAAAGCAAGAAGAAATTCTCAATTACTCAATTGGATGTGGAAAAAGCTTTGCAATCCTAAGCCCTAAAAGCTCAGAGGCCAAGCAGTGAACAGAGAGAATCAAAACAGTATTTATTTGCCCAAACTCTTGATTTTTATTTTTCTGATGAGTTTTTTGTGAACTAAAATTCATGATTTTTTTTAAAATTCCTATACAGAGAATCCCTAAAGGAGGAAGGGAGAGTTCCAAAGTTTGCGCTCATTGACACTTTGCAGTGAAGCTGCACACAGAGAATATGCATGAGAAGAGACATTTAGAGGTGGTTCTCAACCAGCATTCAAATATCTCTCTAAAAGAACACAAAAAGACTCTTTCCTGGGGCACTTTTCCACTTACCTGGAAAAGATACAATTTTTCTGGCATCAGCATGAAAAAATCCAAACTCTCAAAGCACTCCACACTGCAGCTCTCTGTAGGGCTGGCATGCACAAACCCACTCTGAAATTCTGCATTTAAAAATCACTGTTCACCCCAAAACACTCCCTGAACTGTGGCACTTACTGCTTAAAGTGCAACACAAACAGAACAGCAGCGACTAAGTGGCAGAGATCCCAGAAATTTGGTCTGACCTCTTTTGCCACCTGAAATGTCATCTTAATCTGCATTTCTTGGAAAAAAAACTTTGTCACCTTGGTTCAGCCACTGGCATGTCTAGAGGAGCCAACACCAAAAACCAAATACCCTGACCTGTGCATATAAACCTGTGAGATTCACATATGAGGTGGCCTCAAATAAGTCTTATGCGGGGATGCAGATTATTGGAAATAGAATCAGTAAAGTTCAGATGGAAGAGGCTGCCCAGGGCCTACAAAGGCAGTGCTATAGGGTAGCAGAGCTCTTCATCCCTCTTCCCAAAACTCCATTTTGGAGATGGAGCCCACCTGTCACCCAGAGGAGGAACTGATGCTGGTCACAGTCCCTGATCTGCAGATCATCTTTTTTTGTTTGATTTTTGAACCCTGTGGCTCTCTCATGCAAAATACATAACCACATTTGCTCTTGCTGCATTATACTTGGCTCATTACTTATGGGCAGGCTTTGCCTTTCCTCACATCAATAACCACTCACATCACAAGTAGCTATTGGTTAAATCAATGCCACTCACACCAGCAGCTCCCTTGAAAGTGGATTTAGCTGACAGTCAGCCAAGCAGGGCTGGGAGCCTGTCTCTGCTCAGGTGCTTCATGAAGTACCACAAGCACTACAGAAAGAAATTTATAATTACAAAATGTGGCGGCTCCTGGGACACGGGGGGGTGGAAAGGAGGCTGGAACACCCACATTTTCATTTACTTTTCCTATTCAATTACTTTGTAACTTAGTATTTGTTTTTCCATGCCCTATCTATTTAGATAACAAACTCTGCAGGGCGGGGACTGTCTCTTACTATGAAGCTGAAGAAAGAAATAAAGGTAAATAAAGTAGGATTCCAGGCTGAAAAATAAAAACAAAGCAGATGACACCCTCAGCAAGGCTCTGCTCAGCTGCTGCTGACTGATAGCATCACAAGTTGAGTTGGCAAGTTAAGAACCTGATTTTTACTCTTTAAAGTCTCACATTTCTGTGTCAACCAGTATTTTCTAAACAACTGACACTACTGATTCCCCACAGAAACATAACAACTGCAAGATGAAAATAATCTGCCCATGCAAATGCTATGGATCTTTTATTCAACTTTCCCTCCTCCTTCTCTGTTCAAATATTTGTTCATCAGACTTCAGCACTGAAAGCTGGAAGCGTGCCATTCTGCCCTTCTAATATTTTATAGAGTACTGCACTTATTTGCAATTATATTCTCCCAATAAAAAAATATGCTGCTTCAAAAATTCTTCCTCTAGGGAAATTTTATGTATTCTGGCTAGTTGTTTACTGCAGAATTTTTGTGATAAATTATTCTCACTTGCAGCTTGACCTTTGCAATTTTCAGAGTACAACCAAAAAAAGAGTACACCCCTTCTGCAGATGTACATTCACAATCTGCTCATCTTCCCTTTCCTCTGTACTGTGCAGCAAACAGACGTCAGTGGGGACAGCTGCTATACATGCTCCTCAATACACTGATCTGGAATCTTGAATGATGACACCTGAGCCTCAGATCCCAGGGAAATCTTTTATACTTCTTTACAGAAAATACACTTTTTTTGGACTGAACAGCAACAAGATATCCACACTGCAAGCCTCCATCTAAAGGTGTCTCCTGATCTACCATTAGTTTCCTATTAAAGATTCAAGCTCACTAAAAAGTGTAAATCACAGAATGTTAAAGATGCTTTTTATATCCTGCCAGTCACTGAGGCTCTATGTACCCCTCCATGCATGATCCAAACTGGGAAATACAAAGTTCCAGACAGAAATGGGAAGAGAAGGGGAGAGGGAAGGACAGAGAGCTGGGAGCTATAGCAGTAAAGATACTTGCATTTCACATTTTGAGAAGAGGTGACTGCAACATTTCCATATTGTCTCTAATTTTCTTACTTCCAAGTTTCCCTAATTTCTGTCTCGAATTTTAAATAACCAACTTTTGAAAAGATACATTTCTAGTACTACTTATTTTTTCCACTTTCAGTGTCTTCTTCTTGGAACTTCCTACATGGCAGCTGTGTCAGCCTCTAGAAAAATGCATTTCTAATTTACTCTCTTTGTCCCTAAAATCTTGCCTTGGCCTTAAGAAAAGCCAGATCTAAGCTATGAAAACCAACCAGAATAAAATATATTGCTTAGCTATATGGACTCTGTAGGGAATGTTTCCTGCCCAAGAAGAGACAAAAGGCTGAACCGTGGCTCAAATCATGCTATTGACATAAATGTTCTCATCTGGGCTCTCCTAGAGCACTTTCCTGTGGATCTGAAAGCATTTTGTAACAAAAAGATGAGTTTTAGATTCTCAGAAAATTCACTCTATTGAGGACATTTAAGATCAATTCTGGGAAGAGAATTCAGGGTTTGCTAATGCTGCCTTAGGTCACACTGCCTTCCAAAAAGCACAGTGACCCCTAAAAACCAAATTAATAAGCTTCATCATTACTTTGTACCATGTTCGTTATTTCTGGTAAAGGAAAGGGCATTTTTCAGGGAAATCTTGGGGTTAATTTGTTACTTACATGCATTACATGCATCTTCTATGGCATGTTTTTTTTGGCAAACGATCAGTGAGCTCATTAATTTCTATATCTAACTTAGTTTCCGTTTCAAAGTACTATAAAACAGAAACAACCAGACACTCATGCCAAAAAGTAAACATTAAAGAGAATGAGAATATAAATGGTCCATTTTAAAATTGATTCAGATACAACATAAAGCAAAAGGCCATCTTAAAACCAAATGCTCTTAAAATAAACAATGAAGATCTCCTTACCCCCTGCTTCGAGTAAGTATTTAAGCTAATGAGAGCTAGGAAATCAATGAGTGGATATTGAATTGCTATCCAGCCAGGCTTCAGACAGATTCTGGTAAACAAACACAAGTCTAAAAATAAAAGTGATGGGGAAATCTTTTTTTCAGGAAATTGCACATTTATAAGCAGAGAAGGGGGTGAGTGGGTGGAAAGAGATACTGTAAAAGAGGAGTGATCAAGAAGAGATAACACTTGAGATTTTTTCCATCTATTGGAAAAGATGCTTAGATCAGTATCCAGTTTAATAACTGAAACACATCACTGTCCATGCTGAATCTATGGGCTTACATGCCTTTGGCTCACACCTGCACACTCATGTACAGGTGGTATTAGGACTCTAAAGAGGGGAACTCAATTCTCAAGAAGAGTCAATGTGGATGCAACTTCCTGCAAGAGAGAAATTCTAATTATCACTAATGCTTCTTGCTCTGAGACCTACTCCAAATTTCCTTTTTCTTTATTTTATATAACTGGCAGTTCCACTGAGTGACTTTGTTGTTTCAGAGGGCAGCCTGCATATATGGCATTGCAGGAGTAACTCTAGATTTCGTAACAACACCTACTATCACTACTCTCAGCGCTGCAGAAGTTTTTCACTAAGCTGAGAGTTTAAGACACCTCAGAGTCGTGCCACACATTCATAACTTTACTTGTGCCAAAATAACGTGCTGTTCCCCTGGGTTTGTGGCCATATTTCTCCACAGAGCAAAACGGTTACGGCTGGAGTTTCCATACATCATCATATGCAATATCCATCCATGCATTTTTGGTACGTTCAAAGACACAGGACTGATGATCCCACTGGAAAGCTGCAGTCACCTTCTTCCCCTCCAAACTGCAGGGTATGTAGGAGGTTTACTGCTCCCAGCCCTGCTTCTAGGCCCAGCTTTGTACAGATCTCAGAGGCAGCACCATGACATCGAAAAGAGCCCAGCCAAAGCATGAAGTTTTAATGTTGTTTGGAAAGAGATGAGATCTGATAAACTGCAGCAATGATTCCCGTGCTTTTTATTCACATCCTGGGAAAATCCTATATGCAATGGTCCATCTCCAGTAAAGATTTTTTGCAGAAGACCAGGGCATGAACTGGATGATGTGCTTGAATGTGGAGCCAGTGCAGAAGGGAGGAGCAGAGGAAAAATGTTCACAGGCTCACCCTGCTAAGTGGGAAACCTGCTGGTCAATATTGCTAGTGCACACATTAGTTCCCTTTTCAGTGAAAAAACATGGGAAGTGTCCTGAATCTGATAAATGACTTTTCATTATGAATTTTGAGTGAAGCTCCAAACTACAAACATAGTTTACAGCAGAATACCAGGTTTTACCACCTCTGACACTGCTGAGTGCACATGACTCTTACTTCACCATACACACAGCCAAGTATACAATCATGGATGAGCACAGTTCATCCTGGCACTGCTGCCAGGGAACAGGAAAGAACCACCAGACAATTTTTTTTTCAGCTGCACTAAGAGCCCCAATTTCCACACCAGCACTTCAGAGGACACCGGCTGGGCTAGCACAGCCGCTTCTGTGTCCTTTATATTCTCCTCTGAACAGAAAAAAACTTCTTGTCTATGTTTTATTTGATGGCAGAGATCAACTTCTGTCTGCAAACTCCTTGACTGCTGCCAGACATGCAGCAGTCTTTAACAAACTACTGTTCTGCAGGCAATTTTAGAGAATCAGATAGAGAACAAAGAGACTACCAAACCAGTAATGAAAAGTCAGATGGAGAAAACATTATAATGGACAATATTAGATTGGCTCTAAATTCAGAACTGGTGTCTCCTCACCCTATAAAATGTCCATTACTGTGTGCTTTTTTCTGAGATGTGAGGCATGCCGTGTAATCCTTTCCACAACAAGATTAAAAAGTAGGTTTCAGAAAACATCTGCTTCAAAACTGACCACTTCTACATAGAATACCTTCTTGAAAATTGAAAAAGAGTATTATGCTTTGAAGACAACTGTATTCTGTTGCAGACAAGTTACGTAGGCCTTGAAATAGCAGCAGTGGGTAATTTTTTTTAATCAAATAAAAAGGCTGATCCTTTTTAAGAAGACATTTATTTTGTCTGTAAACAGACATTTATTTTGCTCATGTGTGAGAAGAACAGATGATTACACAGTGTGTAAATGCAGAGTAAGGTATTTTAGAAAAAGGAATCAGGTGGTTTTACAAGAAGATGGAGTTGACTAATTTAGAAGTTCCTCAACAGTCCTCTTAGTGCTCTCGCAGACAGATACTGGAAGTGCAATAAATTGATGCTGCAAAGTTTTACTTCCAGCTTTGCTTTTTCACAGAACTACGTGTAATTTAATTGTATGAGCCCAGATACAACCCTCACTGCACTGTTTCCCTAAAAGGTATCAGAGAAATTGTGAGAGAACCAGGATAAGCCACCAAGGAACACAAAACTAACTTACACCTGGGCTGGAAGTCCAAAGGAGGTCCAACCCTCCTGCCATCCCTGCAGCTGGAGAATTTACCTGGCACAGTGCTCACATTGGCACTGCCAGAAATCTTGACCTGATACAGAAGCAGCTTCAGGCTCCCAAAGAGCAAGTAGGAAACACTGGCCAGGCACATTGCTTAAAAAAAGCAGTGTCAAGGAAACTAGATAGAAGGGATTATAAAGAAAGGAAAAAGATAACAGGATGAATTATTTTCAGGGCAGGAGCACAGTTTTGTTGCCTGATTTTTGTTTTGGCAGCTGCATGTCCTGGGGATGCCTACTTAGAGACAGATTTTACTTAAAGCTTCCGCAATGTTGTGTATAGAAGAAACAGGAACAAAAACATGTCTCACGGACACAAACTTTTTTAGAAACCCAGAGGAAGTGAGCCACTTTGGGCAGCTCCCAGGCACATGTTGTTTGGCTTTGATTTCTTTTTAAGATTGGACTCAGCATTTGATTCTTTCAACTAAAGAAACACAATAAACACACAATTTCACTTTTTTTTTTCCCCCCAAACAAGCAGCAAAAAAAATCACAAAACTATAAAACATCGAAAATACAAACAAAGAGATTTTAATCCAGGAAGAGATAGCTACAGGAGAAAGTCACACCAAATTAGCTGTATCCCAGCCTTATCTCTCCACATCCCTGAGCCAGATGAGCAATGCTGGAGCACTTTTTGCTGGGTGTGCAGCAGCCATGGCTATTTGCTAGTGTCACCCAGCTCCTGTTGTGGGGGCATCTCCCTCATCCATCTCTGCCTTGCTGAGACCATCAGGGACAGTGCTGTCCATGTGTGGAGGATACAATCCAATGACAAGGTCACTCACGTAATGCAAAAAGCATCTTTTAGATGTGTTCTGAAGTCACCATCCCTTCTAAATGAATGTGACACCCACTTTGAGACCTGTTGTTACTGAGGTCAAGAACAGCCAAGAACATGCACGCTTCTCTACAGCCCATGAAAAGGTCAAACAACCTGCCAAAACCATGCTGTCACATTGCAGTTACACTCCTTGTCCTCCCCTCCAAACCATTTCTATTTCTGGCCCTTCACCAGGCTGAAGTCCTGACCCTGAAGTCCTCTCTTCTTTGGGCACACCAGCCGCAACAGCTACAGCACTGTGATGAGTCACCAAACCACTGAAAACGTCCTCAAACTTGGAAACATCAAATCCAGTGACTTAAGCCCAAATGCTTCAACCAGTTATGAACAGGAGTGGCTCATCACACTGAGCAGAAGTGGTTCTGGGAAGAAAACAGCTTCTCCAGGCACAACTCACCCAGATGTGGGATGTGGAGTTTCCACTCCCAGCAGCTGTTCTGGAGATCAAAGCAGCAGCGAGTCAGAGGGAGCCCAACCATTGTTTGCTTCATAGACTCTTACGTACAATTATGTAACGTCATTAAGTGGTGTAATTATGGAGCCCAACCATGCATTTTTGCGGTTGAAGCCAAAGTATACTTAATGGTGTAATTACTTTTTAAAAAGAGCTCCCACAACTAATTACATCCACAGGGAGACAAGCAGCAAAAAGCTTCATAGTGTAATATTAGGAATGAATTGTGTGTTTTACTCCTTATTCCAAGCACAGCAGTGTAAATACTACTGTCAGACCCCACACCTCCCTGTGCCTTCCACAACACCAAGATTATCACCAACAGCAAGACCACGAACAGCAAAATTCTCTGAGTAACAGACAAGGCAAAGTGACCCTCATGCTGCACAGAATGATCCTATTTCACCCCAAATGAGTAGGGATATGGCTTGGCTGGGGTATGAAGGCTGTGATCAACCATCACAGTGCCACATTAAGAAGTTTATGGGTGACTGATGGGGTCTTCAGCCATGCCCTGTGTGCCTCCTACCTGTTCAGCCTTCCTGTTTGCCATGTAGCTGTCTGAGGCTGATTGAAGTCAGAGTGAATCCAAGGTGAGGGCCTTGGCAAATGCTTGCCCAGGGCCAAGCACCACCTGCAGTGTCAGTGTCATACTGGCCACCAACCCCTCCAAGTACCAGTCACAGGATGCTCTTGGCTGGTCAAGCAGAGTCACATCACAGACCACGATACCTGAATCCAGCTTCTGCCAAGCACCCACACTATGCTCCCATCACTTCAAAACCAGCAACAGGAGGGACTGGCTCCAATCCACCTCTCCCTGCCAACCTTTCCCATCCCACATCACTCGTTAACTCAGGGCAGATGTGGATTTGGCCTTACCCCACCCAGGAACCATCCCTTCCAGCCCCATAAGCGAAACGCTGGAAAATACAGATCTACCCAAAACATTGGTCTGAAGCCAAGGAAGTATTACAGTATTCCTCAGATACATTTGTCTTACTGCTTGAGATGGAGTTTATTACTAGGGTGCTGTGACATAGAGAGATTTATGGGCAAGACACTCACTCCATCCATCCCAAAGAGACAGGGAACAATTAACACCTCCCTATTCCTGATTCTACTCCCTTCTGCTTTTGGCTTGTTCTCTTCCACTTTCTTTCTTTATCCTCTTATTATAGCAATAGCAGAGTACAACCAGCATTTATCTTTTTTTCCAGACAGCCTTTAAGAGAACAGAAAGCCTCCTTAGGATAAACATTTGCTGTCCCCAGCTCCAGTCCCGGGCTCCAACATTCAGCTCCACCAGCAGAGATCTGCTGCAGCCATTAAAATGAAATCTGCTGGGTTATGCCTGGAAATGCATTTCACTTTGCTTGCATGATTCCAGCAAAGTTCATAAAATTGGGAATATGTATGCCTAGCAGAAAGCCTGAGTGGTTTCCTAACAGAGCTTTGCTAGCGAGCACCACATCTCACCCAAATTACTTATCCAAGTTCCACTTAACATCCACAGCCTCTGCTCCCTTCACCCAAAGCCTCTGCCCCCATTGGTCCTTCGCAGCTCAAACGACCTCCTGCCCTTTAGTTTTGGGAAGAATATTGAACTTTCCATGATCAAACACAGAAAAGGCTCTCACATTTTGCGGAAACCCAGGACAATTTCAGCTAAGCTGTCTGACGAACAAGTGGGTCCAAGTAAAGTGAAGAAAGCATCTTGAAAAAATGAAGGTTATGTGAAAACCCAGAGCCTCTCAATTGATGACTTCAGATCAGTTTTGTTGAGTAACATTTCTACTATTAAGTAAGCTGAATATTGATGTGGGTTTTTTTGCCTCGATAGGAGCAAAGGATGATGCTCTTCAGAGCTGAAGTGAATTAGGTGGGAAATGTGGAAAAACACCCTGGATATGAAGAAATCTGTCCAAAGGCAGGACAGTACTCCTTGCTGTGCTGGAGCTTCATTATGCTGATGCCAGGCAGCTGCCACAAGCAAAGGACAGCCCACACAGAGGGACAGGACACACAGACTTTGGGAGAGCAGGGCAAGACTGAGTTTGGGATCCAAAAGGGAAAGGCAAAAATACAGGTGCAGTAGAAAAATGAAGAAAAATTTCAAAACGTTTTTTTCCCACAATCTTCCCTTCTGATGTGGATTATAAATAAAGGCAAAAGCTCAGTCTAGGGGTACATCTCTTTCTGATCCCAAATAAATTTTTTTGGGGGGTTGAACTCTTTGGTGCCCACACTGTGTTTTGAAATTTTTCTATAAATCAAGTTTCAAAACTCCAGAAAGAAAACATCATGGCAAATACTTTTGCTTTTTGAAAACATGAGCTGCAAAGGTCGTCACAGCAGCTATGGAGCAGGAAGGGGAGATGATAAAAGCAGGCATAAAGCAGGTAGACAAGAAAACACATGCCAAGTATTTTGGAGCACTCGGCTGAGGACGAGTGGATGGTTAAGCACCCAAATGAACTGACTGCATTTTCAAAATGTGAAAATTCAGCTTGTTGATTTCCAGGGGAGCCTAGTTCACTTCATTCTCTAGGGCTTAGCAGCCTTTGAATATGAGCCTGTCCAGAAAACATCTGCTTACTTCAGATCCGTTTTAACAATGGATTATTTCTTCACTCTGAGAGCAAATCAGCAACACACTGACTCCAAAAAAATACTCCAACTTTCATTGAAAGTCTCTCCTGTTTTGCCTCCAATATTGCTTTCCTGGGTACATTTTAACAACCACACAGCAGGACACAGAAATGGCATCCTCCTTCCAGCAAGGAGAAAACTTCCACTTTTGGTATAGAAAGCTCTGAACTTACTGAAAAAATAGGAACAATTCAGCCCATGTCTCCCCTCCATGCCAAGCTCTGAGGTCTCTCTTTGCACTGAGGTACATCCAAAAGAGGCAAGAGTCTGGGAGCAGCTGAAACAGGCAGGAGAGTTGGGGAAGCAGCTGAAAGGTCCTGGCAGGGTCAGAGATGGGTCTGGAACGCCCATGTGGCTCTGCTGATGCGGTGTCAATAAAACACTGTGACACTGAGCAGCTGGTTGGTGTGCAGGATGGCAGCTGGAGGCCAGCTCAAGGGCTAGGGCTTAAGGAGCAGTGCTCAAAATAAGCCAGTAAATGCAACATCCTTCACTTACCTTAAGTTATCAAGGAAGCAAGAAACACCAGAACTGGGCTTGATAAATAGCTGGTAAAATCCCATTACATGTGCCCTCACTGGAGTTAATGTCTGCTTCAGGTCTGCTTCAGCAGAACTCCTCTTCCTCTTCCCAGCCCATCCATCCTCCAGCCCCAAGATCCTGCCCCATAGCAGGCACAGAGCCATGTTGTGAGTTGCTCATTCCTCACCCCATCTGTGATTTCCATCTGCCTCTGAGACACCCACATCTACCCTAATTCAGACAGCACTGGTCATACCACGAGCCCAGACCATCATCATGAGGTGGGGGAACCAACCAGAGAAAAAATGCTATTCACTTCCTGGGTTTTGAGTCTTCAGTGGAGTTGTTACTAGTCACAGAGTAATTTTGGTAACCCTGGAGATGTCTAGTCTACCCCACCACGTAAAGCACATCCAAATAGTTCTTGTGCTCAGGGCCATGTCCAGCCAAATTTTGAACATTGCTAAGGTGGAGATGCCCCACATGCTCTGGACGGCCTCCACCATCTGATGACATCCATGGTAAAAAAGCTTTTTCCTACATCTAACTGGAGTTTCCCATCTTGCAACTTGTGCCTGTGACACATAATCCTGTCACCACAAACCTCCAAGGACAGCTGAGCTCCTTGCTCTTTACATCCTCCCATTAGGTGTTCGTAGATAGCAAAAAGATCTTCCTTGGGTCATCTCCCCTCCAGGCTGAACCAAGTCTTCTCAGCCTCTGCTGGTGCACTCTGTGCTTCAGCCCCACAGCACCTTAGCAGTCTACAAGTGAATCAGTGTTTTAGGGGTACATTCACAGCCGTGGAGCCCAAAAATGGCGTTTTCCCTCTGGCAGTACTAAGGCACAGATGTACACCCAGGATGAAGAACCTACTGCCTGGGGAGGTACAGCTGAGCTGCAGTAACCAGCTGTGTGCTCACTTCTCCCTGCGCAGTGGGAAGTGAAACCAAACAAATAAATCCTGAAGCCAACGAACAGCCAACAATGGAGAGTCACTAAACTATGGTAACACAGCCACTTGTGGTCACAAGCCAGAAACGGCACCATTTTTTTTTGTCCAAACACAGCACTAGATCTCTTAAACAAGGACCAATCTGTGCAAATTTTCCCCCAAAAGCTTTTTTTCTTTTCTGCAACCTTTGATCTTTTAGCTATTGAAGCAAATAATTCTTCTGCCTCTATGCTGGGGCTTGTGTTTGGATGGTGAATATTGAAATTCACACCAATAAAAGGGGACTCTGTGCCAGGCAACTGTAAAAATACAATCAGATAAAATATCTCTGTTCAGAAAGGAAGGCCTTGGAGAGAGAAACCTGTGGCTAAGGAGACTTAACTTCACTCACTAAAATTCAGCTGCAGCATCTCTTTAAATCTGGTTCAGGCTTTCAGAGAAAGTTCACACAGGAACTTGATGTGACACATTGGGGATGCCAAGAGTCTCTGCTGGGAGGACATGGTGGAAGGTGATGGAGGCACTCTCCAGAAACTAACACATCTTCATACAGGGATGTCATTATTTGCAATAAATATTTTTTTAAAGCGTTATTAGCACTAAGTGATTATTTGGAGATATCAGTTGTTTAAATACAGCAAGTTTGGCAGAGTGGGTTCTGTTCGTACAAGGAGAAAGAAGGATGAGACAACTGTGCTATGCATCACATAATTATAGCAGCAGGGCTGGGCTTTTCCTGGTGAGTAAAAGCTCCACAGTAACTCCAAGAGGTGCTCAGCTGGTTTTTATTTATTACTGGCATCAGCACAGTCTTTCTTAACTATTAGGGAAAAAAAAGTGAGAGTCTCTCACAAAATTCACTTACTCTTTTATGTGTGGCCATTAATATGTCTGAACACTGACTTCTTTTCTTTCTTCTTTTCATTATTTTATGTATAAGCGTCTCTGAACATGCTGGATGGAGGCATTGAGAACACTAGGGGAACACCTGCTTTGAAAATTATACCAAGGCAATGGAAGTCCTTATCTTTTTTTTAAAATGCTTCGAAAACAAAAGATAATCTTGATTCTGAGAATAAATTTCACTTGATCTTGCCATGCTCAGACATATGACTCAAGCCCTTGACTCTCAGATCACATATAAGAATCAGTTCAGGGCTGAACCTAGGACTTCTTGCATGTGCAAAACAGGAGGAATAGGTGCTTTATTTTTCATTTCACTGTTATTTTCTATGGCTAACTGTTTACACAGGCCTCACTGGGATGGTTATTAAGATTAAATTTCTTTGTTAAAGGCATTCCACCCAGCCCCGATCTCCTCCAAAGCTACTATAAATTGATTTAATTCAGACCCTGATACTGAGCTCTGTGTAATGAGCCAAAGAATTTAGTGGACAGAAGTTGTACAAAGTCCTGAGAGTGGCACACTGGCTCCCAGAGCAAGGCTGGCTTAAACAACATAACTCAAGCCTTATTTCCATCCTCTTGCTCCCTGGTCCAGTGATGGTGTAAATTGCTATTGCTTTCTGCTCTCTGTCAGGAGGTCATGCTTGCAGTCTGAACTCTGCCTTGTGTCAGCCAGGAAAGTTTGGCTTTTGGGGGTTTTCCCTGTGCACCCCATGCAATCTACATAACTGCTCTTTTTTTTTCTTTGCCTAGGATTCCTTCAGTCCATTTCTTGTTTTGGTTTTCTTGGTTTCCTAAGAAAAACAAACAAGATGTTGTTTATTTCCCCCCTGTAATTTTCAATCTGTTGAAAATGACTGGCACAGGGCTAATCCATTGCTGATTTTCTATTTAAAAAACATGGATGTTCTCAGTTTGTACAACCCACTAAGCAGGAGTAAATTTTACTCTTCTAACCCCACGCTGGGTTGTAAAAGACCCATCTCCATCTCGCCTGATGTAAAGCTATCAAGTTTCACTATAAGCTGCTTTTTTTTATGAGATATGTCACCATCAAGTTGTATATAATTAATAAGCCCTGAGCCTCAGTTAATAAGGAGTGAGAGTACACAGATTTATAAGTGGCTGGGTGTCTGCTCCACTGGCTCTGGCTTTGGCAATGTTTCCCTCTCCAAACTGCAATCCCTGTGACACCGTCACAGCTCATAAATACCCAAGGCAAGGCTCCTTGTTGACCCACACTCTGCAACATCACCAGTGCTCTGTGCCATTGCTTCTCCCCATTAAAGTCTATTTCTCATTATTTCATAAGCAACACAAAAATTAAACTGCATCTGAGGCAGCAGGGAAATCAATCTTCTCCAGAGAATCACTCCAGTTAAAAATTCAATATATCTTCTATCCATTTAGGCATTATATATATATATAAAATTGTAGCAAGAAGGCACTTTAGGAGAAGGCAGAAAAATATATTCCAAGTGGCCAGCAACTACACTGCAATAATATTCTTCTTTATACACTTAGACAAGTGTTTTTAGGAAGACAGATGATGTCTAAATGTTCTTTCTTGATAATTTCTTGTGTGCTTTCAATTTTCTGCAGATAATTAATTATTGTAATAGGAGCCTTTAGACTTTGAAACACACATTTTTTCACAAAAAAAAAAAATCAGTCAGGCTGGTAATGTGATAACTGTTCTCCAATTAATTAGATTTTCAGCGTGAGGTATTCTATAAAAGTACTTCTATTCAGAGATGTGGTGTAACACCAAGCAGTCTTGTAGGTAATATTGGGTCTTCACACATTTAAATGAGGCTGGCATATTTTGCCTGTGGTTCTTTAGCTAAAATATTCAACTTTTTATGGGAAAACATGTATTCAGCTCTACATTCCCACATAAATGCTGGTTATTGACATGGCTCGCTCCAGGAACACAAGGTCGACAATCCCAATCCATTTTAAAGAGTCGGGAGTGAAACAAAGGCAGTGGCTAACTTGATCAATGAGAGGCGTGATATCAGACCCCATTCCTCTGCTTAATTTAAAAGTTAATTCAGGAATCCCTGAGGATTCTGCTGGAGCAAGGGCTTTCAGCAAATCATGAGCTGGCAACAGAATTGGGGGTAATTAATTTATATCCATCAAGAGAAGCAGCAGTTTTAAGGACAACTCCCATGCCCTCAAGATAATGAACCCTGAGCTGTACCATTCTCTTTCACAGCTTCACACCCACCAGAATCAAGAGCTATTTGTATGAGTAGGTCACATTTTCACTGTGGTTCCCTACTCTTCCCAAGTGGGATGCAATGGATTTGGGGTAAACGACCAATATCCGGAAACACAATGGTTGCCTTAGATCCCTGAATATCCACAGTCAGCGGTGTGTGCAAATCTCCATCCACCAGCCCGGCACCAAAGCATCCCCAAGGATATGGGAATGCATTTTCCTGACATTCCTCAGAGGAAACTGAGGCTGGCAGGCTATGTCTGTGCCACTAACACTGAGCAGTACCAGGGGCATGAAGCAGTAGTGCCACAGGCTGGAGACCATTCCCAAAACACAGCATGTATGACCATTTTCCCAACTTCTGCAGCACTTACAGTTTCTTTCCTGGAAACTCTGCAGCTACAGGGGGACCCTTATCTTTCCTGGCAAAGCCAGAACATTTTTTAAGAGCCTGCCTAGTGCAATATGTGGGTATTTTCTCTCTTTTCACCTTGACAGCTGCACACTGTCGCCCTCACTCCTGTTCCATTTATCCCACTGGGAACTCTTAGATTAAGTAACTCTTAGATAAGAGTGGGAAATTAGTCATCATAAACACGTGGGCCCAGTGAAGAACTCCAACTTTCCAACAGCAAAAGAGCTTTTGCTGCAGTGCTAACACTGTGCTGAACTCCACAACTCCTGACGAGATTGCTATTTTTTTGTAGGGTAAAAAGCTTTCAATCAGCAAGTAAGAGGTTCTCCCAGAAAAAGAGTTCCTGTTGACAAAGGCTGGAGAATTATTTTTGTCTTTCAAGACATCTAGGACAAAAAGTAATTCAAAGAACCTGTGCCTGCCATGATTTCTGAGCAGCATTGCATTATTGTGCGCATAGTCTGATTGGTTTCAGAACGAACATGGAAGAATCTGATCCTGATTAACCACTCGGCATCAAGGGCCTAAATTCACAGATTTTCTGGTGCTGCATCAAGGCCTGCAGAATTTGGAAGTTAAACTGGCATCACACCTTTCTAACCTCGGCATTCACCACACAAAACTGTTCTCTAGCTGGAATTGTGAGTTCTTATGGAAAGACTTTGCACCCACCATCAGAGCACTTCAAAGATACTAATTCATTCAAGCTCATAAACCTCCTGTGAGTAAGTAATGTTGTGATCCCTGTTTTACTGGTATGGAAAAAGACATGTTGAACAGTCATATTTTTGGGTACAGGAATGTGAGGAATCATTGCAAGAAACAGCCGTAAAGCTAAAATTTTCTTTCCACTTAAAGCAAGGGTTCAGCCTCTTGGTTATCTAGTAATTTTATAATAAAACTCAAGAGATTTCATGGTTCCACTGTTGGAAATTGTTGGAAATTGATGCAATGTAGGAAATGAGGAAGGGCTTTGCTCTGACAGTTGATTTTGCTGAGTTTTCCATGAGTAAAACAATAATAATTGGTCCAGAATTTATGATGCCATGGCAAAAGCCTGTCTGCACTGTACTGCAGGCAGTGGTCCTGTCTGCAGGGCACAGGGGAGAGAACCAGCCCCATTACTCCCCAGAGGCAAGGTTTCATGCTGCCCTGCTGTGTGGCTGACAGCAGCAGAGCATCTTCCATACATCCCTCCAGTGAGTTTTCCACAGCACGGACTCCTGGCTGCTCCGAGCGCAGTCATGACCTCCACATCACTGCCCAAAGGCCACTGGCTGGGCATGGCTGCTGTCCCCTGTCAGCCCAGGGCATGCCACAACGATTCCAGAGACAAAAGGTTCGATATCCCAACCCCAGGCTCGCTTCCACTCAGCCCTTTGTCCCGTGGATGCATCGATAAAACAAATGATCCACGCCCCAGTGAATCGGCACAAATGCACTCCGCAAAGAAGCAGCTTGAAGCTCAAAGAGCAAAATTTGCAGCTAAGGACACTAATGACTCAGTCTGGTTACTCTGAAAGCAGCTCTTGTGGGTGGTAAGAATTGGATGCAGGCACTGTAGAGCCTGGCAGTGATGACAAATAACCCACTATGCTTCAAGTGTTTGTGCTTCATATGAAGAACAGAATTTTTGCATATTTTCCTATATTTTCCAGTTATTATAGAGCCAAATTCTGATGAGACCTGATATTTTTATTATTTTTTTATAGAAGTTAATTTTATTTTAAAAAGTTGGCTAGAGTTACATGGAGAGAAACCTGTAAAAGCAGCCTGTAGGGCTGGAGCTGCCATTTCTTCATGGATTCGAAGCATTACACACTGAAATTCTACTGGAAAATCACTATATGCTTTATAGAGACAGCTCGTGGCCTGAGGAATTTGCAGAGCAAATAAATGCAAACAGAGCAAAATAAATGAGACACTAGAAGGTCAGATGAATATGGAAAGATTAATGGAAGTGAGATGGGGGAATATGGCTAGTAGGAGGCAGCTGTATGGGAGGAAGGTAGAGCTACATCCTGGGGATTGGATGCAGGTCAAGCAGATTTCAGGAAAAATACTAGAATTTTTAGGAGGAGCAAAAGGTGGTTTTCTGAAACCTTGTTTTTACACCTCTGTCCCCTAGCACATGCTCAAAGTGAATCAGAGTTCTCCTTGGACATGAGGACATTTTCCTCTCTCCTGTCACTTGTCCATCAGCATCCTGTAATGTTTGAGAGGAGCTGCACCAGCCCTGGCAAAGCTCTGGGATCCCAGTTTACCTGGGATCTCAATCAGGCAAAATGTCCCGAGGTGATGGCACTGAACAGCCTGTCCTGTCACATCCCTTGTGTGCAGCCTGGAGCCATCCCAGGCATCTTGGATGGGTCCTTTGGGGCAACCATTTATCAGCCATTTATATTGTTGCTCCTCACAGGTGGCAATTGTGGTCTCTACAAAAAGCTCGCCCAGGAAAGATCAGAGAGTGAGGCATCCTTTTGTGACCCTTGGCTGTAAATTTACACTTTCCAAAGATGTTCATATCCTACTGAAGACATGAAGGAAAGACAGCTGAAAATTGCTGTCTGCTGGGTGATTGCAGTCTGAAGACTCTTCTGAGTATAAAGGAAGGAAAATATTGTTCTCTTCAAGCTTATGGATCTCACCAGTCCAGGGATGAGCTTCGGGGTCAGGCAATTTCATGTTTCACAGATGAGTGCTCAGAAGCCCAAGAAGAAAATGACCCCAGTGCAAAAAAACCCTGAAACCAACCCACAAGCACCTATTCAGCAAGTGCCAGGAGGGCTGTGCAGGCTCAGAGCACTCATGTTTAACTGCTGCAGTGGAGCAAGAGCTGGCTCCTGCTAAGTACTAGCAAAAACTTTGGTAGTACTTGTATCCACTGGTATCCACTTGTCCTGACAGAGCTCAGAGCAGAGGTTTCCATTTCCACTCCCAGGGGATGTGAGGGTGAGATGGCACACAGAGCTGGGCCGAAGCAGGGAGCTGGCACACACAGTCCCTGCTCCGCAGACCAAGATTATTTTCTTTTGCAATTTATCTGTAAAATCTGTTATGTGGGGACCTCTCTTTTTTTGTAACTGCATTTTATATTAAAAATAGATGTCTTGGTAATGTTATGGTATTTGTTACCAGGGGTTATTAACAGCCTGCAGCATCTCAGAAATGAGGTTTGATGAAAGGGGTTGTGTCCCCAGCAGCCCAAACACATGGACATACTGACATGGTCTAATCCAACTCTTGTCCATCAGGTAGCCACCATCCACTTGCAGCAGCCCACTCCCATTCAGTGGGAATTTTGCCTTTTTCTTTGATAAGAAACACAGCTGGGCTATCAGTCTGGGTCCGCACATCCCATGAAGCAGCAAATGAGATATTTCAACAAAATAAAAAAGCCCTGTGGGAGGTTTGTGCCTCAGGGGGATGGAAAAGATGCAGCCCTGGGATATGAGGCTTACCCTCCTACATCACCCTTGTAACAGAGATACAGCTGGAGAGGGCCAGGGCAGTTACTTGAGGGTTTACTGCAAACTCACCCCATTACAGGTGGCTGAGCAACCCATGTTCATCCCCTTGTACTGTGCTGGGTATGAACAGCAGGAAGAGCAGGACCAGTCCTGGGGACTTGAACTTGGACAGGCAGGTTTAAACAAAGTAAAATTAACTTTGGACTTTAGACTGGGGATGAATGACTCCTCCCTGGCATACTGGAAGATTCTCCTGAATAAGCATTAGGATCCCTCTCACTACAGTGAATTTTGATTGCTTTGGACAAAATGATGGAGAATATTTTGAAGGGAACAACCCTGTGGGTGGAAGGGATGATCTCATAGGTCTTTTCCATCCGTGATTTCCAGGTTTTTTGTGCCTCTGACATAAAACCCCAAAATAGCAACATTAGTCTAGGTCAAGATAACACTAAAAGCCTGTGTTTAATTTTACATCTGGAGAGGAGTAGATGTGCCATACAGCAGCTGTGTGAGTCATTCCCAGACACTATATACCACCCCCAGAGTGAGCCCTGGGATGAGGGCTTCACTGGGGCTGATGGAAAACCAGAGCACGCAACACTGATCATAGGTACCAGCACAAACTCTGCACAGCAACCAGGCAAACTCCTTGAGAAAACAAGGGCTTAGCAAAGCCTTCAGGCTGCTGTGCTCTCCCTCCACAACTGCTCCCTCTGTTTCTGACAGCTTTGGGAAGGCTTGGGCTTGTGGTGGGTCTGAGCCCCAACCTCATGGGCCTGAGCACAGCACCAGCCCAGTTCCCACACACAACATCGAGAGCTTAGAAACTCTCATGTTACAAACAAGCTCACCGAGTCGTGGGAAATGTGTGCACACATAACCTCACCTGTGTCAGCCTCATTACCTCTCCTCTCAGGCTAAGCTCATTTCACAGCAACTGCCTGGGTTAAGAGGACACCCACAGCTCCTCCAGGAGCACAGCTGAGGAGAGGTGGCTTGTCGAACCACAGTGCCCTGACTATAAATCACAGTAAATCACTTTGCAGCAGCTCACGTTATTTACTCACCAAACAGGCAACAGTTCAGGTTTCCCATCCTGAAACGAGGGCAGTAATACTTGATTTTACCACACACTGAAACTGAATGAAGACAAAAGCACTGCAGAAAGTGTGGCTGTCACGAGAGACAATCTGTAGCCCTGCAGATTGAGCATCGCAGGCCATTAACTAATCCCCTCCAAATGCACAAATAACTCTTATGATGGTGAAAGGAGCCACAGACACATCAAGGGAAAACCAGACCCCTCAGGGATCAGCAACCACTGTCTCACTGCAGTCTTGTGGCTCATACAAATGGCAAATATGAGAGGAGATTGAGGCAGATCAGACAAAGTCAGTCTCTGAGTGCAGCACTGAGAAAGCCAGAGGAAGCTCACTAAATTTCCTTAGACATTGCACAAATGCTGCCCTGAACATATACAAAGGAGAAAAATGTTTATTGGAATCATTAATCCACATAAAACATGATAAAAATGCACTTTTACCATCTGGCTTCAGTTGGTGTGTTTATTAGCAGGGGATTTGAGGCAGCGCCAGCACTGCCCACTCCTGTGATTCCTGGTCCTTTTCCAAACGCCCTGGCTCCCAGAGCGAGCCTTCCAGCAAAGCTTTCTAAGCAGAGTGGGGGAAAGTGGGATGGCATGCTCCTTTCTTTTTTCAAATAAGCTCCTGATCCCCTCTGAAAAAAAGAAAATTCAAGCATGGAAATCTAAGTTCCATAACCTAAAAGTTAATTTGAATAATAAAAATTTAGATGTTTTCACTTTTTATTAGATCTTGCAGTTTTGGAGGCATGAATTCTGAATTTTGATGATTGCCATAAAGAACACAATGAGTCCCAGGTAAAACATTCTCTTCTATTTTTCTTTATTTTTTTCTTGATAGAGAGGAGCCCTACCAGCAAAATCTTTCTCAGTGGTACAAAGTACTCTTTTCCTTTACAAGAGTCTGATGGAGTTGGCTTCCCATTTTAGAACACCAGTGCATACTAATTTGGAGTATGAACAAACTAAGGAGTAAAATGTACTGGGAGTGGATTTAAAAAAAAAAAAAAAAAAAACAAAAAGAAGGCTGTTTCGCACACATTTCTATGGATAGTATGCAATGGATACAGCTGGTTTTAGAATGAAATCAATAGGCATCTCTTTGCAGAACACAGGGCACTCCAGGCTTTTGGGCCAGCTCCTAAGCTCAAAAGGGCTCACAGCTGAGTTCCACTCCTAGTCCATCCTTTATCATTGCATCTAAACGTGATCCCACCTCCCACAGACAGGTGGACTCTTCACCATGGAGAGATAGGCTCATTTTCCTATCAGCTCTTTTGTATTCCAACAGCCCACATACACAGCATTGGATTTCCACCTAAGCTGACTCACTGTTTGACTTGTTTGCAGCCCCAGAGGCTCAGAGCTAAACCCCCTGTTCCCTAAAGCAGGAGAAGCTGGCACCCACAGCACCCATGGCAGATGAGGGGGCACCCAAGGAGACCCAGCATGGATCCATCAGCTTTGCCCCCGGCTGTCAATCCCCAACACCCAGCTCCTGCCTCTGAGTCATCCCTGTGCTGTGCACACAACACCATATTTATAACTGCAGACCCATCAGGTTTAGTCACCCTCTCCTCGTGGCATAAACCCCACACAACACAAACTCTGCCGTGTGCTCCAGAAAATCGATATGGCTTGGGGAGTCAGAGCTGGGGTCCAGCTTACCCCATTCCAGGCACGAGGGCAGCACAGGGAATATTCTCCTTGGGGATGAGAGGGTTAACTTCAGAAACTGACTCCAAATGCATTCCCCAGATTGTTTTGAGGATTGAGAGGAAAACAACTATTCCTTAGAATTCTCTCTCTGTTTTCTAAATGACCTCTGCTAGAGATCTTAATCTGGCTTTTAATAGGTTCAGCAAAGAAATCTCATCTTGGGGCCAAGGCCAAATTGGAGCTGGAGTTAAAACCTGCCTCAGATGAACTGGCACAGGGGTCCCTGGAGATTCTCCCCCCTTTGGAAATACTGCTGCCTTTTCGCTAATGAAACACATCCATTCCCAGAGACCTAAACTTATGAACCACTGTTCAGGTGAAGGTCTGCCAGATGTGTTATTGTGATTCAGCAAGGGCAACAGCCAGCAGCACCAAATACAAAGTGATAGAGACTCCAGGACTTTTCTGTGTGTCCATCTCCCAACACAAACTCCAGGGCTGGGGAACTGAGCTGAAAGCTCAGGCTTGGCATGGCAAAACTTGTGTTGCACAAAACAGCATAGCTGAATTTCTGTTTCTAAAAAGGGCAGAAAATAATTTTCTTCCAAGATTATTAACACTTTCTCCACTGAAAGCACATTTTAAGCCTCTGGTTTAGTGCAGTTCTGCTCAGCTCCACAGGGAATGGGAGTGCTACACTGGCTGGCACCAGTCTCTTCTGTCTCAGGGAAACCAAGTTTGGGTCGTTAAAATTTGGTTAACTGAACTGTCCTTGTTCTCCCATTAAAAAGGGAAATTTTACATCTCTTGCCACAACCTAGAGATAAGCAGGATAATACCTGTGGCAGACAAAGCAAGTCTTGTACATAGTCTGGGATGAGTGTAGACATCAGATACAATTCTAGATACTATGATCACATTTCCAATGCTGTGTCTCTGCCTGTAGCTCCTGTGCAGTCAGAGAATACCAACTATTTAAATAGTTCCCTACTCTCTGCACCTGGACCAGAGGTATCATTTCATTTTACAGTCTGTAGGCATAAAGAAACTGAGATTTGCTGTATCCCCCACAGGATTTCAGAGTGTAAATCCTATGGATTTATGTTGGTGCTTCCAGCTCAGGTGAAATCTTTGGTCCCATGGGACCTTTTCTCACTGTGTCCAAATGAATTCATGGTGGGGCCATTACCAGCTTACAAAGTCAACCAAAAACTGGGCCTGAAATGTAATGACAGAACTGCCTCCAAAAGTGAAGTTAGATGAGTAAGGAGCATCCACAATGGAAGACTCTATATAAATAGATACTGTGACACATTGCTTTCTGGAGGGTGACAATCCTTCCCCAAGGTCAGGGCATGGTTAGGAGATGAGGGGTTACACTGCTGCACGCCTGTGTTTGAGGCAGTCTGAAGCTCTCTACAGAGCCAGGGTGGGATGGCCTCTGCAGACGGGGTGGGGGCTTTGCATGGGAACAGCTCCAGGGATGAGCAGAGGACATCATCCCCACAGAGAAAAGCAAACCAGCCTCCATCTCCCTGCCAGAGCCAAACGCACGTCCCAGATTCAATGCATGCTGCAATCTTCAAACTCTCATTCGTACGACTGTTCCCCAAAATAGAGACACCATGACGCATCCTGGAGAGCAGGACCCTGGTGTGATTTCCATCGTGGGATGAGAGGCACCCAGCACAGGGTTCATCCACACACAGCTCACAGACTGACTCACAGAGGGCAAGGTACAATGGAGCATTTCTGTTCCAGGGTCCATTCAGGAGCCAGCAGCAGCAGATATGATGGGTCCACCCAGGAGCCAACAGCAGCAGACAGGGAATACCCTCTGCATCCATGAGAGCTGTATTTTTGTCTGCATTTCTCAGGGCAGCTCAGAGAAGCCAAAAAACCCCGAAGGTTCCCATGAGAGGAGAGATGCCAGAGCAAACATCATCTGGGAAAGTCATGGAGTTTGCTTAGGCAACAACCTGATCCTAAGGTAAGGCAGAAAGAAATTCCATGCTTGCATGACTCATTAGCCTGTTATGAGCAAGCTGACTCTCGCAGGAGGGCTTCCACTGAAAACCAGAGAGCTGACAAAGGTCTGCAGGCAGAGAGATACCACAGACCTGAAGTTCAAGGTCAGCCACACCACACAGGTTACAGAGAGTTACGAGGCTCCCACCCCCGAGTGGAAATGGGAGCAACCAATTTGGACTCTTACGGATTCTAAGGTTATCCCCAACCTCAGCATTTCAGCCCTCACAGGGAATGAGGGTTGCCAATAAAAATCACTGCAAACTGAGAGAAAGAAAGTAAAAACAACAGGGGAAGCCAAGGGAAAACACTGAGTTTCCTGGAGGCTTTCCATCCCTAGCTGCTTGGCCTGGTGGACTCCAAGTCCTCTGATCAAACACAGGGACAGACGAGTGGGAAATGAAATGCCTCTTGCCTGGAAACATACTTCAGAGCACTGTAACACTGATCACAATGCAGCCACACCCACACCCATACCTCTTCTTTCTCTGTTGCAGTGGTTGGCCAAGGAACTCCAAGCTGACCCCAACATAACACCAGCAGTGGCAGGAGTGCTGCAATTCTGCTCTACGTGACAAGCAACTACTGAGGCCATCCACCAGCTGAACAGTCACCAACCAAAAGGAGGTCTCTTCCATTGTTTGGTCTTGGTCATGCAGAAATCTCATCCCTGCCCCAGTCAATGCACAAACCTTCATAACACAGCCTCCTTTTGCTTCCCACTGTGGTTGCTTAGCTGCACCAGAGCCCACGACCCTCTCCTGGCTGTTTGCTATTAACACACTCTATTAAGAGCTTTCTCATCAGGAAATTGCTTTCCTATCTGTATCAAAATTAGTTTTGGGTGTGGGCAGACTTCTCGTGGCTTCAGCATTAGGCAGGATTCATATGTTTGCTTTTCAGATTTGACTAAGCATCAAAATAGTTTGTTTTAGGAGCCTCTAGAACACCCAGTACCAGCAGAGTACCAAAATCCTGATTTATTCAGGAATCAGTTAATACTCCTTTACTACACATCCACACATATGATATGCATGCACTGCAGTCTAGTGTGGAAGTGAATGGTCCTCAATTCCCACCATACTACAAATGGAGTAGAATTACCTCCATAATACACCCTCCTGCTATCCCCCAGCCAGCTCCACACCAGGACTCTGAGACTCCCTCCCCATGAACTTCTTTCTCACTCTACCCTTTCCAGGCACTATCTCAACATCACCTTGGGCGTTTACCTCCACACTATCCTAGGCGCCCTGTCCTTCTCATGTTGATAAACAGGGCTCTTTGCACAGCCTTTCTCCAACCAGCCCCATACTCATTTCCTTCCTGTCCCTTAGGGAAATAAGGGCAGCAATGTTTTAATTTGCATGAGATCGATGTGTAAGGTAAAACTAATGAGAAGGCAAATTATGCTGCAAGCCATCAACAGCTGCCATCATCTCATAGCAGTCAGATGCCTGACAAATTTGGTGGCCTTCTACAATGGGGTTACTGTGTTGTTGGAAAAGGGAAGAGCAACAGACATCATGAACCTGGATTTGCACAAAGCATCTGACACTGTCCTGCACAACCTCAGCAGGGCTGCTGATGACAAGGGTGCTCTCTGCTCTGCTCAACACACCAGAGGGAAGGGACCTTCCAGAGGCACCTTCCAGACTTGAGAGTTGGGCCTGTGTGAACCTCATGCTACTGCACACTGAACACATGATCCCAAGCAGCTGCCAGCCATGACTCCAAGATCTCTCCCCCAAGATGTAACTCTGGAGTTTAGCATCATGAAGGCATGGTTTAATTTTCCCTTGATGGATTACTGTACAGTTATCTATGCTGGAGCTAATATGTCCCATTTTTGACACTCAGTCATTTTTACGAGCTCTGTCTGGAGTTCCTCACCACCCCTGTGGCATCTGACTACCCAAAGGAGCTTGGATTCATCAGAAAACCCAATTTTTTCTTTTCACTTGACCTAACAGATTTTACAGCCTTCCCATTCTCTTCGTTTGAACCAGATTTCCGTTTCTCAGATGCCAATCGTTCCCTGTGATATCCTGCTTAATTTTCCTATTGATTCTGCAGGTGATTTAAGGGACAGCTGGGTTTTTTAGCTACTAATACACTGGTATTAACAGCTTCCAGGCTCCATGCAGGTTTCTTGCATTTTCAAACTGCATCCTCATCTTTACCTTATCCCTCTCTTGAAAGTAAATATCTACATACAGGTATGTGCCTTGTTTTTGCCTGCTGTGATGTTAAAACTAATTGTATTGTACTTCCTAGCAATAAGCTCTGCCACTAATTCCTCCTGGCCCTGGCACAACTTTAGGCTAAATCCAAAATAGCATCTTTTCTTGCAGGATTTAGGATTAATTGTTCTAGGAAGCAACTATGTACTTACTCCATCGAAAACTTTCTTGCTACATCTCATCCTGATGAGGCACTGACCCATTCTATGTATGGACAGTTGAAATCTCCTGCTATTAATACCTGTCCTAAATTTTTCAGCTTCTTTAATCTCACTTAATATTTCCTGGGGGGGTTGGGGGGAAGAGGGATGTTCCTGTAGTACAATCCTACTACTACATTTATTATTAGAGTTGGAATTTCCACCCACAAGGATACCACAGCACTTCTCTTTTCCCATAACACTTTTACGCTGCTGCATTTTGTATTATCCTTCACTTGCACTGTCACTCCTCCTCCTATACATCCTACCCCAGGGCTTGTATAAATCTGGTAGCTTGGCAACACTGCATCCCTCAAATTATCCCCTCTCCCAGGTCTCCAGGGTACCTGTGCTGGGTTTGGCTGGGGTAGAGTTAATTTTCTTCACTGTGGCTGGTATGGGGTTGTGTTTTGGATTTGTGCTGAGCACAGGGTTGATAATATAGAAGGGGTTTTTTTATTGCTGAGCAGGGCTTACATAGAGCCAGGGCCTTTTCTGCTTTTCACACTGCTGCACTGGCAAGGAAGTTGTGGGTGCATGGGAAGTTGGGAGGACACAGCTAGGACAGCAATATTCCAGGTCATACAGCATCGTGTTCAGTACATAAAGCTGGGGGAAAGAAGCAATAACAGAGGGTGCTTGTCTTCCCAAGTAACTATTGTGTAATGGGGCCCTGCATTCCTAAAGATGGCTGAACTCCTGTTTGCCCATAGGAAGCAGTGAATTAATTCCTTGTTTTGCTTTGCTTGCATGGGCAATTTTTGCTTTCCCTACTAAGCTGTCTTTATCTCAACTCATGATTTTTCCAGCTTCTACCCTTCCAATTCTCTCCCTGATCCCACTGGTGTGGGAGTGAGCAAGGGGCTGTGTGGCCCTTGGTTGCTGGCTGGGGTTAACCATGACACCATGCTTGCCAGCAGTCACCAAGCCCTCTGATTCCTCTGTTTTTTCAGGCTTCTATCACTGGGTAAGAGCACTTGTGTGTTTTGTCTTCACTCCAGCACCTGAGAGTGTACACATCACTCAACTGCTCTTGCAGATGCTATTTCATCTCTTTAGCAAACACTGAAGTCCCAAGGCTCAGGTCTGGATTCACATTTAGACACAAGAGAAGAGCTCCACTGCCTAATTCAGAGCCAGTCTGGAGTCATATTCAAACTTTCCCAAAGGTCAGGCAGACTTGAAACCATTACTGCTACCAAATCCACTTATCCACAAAAAAAGGCCGTTTAGAACAGGTGTATTATTCTACATCTTCTGGACTTTTACAGCTATCAAATGCAGTACAAGGCATCTGTAAGCTCTGTACTTAATTTTTATCAATTCTGCATCACTTCCATGTTTTTTTCTACTGTCTTTCCAGGATGAAAGGTAAAATGGGCCTGATATGATAAAAATTAGCTGCACAACTTGTAGTAAGATATATCCAGCTACAACTTGAAGAGACTACAGAGACTACACAGAACAGCTGAACCATAAGTGGACTCACTTCATCTGGGTGTCAGAGCCAGAGAGCAGAGCCCTGGCTTTGCTGTAAATTTATAGAGTTGTAAAATACAGCATAGTTATAGACCACAGGCTAAGTACCTGCTTGCTGAGTGGCATGATAGGGGAAACTTATCAACAGACTCCCAATTTCAACTCACAAGCACAGCTTAATGTCTCTCCTTTAAGGCCTGGTCTTTGCAATCAAATTAAGCAGTGTTAAGTGGGCAGCAGCACTGGAGTTACTGTGGCAACAGAGACCAAAACCAGAGACTGTAGGTAGTAGTTTGCTCACCCATGACAATTTTCTGCAGCATCTTCCTGGTGCCCGAGTTCCTCCTTACAGAAATGAAACCTCTCTGACAGGCACCTCTGACTTCTTCATTAGATAAAATAAACAAATAGACAAAAAACCCAAACAAAACCAAAATCAGCATTATCCATTCAGAAAATCCAGTAGCCTTAAGGGTGAATGAGTTAGAGCATCCCAATTTTTCCCAAGATGCTCTCTCAAAAGACACATAGTGATGGTTAATGTAAAAGGAAAACATGACTGAAGGGAAATCATCCAAAAGTCTGAGCATTGTTGACAGACCCTTTAAGAGAACTGCAGTAACACAGGAGCTACAAGACTCATATCATCCAAACTGTCAGCACCTCTCCTCCTCACAATATTTTTGTCACCCATCATATAATCCATTTGGACTTAAACCCTCACAATACAAGACCTACTTGATTCTCTCCTAACATAGTCCTTGGGTATCAGAGGTGCAAGTTTTTCTAATTCGGCTCCAACAAGTGGCTCTACAAACCATGCATGAGGAGGGAAAGAAACACCCTATCAAACTATGCAGAAATCTGTGTTTCCTGAAGTGCACCTGCAACTAAAATGTCCATCGCCATCCCAATGAGACAAGGAGAGAGGGTCAGATAAAGAATCCTGGAGTGCTCCAGGGAGTGAAACAACAGTCTGACTACGTAAGTCGCCAGCAAGTGACAGACCTCAACAGATAAGTCATTAACGTCCCCAGTGACTGTCTCTGCCTATTAGTATAAGCTGCATTAGGGGGAGCAGAGCTGTAGGGAAGTTGCAGAGATTAACTAAAAATAGTCAAAGAGCCAGGGAGGCACACTCCTGCTCTAGAGTCTTTACGAAACTTGAAATAAAACCACCCCCAATGACTGGATGACCCATGTGTGAAGCAATTCAGCAGCTCCCTATTACTAGGGAGGATGAACTCTGGTAAACACACCGTAACTTTCACATGCCACTGGGGTTCAGCCATGGGCTGGAGGGGGCCGGCTGGGGGAAGGACTCTTGTCTCATCCAGCCCAACATACACAAAGGAAAATCTGTTTATTTAGAGAATCATTCATTGGTTTCAGTGAGGAGGGAGGTTAAAGCATTATTTGTGATTCCTTAAAACCACTTGCTTTTAATTCACTGCCTAATCCTTGGGAGACATGTAAACCAGACATTTTTTTACATCGAAATAAAAGAAGCCATTCAATTACATTCAGGCTGTGTTGAAAACAAATTGGAGCGGTACAAAAGAGCAAAGACTGCCAAATAAAGTAAATCTCTTCCAAGTGCAAGGCTACCAGTTAAACACAGCCCAGAGAGAAGCTAAGGCCTGCTCTTACAGGTGCCTCCCCTTGTTCTCCATGTTCCATGCCCCCAAAAAGCACATCTGTGCTGTACACATATGAGTGGATCACAATGTGTTCAATGAGTATGAACACAATGTATTTGCAGTATGACAGGGAGATCCTGTCCAAGCCCAACATGGTGATAGCTAACAGCATCTGCTGGATTAAAATTCCTCAGACCAAAAATAAAGCAAGTGATAATTAAATATATGTACAAAATGATAGTACTCCATGATATTACTGGGCATTTGTACAGATAGCAAGACTAAGTAGAGTTACAGATCATGATTAAACATCTTTTGACTGCATTTTAAAGGTCACATTCAGAGCTTATGCCAGGCTTTGAGGCGTAAGAAATCAAAAAGGGCCAGGAACAAGGTGAAATCGGGAGGGATCATATCCTACACAATGCTTCTGGTGAAGGACACTGCCAGCAACAAGGAAAGAGGAGAGACAATGCAGTGGCAATGGAATGAATATATTAATAGCAATAAAACTCATTAGGAAATTACATGCATAGTCAGATCCTCACCTTCCCCCATTTCACTTGCTTATACATATATAAGTTTATTCCTTCTACAGCTACAAGCAAAACTTCATGCTTCACCACCTCTTTAAACCTCTTTGATCTGTGTTTAATCTGGGAAATTTAGGCAGATGGCACCAGGGAGAAAACCTTTTCTTGATGTGGACTACAGCTACTGCTCTTCTGAAAGCCCAGACTATTGCCTCTGCCCCTGCTGCAGTCAGAACGTGTCACCATGAGCCAGGGGCCACATGCTGGCCTTCTCCACGGGAATGACAGCTTTGCCCATTCCTTCTGTTTGGTTTTTATCACCCTGGGTAGGATAAGCATGGGTCTCGTCAAGAAGCGCTTGACAATGCAGCATATCTTATCAAAAGGCAGAGCTCAGCATGGAGAAAGGGCTGGTAGGAAAACAAGAATGGGAACTGGGAATAAGCCCCCAGACTCTTCATTTCTACATGTGGCCTTGTACGCTGAGTCCATGCTGGGGAGGCATGGCTCCCTTCTTGTCACCCTGGAAAACAAGAAACCTGGACTGGCACAGTAGGCTTTGGGTGTTGCAAAACTCAAACCTTCCCTGCAGTGGGTTTGATTCTGCACATTTCACTCACTCCATCTGCCAACGCAGCACTATTGTGGCTTCCAGCCAAACTCTGCTCCCCCTTACACCACTGTAAAAATTAAAAGAATAAACTCCATTAAAGTCAATAAGCTGCAGTGAGATCAGATGTCTGTGTTTCAGAAATGAGCCAAAGCTATGCCTGTGCAAAGCAGAGTAGAATTGTCCCTCACACAGCAGCAAGCCTGGTGGTGCACAGCTCCCAGTGTTCCTCAGTGTTTCCCAGCCAACTCTAAATTCAACATCTCCATTATTATCTCCTCAGTCATTTCAACCCGATCTGAAAAGCAGCCACGCATCAGCACAGGGAACAGCTGAGACCCCAACTTGTGCCTCGAAAACTGAGCAGAGACTTTTGTGCTCATAAAATCCCTTCCAAATCAAATGGGAGATTAAAATTCCTTGGGGACCCATGCAGGCCTGGAACTTTGAAAGTGTAAGGGCAAACCCTCTTAGTTGATATTTCTCCACTGCTGACAAAAAGGACTTTCCACCAGGATTTACAGATAGTTATATTAATTTGAATTATTCCCTCAACATAAAACTCCTGTGCTGACATTTTTGTCTGTGTCCTGCAAAAATAGGAAAAGATTACATAGACAAATTGTATTCTTAACATGTGCTTTCCAAAACATGCTAAATCCCTGAAACTGAGCTCAACTTACATAGGCGAGGATGAGGTTTTCAGATAAACATAGCCACATGCTCTAAGCAACACCAGGAAAGAAAATACAATGATGTCATGGTCCCAGCTCTGGTTCCTACATTCCCCCTCGTCTCCTCCTTCATCTCTGCCCTGAATTAGCCCACCCTCCACTTATCGTGGTAGGAAACTATGGGCAGCAGACAGCCCTTAGTCATGCCAGAAGCCCTTTTTCCACTGTGAACTTTGGCGCTTTTATCTTTAGCTCTCAGAAGCCTCAGGTTGACCCCCAGGCATGTTCTCTTCCCCAGGGAGGTTTTGGGATAGCCCTAGTAGGACCCAAGTGCTGCTGATTTCTGGCAGGGAAGGATTAATCCTCATACCACGTGAGTTTGGTGATGCTTGTGTAAAGCCTGGGTGTGCTGAGCGAAGGATACATCACAGAATGAGGGGTAAAAGCTCTCAAGCTCTCACAGCATCCCCAAGTCCTTCATGTTTCTTTGTAGGTTGGATGGGGCTTGGAGCAACCAGGTCTACTGGAAACTGTCCCTGCCCGTAGCAGGGTGTTGGGCTGGATGATCTTTAAGGTCCTTTCCAATCCACACCATTCTGTGATTCTGTGTTACCTGAGGGTGGCATGAACCACTGAGGACAGAGCCCCACCGCACGGTGCTCACACACATAACAGGAGATGGAGCAGCCATGCAGGAAAAGCTGGTCTCTGCCAACTCCCAAGATGGGGGATCATCCCTCTAACACATCTGTATTCCCACTGCTGCAAGTAACTTCTGCAGTCAGGCCAGGGCGTGAGAGGACAGAGGTGGAGGACACCTCTCAGCCAGCACTTGGATGAACATGTATTTCAGAATCAAACCCACCTAAAAACCTTGAGGGGGAGGGCACGACATGAAAAAGCAGATCTCTGACCACCCAGGCTGAAAGAGAAGAACAGTGCATTAGCTGAAGACGTGGGCAAAGGCCCAACTCCAATTCCTGCAGTTACATGGCCAAGAGGAACCCCGACCTAATTCACAGACCACGACTTCAGTTCTAGGTCATTTCCCTCCCAGGGTTCCCCACAGAGATCTTCCTTTCTGTCTGGAAATTTTGTCTCAGTGCAAGAAGAGACAGCTGGCAAACTTGTGCAAGAATTTTTGAAACCTCAGAAGTCCTGATCAGAATGAACCCCATGCATGCAGCTCATATGCATCCATGAAAAAGACAACATTGTACAATTTCATCCAGCACATGAAACCCCAGCCCCAGACAAGTGTAGTAAATCCATCATGTCCCAGGAGCAGTGGATATTCTTGACACAGCAGACAGCATGTGCACACACGTCCCAAATGGAAATATCAGTGCTTTAATTTGTTATATTCTATGTGTTCAAGGCTTTCCAGGGAGAGGACAGAGGGGCTCTGAGCTGTAGTCATGTCTCTTCATTTACTGGGTTGTAAAGTGAATTTTTATTTCTATGATTGCTTCTTGTTTTGCAGAACATGTCATTCTAGGATCATTAAATATATGGAAACAGTCTATGTCACAGCTTCTTAATTCATACCCAATAGACTGGATTTTTTTAAATAAAGATTTTATAGTGAAAACCATGTGAATCCACCTAATTTCTCTTGTTTCCCAGCTGGCTACTGAAATAAAAAAAATAAAAATAAAAAAAAAGCGAAGACAATTTAAGTTTTTTTCCAAAGCAATCAATTTAATCTGCTTTGAAGAAAAGATTAATTAAACTGAGCCTAGAGCCAGATCCAGGTGAACCAGATCTGACTTCTCAGCACAGGCACCAGAGCAAAGTTGTCCTGGGGTCAGGTATCACAGCAGCTCCCAGAGCCATGGCCAGTGCACAAACACCTTCACTCTGAGAAAATAATTCAGATAATTCAATCCCCACTGCTGACAGCCAGGTTGGAAACCAAAACCTTGAAAGCCAGCACACTTGTGGCTGCCTGCAGCCAAGCAAGGCCATGGCCCTTGCAGGGGCTGTTTGAGGGGACCCACACGGCAAAGCAGGGCCAAGCACTGGCCCCTGACCCACAGCAGCTCAGCGTGGCTGGGAGGGGAAGAAATACAAAGTATGGCAAGAGGCAAGCACTGAGGGATAGCGAAAATTGCTCAGTTAGTGTTTTTATAAAGAGTGACACGCAGGAGACATCCCTTGACCCCTTCCTCCCACGTAGCTCACCAGCTTCAGGAGACTCAGGAGCAGGCTGGATTCTGCAGCCTCCGATCCCACCACCTCTGCAGAAACAGTTTGTCTCTTCAAGTCTGTCTCATTAAATGTTACAGAACCTTCAGGAGATTCACTTCAACAACTGCCTCTTCTTTGGACTTTGCCATTGCAACTCCCCAGGATACCCAGTCTGACACTTGTGTGGTGCAAGTTCCCCAGAGTCAAAGGAAATCTTCCTATTCAGGGGAGCAGAAGGTATGGAAAGTGCTCACTGGTTACAGCTCAGTCTGGAAAACAACTTCAGTTCTTTGTTTTAGCTGCTACAAGACAGACAAGTCTGAGCCTTCCCTACTACCCAGCCCTACTCTACAGGAATTAAATCTCCTCCCTGGGGATGGCAACCTTGGGCTATGGAAAGAAAGAACCTTGGATCCACAACCACAACCTCTGCTACAGGGCTCGAATGCTGTGTAATGGCAAAACTTCTCCTCTGCTCTTTCAGAATAATTGTTTTTTCTTGTTGAAAGAGGAGGCTGAGCTGTAAAATGATGAGTTTTCTCTCAGCTGGGGCACAGTGCATCTTCAGTGTTTCACAGACAGACGGGAGATCTCCTGGATGTGCCCCACGCCAACTGGACACCAGCCAGCCCCGAACTGGAAATCATCTAGTGACACACTCAGAGCTTGCACAGCCCTGGAAATGAGGATGCTGATCAGTGCTTCTCACTTTTCTGTAATCCAAGAATGGTCAAGCTTCTTTCTATTCTTTTTTTAAAAATTATTTTCTTTTTTCTCCTCTTCCTCTTTTCCCTTTTTCCCTTCTTCCTACCCCCCTTTTAAGTTCTTTTTTTAATTATTATTTTGTTTTCACCTTTTTTTCAGGTTACCAAGCCATTTTGTGCAGTGATTTTCTTTTAAAACCACCTACAAAGCATTTTAAACTCAGCCCATCCAGTTTATGACTCACACTTGCCCCACTCTCTTACCCCCCTTCAATTTTATTTGGCTAGAGCTGGGGGATTTGAGGGTTTGTTTTTCCAGTTCTTGTGTGTTGTCACCCTCTGGCCCCTGACCTCCACAAACCCCACACAGCGTAACACTGGTGCAGACTTAATGCAGAAAAGGACAGCAGTAACACAACTTCAAAGCCAATGTAGCACCAAGTGACCAAAACCAGCCATTGCTCCTGAGCTTGACCATTCTCTCATTGCACAGGCAGGAAGATTTTGCCAGCTGGAGGAGAGTTCAGAAAAAACAGGGCTGAGGCATGCCCAGCTATGGAGCTGGAGTTTCCATTTCCCATCCACTGCTGCCAACAATCCACATTTCCCTAAAGAACCACCCATCCAAAGTTGTGCAGGGCCAGCTGATCTGGTTGATCTTACCATCTGAAGGCAGAAAAGAGGCTCTTCCATCACCCACTTACACAGATGCATAAAAAATTCCTGGTTTTGGAGTAATGACCCAGAAGTAATTTCAAGCAGAATGGCCACACTGATGTGAAACTGCAGGATTCAAATCACCTTTCAATGTAAATAACAGCTGAGATAAAGAGTAGGCAAGTGCTTTAAAAGCTTATAACCAGTATCCCTGCAAAAAAAAAAATCTCACAAGTGCAAAGAGTAACAATGACAGCTCTTTTCAAGCAAAGGTAGTTAATGTTTAATTACTGTAGATGCTGCTTTTGCAGAACCAGTGTTCCAGGTTACAAATCCGGTATGAAATCCTCACAACGGAGCCCAAGTGGTACAA
Source organism: Erpornis zantholeuca (assembly GCA_013400515.1). Lineage (NCBI taxonomy): Eukaryota > Metazoa > Chordata > Aves > Passeriformes > Timaliidae > Erpornis > Erpornis zantholeuca. The sequence goes on from VZTN01017320.1 coordinate 581,408, forward strand.
GTGCAGATGTGTTTTACTATCTTTTTGCAAGAGCTCATTTGTAAATGACCAATAGTAAAATAATGTCTTATTTGTGCCAAAACCTGGGAGAGAAAACAGTGCCACTGCCACCTCAGATGGCTGACATAGGTTGTCTGAATTTTCCAAAGATAATTTAAAATCTGGCAAATGAAGCCACAAGTGGAGAGAATAAAATTGACCCAAGCAAAATAATTTTGACTTTTGACAACATTATTTAATGGAAGATCTTACATGCAGTAAAAGGACTGGATCCAACCAAGAAAGAAGAAGCTGCTCTCCCCAACCCATCCCTGGCACCCAATCCTCCACAAGCTAGACTGCCACAACAAATGACAGTGAATTCCTAAGTTTAGGCAAATGCACCCAACCCCCTGTAGGGACAGTGAATCCCACCCAGCCCCTTTATTTCCTCTAAAGGAACCAATAACTCCCAGGAAACAGCAGTACTTCTCACAATCTCTGCAGATCCTGCACTGCACAAGGTGAAGGGATAATGAGTCCTTTCTTTTATTCCCTCAAGACTTTGAAAGACTGCCAAGTTTTATACTGTCCACGTAAAGCAGAGCCTCAGAGGAGAACAAACCCAAATTACATGCAAGAAATTAGTTTTGTTCAAGGCCCCAATTATTGTCTTGGGTTATTCTTTCTGCTACAGTCTTCTTCGCAGAAAAACTAAAGCTATCCAAAATAAAAAACAACAAAATTCCTTCGCCTGTGATGGAGAAATTTACTTTTCTGAGCACTCAGATCTTATTTTAAAGGTTTTATTGAATAAATAGGAACCTATTAATATATTGAGTTTTCTTACTGCATTTTAAAGGGCATTTCATGAAGGCTCATGCTCCCTTATTGCAGTTTTTATGGAATGGAGAAAAATATTTATGGTGCACCAACAGTGTGCTGAGCTAAATAGCTTTTTCCCCTCTCACCCTGCCAAGATACTCCTGCAGGGATGTTTTACAAAGTAGCTTAGCAGGGCTCTAACTGATGCTGGTTGTGGTGGTGCTGGGTGGGTGCAGGACACCAAGGCCAAGACCTCACCAGCTGCAGCTGCTTCTGCTCAGATTGTGCTGCCCCATCCAGGTGGTGATTCCCACTGGCATCAGTGTCCCAGCAGGGCTGAGGTCTGACCCACAGGTCCCACCCTACTCAGCTGCAGTGGAGAGAAAGGTCTCCCTCCCAAAACTAAGGTATTTTTTTGGCTGCTGCAATGAGCTCTGGGTGGGATTAGCAAACCTAGTCCTTTGCATTGTGTAGAAATGTACAGAAATACAGAGAACGGTCACTCAGGAGAACCCTTCTTGGTCACCTTTCAGCAGTCCATACCTAGCAAAAGAAGACATTAAGGGCTTAATATTTTGGCTTCTGCTGGAATCCCTTTGACTTCACACTTCTAATGAGACTTTAGAGTGAACACGTGGTACTATGAATGAGAAAAGTAATCACATACTAAACAGGGTGAAGCTTTAATAAATGTTTTAGTGAACTAAGTCACTAAGGAAAAATCACTCCAGGAAAATCTCTACACACATAAAGTGCAGTCACTGCAAGCTTTGTTAGCAGAAGTGTCTTGTAAGAGGTATAAAGCTGCACTAATAAAATCTGAATGGAGATATCCAGGTATTGGGATCCTAATTCATGAAGTTGGCGATGGTTTTCTAACACATTTATTTGAGAACCCACATGGTTTCTTGAGTACAGCTACTCTCCTACCCATAGCCCAGCTATGCATCCTTTCCCCTTAGGGCTTAGAACAGCTGTAGGTCCAACAGTGATGCCCACAGCTATTCGCCTTCCCTGCAAGTTTATGAGACATTTGATGGGACTTCCATCAGCTAGCCTGGTTCATCAAAGTGGAAAAAGACAGTGTTTTACCTTCCAACTATATAACTTTGCATAATAAAACTGTTTAGACTTGGAGATTTTTCTGATGAATGCCAAATGCTCTACAGCAGCAGCCTTCACCAGCAGATCTAAATCACACAGCTTAAATGAAAGCCTGCTTGCCAATTTATGCATGAACTTTACTTTTTTCCAGAATCAGAGAAAAAACCTGAATGCACTGTGCCTACAAAAAAGGCTTTTTAAAACAGTACTGCTGCAGTGACTGGAAACACAACTCTATTCCTCTTGCATCTCACAGGTACAATTTTTTTCCCCCAAGAAGACATGGAAATTAAGACATTTCTCCAACTGCTTTCATTGTTTTTTTGAGGGTGTTTCAAAAACCTTTATCACTTCAGGGGCACAGTAGCCACTAACTGTGCTGGCTTTAATTACTAAAGCATTGTGAGACATAAAAAAAAAAAACAGATAATACATGACTAATGCTACAGATGTGTCTTCAAGGAAGACTGCATTGACTTAACATCGGAGGGCTCTTCAGAGCAGCACAAATCCCTATCCTGCTCTGCAAATCCCACTCTGTTGGCAGCGTGATGCTAAAAGGGCTGCTATTTTCTGACTCCCACTTATGACATGGACTGCACAGGAGAGGAAAGCTGCCTCACAGCTTTACAGTTTCTTACAGTTGCCTCCCGAATGTCCATCCACCGATGAACCTACACTGCAAAACCCATCACTGGCTGGTGCTGAGTCATCAGGGACATCTCTGGAAGGTCTTTCTGCCCTACTGCTGTTCCCACCACACTGAAAGACAGGAACAGTTTCACAGAGCAAAATGCATTTCAGCTGAGTTTACTCTCTTGTCCCATTTCTGTTGTTTTTGAGGTGAGGCTGTTGAGTGGTATTTTTAGGAAAGGGATCAGATTCTGGCTTTGTGTTCTGCACAAAGCATCATCTGCAAAACACGAGCATTGCAGCTGAGTTCCCAACATACTTGGATACAAGAGGGGAGATTCTTACCACACCACCATGACAAAAACAACACCTTGCAAAGCACATTCTGAACATCTCACATAGCAAGGTTTAATGAGTTAGATCTCAAAGTGAGATACAAAGTAGGTCGGGAACTGTTTGACAGATGGGTAAACCAGGCAAGTGAGGTGCTGCAACTTCTCCAAGGTCACAAAATAAGGCCAGTGCCACAGTCAGAAACAAAACCCAAGTCTCTCAAATTCTTATCTTATTCTCTTCACCCAACACATGTCTCCACCATTAGTCCACATCATCTCCAAATCTCACGACTTTACAAAGTCTGACTCCTGAGCAGGTACCAGTATGGGAGCACCAGTCCTGCAGCTATCAACAGTGGAAGAACAGCACCAGAAGGAACACTGGGTCAAAGAAAGTGACTGGCAAAGTCAAAGGAGAACCTGTGCTTTTGCTGTTACTTTCATGTGAGCTCTAATACACATGCACAGCCATGAAGGCTCTCTATAATTACGTTTTCAGCCAAAACCCGCCCATATGAATAAGCACGAAGACTACTCCAGCTCAAGGACAATGTAGCCCTTCTGGGACACAAGTATTTCAGACTGGTGACCCACTTCTGTTGAAACACTTGAGGACACCCCTCTCTCTGTCTTCAGTGGTATTTGGAGGACTCTCATTTCTCTGAATTGCCCTGCTTCTCCCTGTCACCATTGCATGTGGAGAGGTAAAGTGGTCATAAGCATCTCAAAATTGTATAAATGCTGTCTCACTGGCATCAAAGTCCAACTCTCACCACTTTTATTGGGAGCAGAGTTAGGCCACTACAGATAAATCCTGACCTATATAATTTTTGATGCTTGCCTGCACTTGTCATGAGCAGGGACAGGGAGTGCCAGGGAATGGAATTTCTATTGCATTCCACAGTTCAGACACAGACATGGCAATTGCAATAAAATCCACCATAAATACTGATTCTACCTACTAAGAAGGACTGAGTGGTATATGGAGAGCTAAACCCAACAGGACAGTGGCCTACTCAAAAATACTAATTTTGTTCTGGACTCTCAGGAGACAGCACCTATTTTCCTAGTTGCATCCTCAACGGAATTCTCATTTAGTGTACATCCAGTACTGCTTTTGCCAGCAAAACCTTCATATCAGAACACACCTAGCTACGCTAAAGGCTTTCAAGAAGACCATCAGCCTTTCAGATACCATAACTGACGTTTTAACATGACTTATTTTGACTATTTGTTAGACAGAGTTTTGTGTAAGGGCTTCAGGAAGATCTAGAAATGTATTCCACATTCCTCTGAGATCATTAGGGAGACAAATATAAAGCCTAAGACTCCTTTTCTCCCTATCTGCAAGTTCTGACATATTTGTAGACACACCAACAATACATTAAGAGAGCGCAGCATGGACAGAGGGCCAAATTTCTGCATGAAATATGCTTTGTGTAATAAACTGTATTAATCTAGATATTAAATTATGTAGGTATTACACTGTCCAGTGTTCAAACTCTGCTCTCATTTATTTCAGAAAAAAAAATGGCCATAATACCTTGCTGACACCCTGGAATTTGTCCTTATAGACCATGATGCACACAAGTATTCAGCAAGAGCCACAGCAGAAACAGATGCCAGCAGATGGTATTATCCTGAACAAAATCAATTAAGGACATTTACAATATGTCAAAAGTGCAGCTACAAAAACAAAGTGTAGACCTGTGCATCTGTTTCTTAATGAACCCGTGAGTATTTGACAGTTAGCCAAAAAACCACAATCCAAACACTACAGCAACACCAATAATAGATAAGGAAATACCAGACATATTCAGATTCTTCAACCATCACAGAATACAAGATGTTGAGCAGAAACTGAATAACCAGATACTGGAAGTCCATATGTCACGCATAAACGTAGCAAAAATGTAAGCATATGAGTTTTCAGATTTTTTAAGGATGTGATTTGCTCAAAAATTATAGTAGTAGGAATCACATGGCAACGATAGGTTAGGAAATACTATTATCTTGCATAGCACGATCCTCTGGTGTATTTAAAAGGCTTCTCGGAACCCTGTCACCTTGACTGAAATAAAAAGAAAAGTGCTCACAATTCCCTAAAAGTTGTTATGACATCTCTGTTGAGAACCTAGTGACAATACAAGAAGCATGATGAGATACAAAGCCAGGTATGTCAATGGCATCTTGCAGACGATATAAAACACGAATGGACTGAGGGAATTCAGGAATTATTTGTGCAGGGAACAAAAACCTATGAGCTCCCCATGGAGAAGACAAGAGATGAAAACACTTCATTGGGGGGAAAAAATTATCTCCTTTGTGCTGCAGCTTCATTCCAAGTATTGAGGACTCATGTATGGAAGAAAAGGGTAAGACCAGTGAACAACTGCTGCTGAAGTTGGCACTTAAGAGTCCACTGTGACTCTTGTTATCAGTGCTTGCTGTAGATTCCCCCCACTACAAACAGGGATGGGACCAGCCACAGTTGGCTACAACACAATGAAAGCTCTGGTATTAAAATAGGAGATGGTATCAACTCCTATATTGATTGTACTACGTACAATGGTTGTTATTTAGCTCCTAGGGGACTCAAACCAAGTTTCTCCTACATTAGGTGCCAAATGAATAAAATTCTCAGAAATACTTACATTAAGTGTTACTAAGGGCTGAGGGATGGAAAAATACAGCCTTAGCAGTGGAAAACATACTTACACTGTACATCAGAGCAATGCATCATTCATTTTTACTAAGGCCTAGACAACTGTCTCATTAGAGATGGATTAAAAGACAAATGATCTGTTGAATAATGTCACTGTGAACCATGTAGCACCTCATCCAAGCAGTACCACTGAAAACAGATGATTGGGTACTGATTGTAAGGATAAATAACATAAGGCTTTATGAATGGCATTCCTGGAAGAAAAAAAAAATTGCTGCATATTTACATTTAATCTGCTTTGTAAATTGATTTTTGTCATGTTACCTGTCAAACCACTGAACAAACTGAATAATTGCTTAAGCAGCACTGATAGAGATGTGACAGATTATTCAAGCATTGTGATTCTTTGTTCTCATATATCTCATTAAGAAATGATGATTGGTTCCATTTACAGGTCTTAAGTTGAATTCAGTAACCACTGACACATGAACTCAACCTGGCATCTACTAATTTTTTATTGTTCTCAGACAGAAGTTGTTCCTGGAAAAGTGGCTCTTGCAAACCATTTCAGTGTAGTGGCTGATGATTTTTTAACGACCAACACAGAAGTGGAAAAAAAACCCTTGCAATTGGCTTGTCTGCTGATTTATAGCACCTATGGAATGAAAAGAAATAAAACTTCTTGTACTCTGTACATTTCCCCTTCCCCCACCTCCTTTCTAGAGAACTATTTTTAACCCATATCTTTTCATTAAATGAATTCACAGCACATCCCTGCACACAACTGAGCTGGCAGAAGATGGGAACTGTCCTGTGGGATGTGTTCAGGCCCGTCCTCTTCTGTTATGGAATTGCAACCTGGTTCCTTCACAGCCTTATAACCTTATAATGATGTTTGAAACCTGAGCGTAAGGAACGTAAAACGCTGCAATTCCAGCCTAGTGCTGAGTAGCAGGGGCTTCTCTCGACTCCCACAGGAAAATCTCCAAGCTCTGGAAATCAAAGGCAGAATTCTACAGCAACTGTGAGATGCTACAAATTATTTAAGAGAAAATAAGAGAGAACCTGTTGTGCCTTTGTGTGCTGCCCTCTGACTCCAAGAAGATCTACTCTGACCACAGTCAACACACAAGGAGACCCCTAAGTACATGTTTTACAGGCATCCTCCAAAGCCAAAACAGAGGTTTTTAAAATATTTTTACAACCAATCTCCCCCACCTTCCATATTTTGCCCTGATGTCAAAGTATGAAAATATCTAAGCCACTGCTATGTCCATAGGGGTGTTGCTTAAATAACAGCAGAAAGGGGATTTGATTGCAGAAAATAATGAACTCACTGCCACAACAACACTGGCACAGTGGGGTTTTAATCTGCACAACTTTGCAAGCCACGACTGTGCAACAGCAGCAGCCAGCAAGCAGTTGCACGCTGGAGTTAAATGTGGACAAAAAAGATACTTCAACCATCCCATTTAGGGAGAGGAATCCCTCACAGGCTGCCTGAGACAGACCTCCAAACACCAAGCACGGTGTTCCCTCCACTTGCTGCGGTCCAAAGACTTTGCATCCAAGAAGTTCAAACATGCTCCATCTGCTCTGCACCACCTTCATTTCCCCCCAGGAAGGGTGCTTTATCCAAACAAATAAAGCCCTTAACTGACCCAAAGGAAGATACTTCGCTGCCTTCCAGCTGTGCCTCCCAGCTGTGCACACCTGCAGGATGTGACTCCGGCACTGCACCCTACCAGAGGCTTTTTGCAGGATTTAGACAAGATGGAAAGCAGGGATTTGGTGTAGCAAAGGCAACATGGAGGTGGAGGATGGGAGGAAAGGGAAGCATTGTGCTCTTAACTTCTTATTTGTCTGGGTTCTCCCCCATTAGGTAACTGAGCACAGGGGCACCACACATTTCTTCCTTCCTCTAAATGTAGCCCAAATATGAAGAGAAATTCAAACTACAGAATAAATTAACAAAATTCACAATGCTCTTAAGCAGCCTTTACCAAATGGCACAAGTCATTGTTTATGCGTTCATTACTGAAGCCAAACAACAGGCTGTCTGACAAAAAACCAGTCCTATTTATCCCTGTATATCTCTATATATTGATATATAAACAGTATTTTTAATGTGTGGGTGTACATACATTTATATACATTTTACATATATATATACACACACACACACATACATAGACACTGTATGTCTATGTATGAAGGTGAGGGCTCCTCACCTTCCTCACAACCACATGGCAGTGCAAGACGAAGATGTAACAGCACCACACAACCTCCAGGGCAAACCCTGGCACTGAAGCTGCCAGTCATTTTTGTGGTCATGGACTGAAAATTATCAAAGTGTACTGGTGCAGTACAAGCTGTCCTGTCCAAAAGACCCATGTCTATGAATTTTTGCAGCTCATGAACAAGGAGGGGGCCTTAGTAGTCTCTAGAGTCAATTAAGCTGCAGCTGAATCCCACTGCTCTGCTTTGCCTCAGACCTCTCTTTTCATATTTTCCCCGTGCAGGTCTCCTCACCTGCAGAAGAAGAATGTTCTCAGGTTTAGTGCTTGTTATGTTCCCTTCCAACAGTAGAATAAGGGCACACATTTGCTTTCTGCACACAAATCATCTCAGCTGTCACTCAGGAATCCTTAAATCACTTTCATTGCTTTCCATTAAATATACAAGATTCATCAGAGACGCTCGTTCAATGGACTTGCCCAGAAAGCTCGGAAAGATTTTTTTTTCAGGGTCTCTCTCTTAAGAGCATAAAATTTATGTCTATGACATAAATTACATGGCTATGGACAGGAAAATTAGTCAGTAAAATTACTCCAGATACACCTTAACATGCCCAAGAGCAGAAGTCTCCCTGCAGCCTGCAGTACCTGTGTCTATGTGCTTTTGAGAACCATTTTTTTCAGCTCATTTCTTGGTACATTCTCCCCTACCCTCTAAATATATAGACTCCTCCTTCCTAAAAGGCATAAGTCAAACCTGGGACAGGAGACATTTCCCTTCCTTCTAAATTATTCCTCATGCTCCAGTGCCTGAGTCATTAAGCCAAAAGGAGTCACACTGCTTTTCTGCCCCATTAATGTTTTTATCTAAGCATCTTCTCATGGTGCTTCGAGCAACTTGGTTACCAAGCTGTGTGTTGTTTGCCCCCTTCTTCTCTCCCTAGAAGAGACGAGAAGGGTTTGTGCTTTTTAGTGGTGCTTTTTTTTCACATTTGAGAGTGTTTTATTTTGGGAGGGAGAGCTTGTTTGCTTTGCAATATTCAGGTTGCTATGTATTTATGCGAGAGAAGGTGTCTCAAAACACCATGGCTTGCACCCAGAGAAGGAGGTGGTGTTTTTGTGATGCTCATCATCAGCCCATGGAAAAGCTTAACAGTGTCAGATTTTTCCCTCAAAAAAAGTTGAACAAATTAATTACATCCCTGCGGCAAGTAATCCCATTAAAGCAGAGGTGTGAGGCTGATGCTGATCCTGGAGCTTCAGACAGTCCTTAAGATATCTCAGGCTGCAGCTACAAAATGTCCCAAAGTAAAAGATGAAGCCTTTGAATTTGTTCAGGTGTTATTCAAGAAAGCAAGGTGGGGAGCACAAATCAATTTTAATGCACTCATGGTGTCATGTGCCATTGGCAGCATACACTAAGCACTTGACTATGCCTGAAATTTCCAATATACCACAGGCTTCATGGTTGGGCACATTGTGCTGAGGCTTACATTGAGGCAGGAGAACACAAGAGTGAGTACTGGGAGGAAATCTCCAAGCCAACTCAAAATAACAGTGAAGGATTTTTCAGGGATGCTTCAGCAATCTCTCTCAACTATGGCTGAATTTGATTAGCAACCTCTGCCTTCTCTAGAGGCATTTTCCATGTGGCTGCAAATCCTCTAAGTGCTCTCCTCTCCCTTCAGCTTTCTTTTGTGTTGTCTGCATTTTCTATGTAATTTTGGGGGTTTTTTCAGCTTTTCATCCAATAGCTTCCATCTATTCTGCCCTTGCCCATCACAGTGGGGCAGTAGGGTCACAGCTGGTGAGTTTGTATGGAAAATATGCCTGGTTGAAGCCTGGTCCTTTGAATTATTTAAGCTAGAATGGGAGGGTGGGATCCTGCTGGGAGTGATCCCACATCACCCCAAGAACTGCCTGGACTGTTCCAGCTCTTTATAGCTCTGGGCAGACCTGGATTCCTCTGAGCAGCTGAAAAAACACAGCAATAAAGCGCCCACGCTGTTACCAACAGCACAGAGACAGTACTTTGCATCTTCAAACTTTAACTAGTAAAAATGAATGATACATGATGACCCTGGGTGAATCACATACAAATAAATACATTTGAGGACATTGGTGCTGACACAGTGCCCACTACTAAAAGAAGAAGGGCAGTCCCCTGCATAAGGCTGGAGTTAAGATTCAGGCTCAGCTCTGGGTTTACAAGTGACACACTTGCTTGTCTTTAACAAAACAGTGTTAGCATTTTTGTCTTATTTATTTAGATTATAAGTTCTCCTGGGTACGAACAGTCTTTCACTCTGGTGTTTGCCGTTGTCCTTGCTCAAGAGTGCCTGATCTCATCTGAGGCCAGTAAAGGGCACAGTAAAAAACCCCAAGTATTTTAGACCCTTCACATTTCACTTGCCCATCTCCAACCCTAACACATGCATTGGCCTCTCAGCCTTTGCAAAGCTCTACATTTAAGCAGGAGTGGCTGTGATGTTTATTTGGTACTACAACAGAAGCACATCCATTTCTGTGACCACTGACACAGCTGGTGGAGAGGGGCAGCCACATTTCCCAAGTGCCATGGGTGTCAGGCAGGTTTTAAACACCCTGCTCAGCTAAAACACAGCAATGTCACAGAACAACTCCACAGCCCTGGGGGGTTCCATCTTCAGGCAGATACCTGTGATATCCTAGGACCTTCCCTTTGGAGTGCCCAGGACAACCTGCAAACCTTCACACCCCACCACTGTTGAGCAGGGCTATACTGCTCTCCTTGCTCTCCAATCTGCCACACCAGCCCTCACCAAAACAAAGGGAGGGCAAAGGCTCCCAGACCTCAGAAATTCCACATCCTGACCTCACTGCACTCCCGTCAGCCACAGATCAAACTTGTAGGTCTACTGTACTCTGGCAACTGAGCATAAGATGTAATTCCCAACTTTTGAGTGCTCAGGCTTGAAAGAACATACCCTCAAATCCTCAACCTAAATTTGGGGGGAGCATTAAGCACAGGAAAACGAGAAGAATCCTGCAGAAAAAAGTGCAAAGGGAAGGGTCTAGCGGGGAGATGCCACATTTCTTTGCCCTATTGCTGTTCATGTTCATTTGCATCATTACAAACACCTCCTTTTTGTTCCTCCTGGAAACTAAAAGAAGACTGAAATCATTTGGTTTATCTCCAATTGGGGATATAAGAAAATCAAAAGAAAACAAATCCTCAGTATGTTTTCTCTCATGTGTTTCTTCTCATTTCACTCTTGAAAAAGGTATTTTAAGAACTAATCTTATGTAGCCCTGTTGTCCAAAACTGTTGCTATTTTAACTGTGACCCATTATATTTCTCAGGAAAAGATCAAGCAAAATCAGTGAACTTTTATTACAGAGGACCCCCAGTGCTGTGCTCAGCTGTTCTACACATAGATCCAAAACAGAGCTTCCCAGTAGCTTTTTCTTAGCACAGCCAGTGTGAAAAACAAAAATCTTTTTAACTCACCCAAAAAAATTCTGCTTAAGAGTATTATTTTAATTTAACCTTACACAATCTGTTTGGTGAGTAATTCTGGCATAAAACTCAATATGCAGCTTTCAACATGGAAACATCACTGAAAGGGCCTTCAAAAGTTTATTAACAATCTGTTATTTATAGCTTTCTTTTTCGAAAGTGATTGGCACAACATTCAGAAGAAAATTATAGGAACTGCCAAGTCAGATAATGAAAAAACATATCGGTGTTAAGATTTGATAGAAAGGTTTTAAAGAACACTGTGATTGCTAGGAATGACAAATATTCTGATTGCTAAGCCAGCTATTTGTCATTCAACAACAGCCCAATCACACACATATGTTTGCAAATTATTGTTATTGTTGTTAATTATTATTTACAGAGAAGCACTGAAATGCAAGGTGGTTTGAATTCCAATGAAAATGACAGATCGCTGCCCCGAGGAATTTTTTCTCCCTCCTTTCACTCATTACCTGTTTACTAACAGTACCCTCTTAGTTCCAACTTGTTTTCCTGCTATCGAAAATGACTAGAAAATTAGGTCCTATTAAGTAATCATGAATACAAACTGTGAGTCACCAGTTAAGTGAATACCATTACTGGCAATAAATTCAGAATCCTATTATAAATGCCTGTTATTGTCAAGCAAACCAAAACAATACTACTTTATTCAATATTAATTGTATCCTTGGATGCGTGAAAGGATTAAATAACCCCAACTAATATTCTGCACGTAGTCAGGAGAACTGTGTGTGAAGGACAACAATAATAATTGAGGTCAGTAACCAAGGTGGAGATAAAAAGAGGCAAAAAGGAAGGAAAACATACATAGAGAGAGATTTCAGCTCCTGTGTGAAAGCAGATGGAGGGTGAAGGAAGCAGACAGGCTGCTCCAGATGGCGGGAGCGGCGGCAAAGAAGGCTCTCACACCCACTGTGTTGTGGCTGTGATGGGAACAAGAGACTTTTGGTTAAAGGATTACTGCAGGGCTTCAAAGAGTTGGGTTCAGCTCCGTCCACCACCTCTCCACACTCTGGGTTTTGCTTGCTGGGAGCTTTTGGGGTGTCGGCTACCTCTGTGGCTGCCAAAACAGACCAATTTTTAATGCATGTTTTTATGCATGTTTTGCTCTCAGCTTTGCCCTACACAAAGAGAATCTGTGGAATAGATATTTGTTATACTGAAGTCCTGAGGACTGAGACTGAATGTCAGCCAAAGCAAGGATCACATCTTCCTAAGCAAAAAATAGCAGGAGAAAACTCAAACTGTCTATTCCAACCCAACCCAAATATCTTACTGTCACCTTGCTGGTCAAGCACCCTCCTTGGCTGCACAGGCATGCAGGTGAGCAGGTATCCTCTGGCAGCAGGCAGCTCAGACAGGGCAAGAGGTACTTGAAAGAGAATATTCACAGAAGAAGAGACAAGGCAGGGAAAAAATGAGTTAAGGCACCAAAAATAGTAGACAAACAGGCTAACAAAGGAAGCATGAGCACATATATGAGCTGACAATACAGCAACTGTGTGTCTCCAGAATTATGTATTTACCTGAAAGCTTTTGATTATTGAGTATTTTGAAATCTTAATTTCAGATGATGAAAGAAAATTGGCCTTTAGGCTACACTGCTGCCCCAAACAAGCACTTTTCAAATTGCACCTGTGATCCAGAGCTGGAGAGCTGTCAAAAATCCCTTCCCACCAATGGCTGCCAATTTTTTTTCCCAATCCTCACCATCAGCCTTTAAATCCATTGGCCATCTTGCTTTTCTTTCTTTCCCATCTCAGTTCCAGCTGAACCCTCAAACCTGCTATTTTCTGTAACTGTTCAAAGAAGACCAACAGTTTGCATCAAACATACCAACTCTTTATTTTTAAGCCTTCAAGAACACACTGGATAGCAACCTATGCCACGGGAGAGAAAACAGGATTGCTTGGTTTAAAGCAAAATATGTCACCTTAAAGGAGTCCTAACAGTATTTTTCTGCTTTCCCTAAATAAACTACACAAACTAAAACATCTGAGTTGTTTCACACCATTAAGTTAAACATTAATATTTGGACCTCAGCTTTCACTCCTCCCACAGATGTGGGAGAGGTGCTGTAAGCACCTCTTAGCATAAATTATACCTGGCCCCGTGTGGGTTTGACGGTGAAATTCTCAGAGTTATGGATTTTAAGGTTAGAAATGACCACGAAATATCTTCCTCTGTAAACATGGACAAGAAGCACTTTCCTGCTGCATGAAGCCTGAGAGCTTTCAGAGCTCCCAGAAAAGCATCCCAGAGGAGATGAGATCCACTTGCCTTTATAGCTTGCTCCAGTGGTTCATCAGCTTGGCCCCTGAAAGCATGCACCTCAACTTCAGCCCTTTGGGACACTGCATTTCATCCCCTGAAGATATTTGTTTTAGGTGAAATATGTCTTTAATTAAAAAAAAAAAAAAAAGAAAAGGAAAATATTGAGGAAAATGTGAAACAGTCTGACAGAGCCACTGCTGCCTCATTGAGGTGTCGTAAAAGAGAGGCAGCAACTGCTGGTAATGTCAACAGAAATTCAAAATTCAGACCCCTCAATCATCATGGGGGGCATTGAGCCAAGGAAAACACAAATATCAACGTCTTTCTTTATGTCTTGAGAACTTCCAAAATCAGAAGGGAAAAACTGAGTAACTTGCATGATGCCTCAAGTTAAAGAGCTAAACAGGGATGATCTGAAGTGTGAATCCAACACAAGTGCTTTTGGCACCCAGTTGATGAAAAGGCAAGATCTTTGACCAAAGGCAACCAGATCTGGAGCCCTCTGGTACCTCCCAGCACCTCCCCTCTGAGAGGGGCCTCTGCCAGGATCTGTCCTTACCACCAGCACCTTCTCACTGGTGGGAGCCAAGGCACAGCCCCCACGAGGGTCTGACCACCCAAAACCAGATGAGAGAAGGGGTTGGATCAGCTCTTGAAGCGCCAGTGTGAGGCTGCATGCAGGGGAAGGCACCGTGAAGGACGTGAGAGGACAAAGACACAGCAGACAGCACACAAGGGTTTGTGATGATGTGTGTGTTTGTGTGCACATGGGTGTGTGAGAAAGAAAAGAGGTGTGAGAGGAGGACGAGCAGTGACTTCATTTCCCAGCATGAACCAGCATGTACTGGTGTGCAGAACAGCCATGGAGAATGCCAGGAGCCCATCAAACGGCCTAAGAGTATGGAAGTGTCACAGATGAACCAAAAATTGCAACAGAGCCCCTGAGAAAAACAGAACCACCCATAGTTTTTCTCTATACAGTATTTTAGGAAAGTACTGGAAATTTATTTGAAGTGTATTTGTTTCTCAGCCAGCTCTTACTATGTTTTGGCCATATCCATGCAACTCTCTGTTATCCTTACTAAGCTTTAAGGAATCTACCGTATCATTTTTAAGGACAGCACCAGTATTTTCATAGTTACTAAGTCTGAGCCTTTCTAAATACTAGGACTTCATTGTAACTCTGATGTCAATAAGGCCTAATGACAGATACCTGAGAAATGTGGGGTTGATCTAATTAGGCAGATCGAGTGATGGAACTTTCCTCTTTGATTAGTGGATGACATGGTGTTTCTTATTAGTTCTTGGATGTCAAAATCTGAGGTTTAGAATTCCTCAGATATAATATGCTTTAAATACGGAGGGGAAAAAGTGATATTTCTGTGATCACTCTTCTTATCAGATCCCTGCTATTGTGAAACTTCACATCTCTCAAGGGCTGAGGCAGAAATCCCCCTCTCCAGGCAGGCCCTCAATTCCTCTCTCAATTTGTCTTCCAGGGAAAACTGAGTAGAGCTACAACAGGTGATTTTGTGGAAATTTAAAGAGAGAAGCAGTTAGTCAGATACTCTTCTTTCCTCAAGCACACCTGTCTGGACTTGGAAGGGACTCTAAATTACATCAGCTGAGGATCTGGCCCATTGCTGTGATTTTATTTTATCTTTATTTTATTTTTATCTAGCTGCTTTTTCAGGATCTGTAATTTCCCTCTCAGTGGCTTAGCAGTGAACAGGTCCAGGTCCAAAATGGGACACTCAATGAACCTGTGCATGTGGAGTGTGATCCAGTGTCCCACATGGACTGGCACAGCCCAAGAATGGATCAGGACCATCATATATATTGTAATATAATAACACATACACAAAATCAATAATAATGTATTATAAAATATATTGATTGATATTACCAAAATCTTTTGTTGACACTTCAGTACCTGGGAGGTTGCAGCCCCAAATTAAGATTGCACATGCTTTAATGTCTGCATATATACAGAACAAGGTAAATACAGGTTTGGGTACATCTGAGCCAACCACTGCACTGCTGGTACTTCTTTAGAAAAACATTATTGCCCAACAGCACAGAGCGGAGCAAACAACACAGACCTCAGCCACCAAAGAAAACAATTATTTGGGTGGAAAAGGGCTACTTTCTTACATCTGGACTTGACATCCAATTCAATTTCAGCATCAATGTGGCTGGACATGATTTACAGGGACATGTAAATAATTAATTCCAGCTCTGGAAGGGAGAGCTGGGTACTCATTAGAGGTTCCTTGAAGCCCAAATGATGTAATGATTGACTGACTTAGGATCTTTTTAATAATTCCAGCAAATTTCAACTCTTCCATATTAAAGATCTTCTGAAGAGTTTTTATTCAGATGAAAGGCTCCTTTCTGAGAACAAATCATTAATAGGGTATACACATAGATTTAACATTCACAAATCAATGCACTTGAAATAAAATACGCTTTTAAAGTTTCTTTTTCACTTTCTTCCCTGATTTGGGGTTTAGTGCTTTTCTTTCTCTAGCCAATTTTACCCCAGGCAGTTAAGACATCTGCATGAAAAAGGGCTGTTTTTCTGTTAAAAGTGCTTTTAGCACTTTGGCATCCTGAAATGGAATGGCAGAGAAATGCAAAATACAGCTACTACAATCCAGTATATTTCATGTGATATGCCAAGTTTTTCACTCCATGCTAGAGAAAAATCTATTAGACATTAAGATCAAGTGTTGGCTATCCAACATGGTTCAGCATTACAGTGCAGGAGAAATCAGAGCAGATTTTAACCCTGCTCATAAAAAATGCCAGAGAAAAATGTTTTGGTCCAAATACTTTAAAGCTATTTATACTTAAATAGCTTAATTCCTATTTAAATACTTTCTTATCAATAATTAAGAATGTTTCCCATCATTTGGACTCCTGGACCCTGTGTATCTTCTGCTCAAGTCAGTGAACACCCCTTCACTGCCTTCAGTGGAAATGGAACAGGCACTTTAATGATTTGCACAGCAATGGCCTAAATATTTTAGAAGTTTCACATCCTGGTAAGTCACATCAGACCTGGTAGGAACTGCAGGTGCTGCACTGGTGGGTGGCCAAGGACAGAACCAAAACTCAGATTCAAATCTTCTAATTATCAGCCTGCCATTGGAAGCCAAGGAATGCACAACCAGAAGGCAACCCACAAGCAGGCTGTTAAATGCACATACATTCATAATTAAATACAGCTCTGAACGAAAAAGAAAACAGGTTTATTTTCTTTATATGGGCCCAGGTCTGTGATCCAGTTATTTTAATTTTCTAAAACTTTCTAGATTGACTGTTAAGTTTAAAAACTTCACAGCTTCCATTAGAAAGGGCTTACCAAACTGTGAGGCTCAGACAACGGTTAGTTTGAGACACCAATTAGCCATATTTAATGAATTTAATTTGTAACAGCCATGTTAATATGCATAACTATTAGCTCTGAGCAGCTTTACCTTCCTTGGGACCTACACCTGCTCCCATTAACTACAGTGGGATCCGGATCAAGGCCACAGCATTAATTCTTCCTGAACCTCTCCAGCAGCACAAATTAACCCTCGCAAGTGGCTTCAACGCCACAACCACAGAGATGACAGCGAGCTGTACCGTGGGAACCCCAGTGAACTGTCCTGCTGCTCCAGCAAACCTCAGAACATTAGAACTTTCCTCCCCAGCACCCCTTTGCTCAGGAAGGGAACTGCACGCCTAAGGTGACAAGCAGGGCTCGTCTATCCCAGCGTGAAATTCTCACAGCAAAAACTCACTGAAGGTGACAAGAATACATCACAACACTTGGCTCTTACGCTGCATTTTCCTTCTTCAGAGACCTGGACAGACATTAAATTGATTTGTTAGGTCAGTGTTTTCCTGGGGGCTGTGCTATCAAGCCGATCACGGCGGAGCTGCTGACCCACCTCCATGTTAAACGAGCAGCCTGGCTCCCACTCGCAGCCTGTTTATAGCGAGCCCACGAAACAGAAAT
Source organism: Erpornis zantholeuca (assembly GCA_013400515.1). Classification (NCBI taxonomy): domain Eukaryota; kingdom Metazoa; phylum Chordata; class Aves; order Passeriformes; family Timaliidae; genus Erpornis; species Erpornis zantholeuca. Next base: position 598,989 of record VZTN01017320.1, read on the forward strand.
ACTCTGTTTATAGGGAGCCCTCCCTTGGAAGCAGAAAGAAACTCAAATATTACAGTCAAAACTTGTTCAACTGTGTTTTGGAAGTGGCACGCAGCGTAGGAAAAGCACTACTCGGGATTAACAACGCTGCGTTTGGAGACAGGCTTGGAGTTTCAATTAAAGCAGTGGGGACACAGCTACGAGGAGCACTCCCAATACAACCCAACTCTAATTACAGTGTATACACACACAGCAGCCCATGCGCTGACTCCTTCAGCACTCCCGGCTTCCTACCTTTCTAATATCCTATGTGCGAAAATTAGTTTTAACAAAAATAAAACTCTTTGCTCAGCCAAAAAGGCACCAGCCTGTACCCCGCTCCCTTGCACCATCTGTGCGTGTTTTTTTCTCAGCCTTCTAAAAAAAAAAAAAAAAAAAAAAAAAAAAACTGTAACGTTTTACTAATCTTTATGCCCCGCCACTATAAATAAAACAAATAAAGCCCAACAACAGTTAAGCATCGTAGCTAAAACACATCCAATCCATTCCGATTATTTCTGCTCGTCTGTCCACGAATAGCTGCAGCCATCGGCTTTAAGAGGAAGCGTGCAAGTCAGACCGCATTTATTTACAGTTGCACTATCAAGAAAAAGCCTTCCCCTGTCTCCTCGTTCTATGAATATTTTAAAACACTTGGGGATTTTCCTTTTTATCGCTTTTTTGGGGGGGGCTGGGGGGAAGGTGAGGGGTGATGCTAGACCAGCTCCTGCCCCACAATTCTATTTTTCTCCGTGTTCCCAGGTCGCTCCTAGTTCTTGCTCGGATGCGCGGGGCGCGGAGCAGCACCCGCGGGTGCGCAAATGCCCGCACAGAGACCCGCACCCACCCGCGGTGCGACCGCGCATCCCCGGGGAAAGGGACAGCGCCCGCGCCCGCCACCGGCCCCGCAGCCAAACCCCGCCACCTACGTCCCCAGCGTCTCCTTGAACTCGAAGATCTTCTTGTTGTCCTCCGCCTGCTTCTTCCAGGAGCCGCCGCCGTCCCCGTTCTCCCGGGCCATGGCCGCTCCGCGCAGCCCCGCGGATGCCGCGCCGCCGGCTCCGAGCCCTCGGGCGGCTTTTGCTTTCTTTTCTGCCGCGGCGGCAGCGGCTGCTGCTGTTTCTTCTTCTTTTTCC
>VZTN01017321.1:1001-23408 GCA_013400515.1 Erpornis zantholeuca
TAACACATTATAAATAATATGTACAGAGGTTTTGTCTATTTCTATGTATATGTATGACATTTTAAAGAGCATCTTTATTTATAGGAACCTAGCCTGACTCATTCACTAATTTTTAATGAAATTATATTACTATCCTGTTGTCATGGCTGAGTTCTGTTGCATTATGTATGGCTGCCTGGAGAATTGGCTGGCTTCTGGGAAGAAAGTATGTTATATATTTCCCTGAAGTGCCACAACAATGATATAGATATTCTTTTGTGATTTCATTGCTCTTTCAACCTCTCATTAAAGGTAATTTAGGCATATAACTTCTTTTTATAGGCAGTCATTCTCTCCAATTAAATCACTGTATCCTCCTCCTCCAGATTTTTAGAGGCCTCCATTTGTTTTCCCCTAATAATGTTATGTTTTGGGAGACTGTCATCCTAGTCACATCCTAAAGAACTTTCTTGCTTTGAAGAATCAGGGCACCAAGAAATCAGCAACGTGAGGCTCTTAATCAATTTATTTATTAATTTTGTTTGCCTTGCTGATAATTGGTCGTTTGTTATTTGCAAATGTAATGATAAAAGCAGCAGTTCCTTTTGCCTATGAAGACTACACTTTTGGCTACATATTTATACTGTCTTTTAACAAAATACCAATTTTTCTAAGAGGTAGAAGACACAATGTCTACATTTAGGAATGGTTAATACTAAGACCTGGCAGTAACTGAATTGAAACTGAAGGTTTTGTTAATACTTAGGTGACAATTGATTTTTCAGTTGACACCAAGGACCGAAAGTGATCTCCAGATTTATAATAGTGTACTCCTGACCTAAAGAACTGAATACTGAAATTCAGAGCTGTAACTGATTTGCATCTGGAAGGAAACAGTTGAACTCACTGGAGTTTGAGAACAAGGTACTGAACCTTGTCATTAAATTTCAATTGAAATGAAGGTATTTTACATTGCATACCAGAAATCTTTTCTTAGTGAGCACCACAGAGCTATTATGATTTCTGCAAGCCAACAATTTAAACTAAACCCCACAGCAAATCTTCCAATTTTTTACAGAGGAATGACAGTATGGCTTTACTCTGGAGAAAATAATTTGAAAACTTGTTTTAAACAGGAATGCTTTTTTAAAAAAATTTTAAAAATCAATCTTGTTGTGATGTGGGATAACCAGTGATGTGGACTTCAGTCTTAGTGATGGTCCACACTAATGAGCTGTAAACAGAGATGAACATTAAATCATAGCATGAGCAAATGACCTTTATGCTACAGTGAATAGAGAAACAAGTTTTCTGTGTGTTACAGAGAGATCAGACAGCTATGTCCCTAGGAGAGCTGGTTAGGAGAACAGTGTTTTCCCATGAAAAAATACTGAATTGTTAGAAGAATCACATATGCTGTAGGAATGGATCCATTTTATTATCTTCCCCTTGGAAGGAGAGAAATCCTGTTCTGTGACAGCTTATAGGCTTTCTCTGAAATTGCCTCAGCTCCTGAATCAGCTGTGCTGCCTAACATTCAGGAATCGTAAGCCACCTCCTTGGAAACCTGGGTGCCACAGAAATCCCAGCTCCCCAACACAGCTGGGCTTTCACAGGTCATACCCTTTAATATACCTCACACTGCTCCAGGAACAAGTCCCTGTGGGTGTCAATAGTTTCTAAGTTATAGCCCTCATATATTTTATTTTTTACATTTTAAAAGGTATTTTGAAAAGTCTAAATAGAAGCTCTGAACGACATTTTAAATGTTCCATTTTAATTTCTACTTTGAAGTGTCGCATCTGTTGTAATAAATTTTGACATCTTGAATCAATGTGTAAAACTGCTCCATTTTAATATCAAATAAGAGAAGCAATAATTGGAACAAGAAAGTATGGTGGTCATTCACTGCAGGTTACAGTAGCAGCTGTTTCTTTACTGCAGCAAAATGCAACCAAGCTGCCATAATCAAAACAGATGTCTATATAAAGTGTGATGAGAACTCATCTAATTTTCTAGTTCAAAGTTTTAAAGCTTTCTATGAAACCTCTAGAGAAAAGGCTCTCTTGAGTGAAAAACAGGATGAAATTTATGTCAGAGCAATTTTTCTTCCAATAGGATTAAAAAAACTTGAAAAATGAGAGTAGTTAAGTAAATTAATTTAAAATAAAGTTTAATATAAAAATCACAAATTGAGTATATAGGAATATTAAAATAAGAATAAAACCACTTAACCACTTTTTTAGGTATTAAATGATTTCTAAGTTATAAAAATTGTATTTTTACGGGGATTCGAAATAAAATTTACAATTTTTAAAAATAAATATTTTAGTTAGTCTGAAATTTAATTAATACTGAAATCTTTTTGCCACAGAGAATTTTGTAAATTTTAGATTTCCTTTCAAATTCAGATAGAAGCAAATGTCAAACCCCCTAGCAATGCATTTTCCTGCCTTTGTCCATTTCTGTTTGCAAGCACCAAAAGACTTTTTTAGCTGTACTGTGAGAATGTATTTGCTTTGGCAGTCTCATAACCAAAGAGATAGTCTTTGCAGATATCAGTTAAGATGCCTTCTATTTCAGTCTACAGTGTATTTCAAACATATGTCTGCTACCAAGATGCCAGTGCAATATGTACCATTCCTTTGGGATTTATTGTTACTATTTGCAAAGTACCCTTAGAAAGAAGCACATGAGAAGCAGACTGAATAAGAGTGAAATGAACCAACCCTGAAACACCAGATATATTAGTGAACCATCAAGAACTAACTGTAAAATAACAATGTTTTATAAACTGAAAGCCTTTGCAGGAACGTTATGCATGTTAATTAAATACTTCTCATGTATTTAATTATAAAGATTTTTTTTCCCCATATGAGCATTAAGCATCTGCCATGAAATTTCTGTACAGATGTACAGGTACAACTGTAGCCAGAAAGTGTAAGCTGCAAAGGTCTGACATCCCATCTGTCCTCAGAAAGGTTTCCTACCTACCCTGACTGGAAAAGTACAAGTCCCATTCTTAAGCACATGTGAAGATTTAACTTTTTTTCTTTAAAATCCAGATAGCTGGAGATGCAGTTATGGAGTTTGAAGCACATAACAATGTTTTGTCCAAGACTTTTATAATCAGACTGATTTCTTGGGTTACTCAACTTGCTTGTTAATAAATGGAAATTAAATAGGGAGAAAATTCTGGTTGGTGAATGTTTTAAGAATAAAAAAAAATATATTTCATTTTAAACTCTACATTTTTTAATTAAAATCCTTGCACTATTAGGAAATTGCATTTATAGTAATTTGGGGTTTGTTAGCATTTAGATAACTATTCCAATATTTTTATAAAATATATAATAATAGTGTGAAAACTCCAATGGAAATAATTATGAAAGTGACTTTTTAAAAATTCAAGTAAACTTTCATTTGAAACACTTAACCAAGATTTGATTTTTACACATATTTGGAAAAATGTATCCCTTTTCCACCTGCAGACTTCACAAGCTAAATTTAAAATACAATAAAAGTTCTTAGTAGCCTGCTCTATTTATTGTTTAACTATGACTTAAATGCTGGGCTGTATAATTTGCCTTAGGGTGTAAGAATTTTTTGGGAAAGGTATTGTCAGAGAGGACTGCATGCTGTAGCAGAACCTAAACTGTGTTAGTTTTGGGCCTGTGATCACTAGAGTAATGATCAAGACTTTGAAAGTAAGGCTGTTGAGCTGTACCACATCCCAACACCTTATTTGCATTTATGCCAGTAAAGCTGGAGTGATGTTAAGGTCCTCTTTTTCTTGTGCTCATAAAGATGCACATTTGTCATTTATTTACCACATCAAAGTCCTGAGAAGAATAATTTAAACCTGGTGTCCAGGTTTGAATGAAGCCTTCCATGCCTCTCTGGTGCCCCCACTGCAAATTGTGCCAGTTCTGAGTGCAGAAGTCTAGAAACAATATCCTGTTTTCCAGAGTCCCTTACAAAGTCTGGGAAAGAGTGATGACTCCTTTACAGGCTAGTGACACTCTCTTCCCCCTGAAGCACTTATTTCCTCCTCTGAAGACATTTTTTCATGCTCTAAAGCATGCCTTGCCATAATTTCCTGGAAGCCAGCCACATCCAACAGGTTTAAACCTTTCAAGATTGTCCAGACTGCAGGATTTTTTAAAGAACAGGAATAACTCAAGTATGATGTGGGTCCAAATGCAGGGTTTAAAACACTAAAGATATCTAAAAATAGTGCTTAAGAACAGTGGAGAAATGTTTCTGTGCCTCCTTTATATCCAGACTCACGACGGTACAGAAGCTGCTTCCATAAATATCATATCCTGGTGATTTGTGCATGCAACAACTGAACAGATATTTCATGTCTTCATGGGGAGAAAATACAAGTTTGAGGAATACTTTGAACAAATCAGTAAAACTTTACAGCAACTGGACTGCAGCAAACCCTGATCCACAGGAGGAGCAATCAGTGTAGCCCTCCTCACAAATCAGGAGGTGCAGAATTATTAAAATAGCCTTATGATTTCTTTTACTGTGTTTGTAGAAGCTTTCCATGCCAGGTCTAGGTTATTATTTACAGCAACACAGAGGGTCCACTGTCATGGTAGAACGGGGTTGTGTGGAGATGTCATCCTGTACTATGTCTTTTATGCCTGCTCCTTACTCTCTTTTTAGGCAAAAAGCACCCCTTCTTGCTGACCATTGCTATCAGTGCTCCCCTCTTTTCCTCCTGCCAGCAGACCTCACTCCTTCGTTTCAGTTCCACACTCTTTCTATAAAGCAGTCTTCTTGGAAGGTTTTCAGTCTGCCATACTTTCCAAATCACAAAAATATGGTCATACAAATCTTTCTGTCACCAGTGTGGGTTAAAGTTGTTCCACTGTTCCAGCAAGAGCAAGAGAGAGAAGCAAACTCCTAACTTTGGTGAAGGAGTTATGTAGCTCCTGCCCATCCCCATCAAAATATTTGGCCACCTCAGTATTAATTTTATTGCAACATCAATCTAATTACAAAATTATACTCTCCTGAGACTTCTCAAGACTTAGTTTTCATTAGCTGTTGCTCATAACTTGATTTGATAGAAAGAAATGAGCCAGATTTTCACTAAACCATCTCTAGGATAATAACGATGGGATGCCATGACACATTGCCATTTGGTGAATATATTTCCAATATTTAGAGCTGTGTAATTGGAAAGAACTCCTTGACATAAAAAAATCTTTTAAGGAGGTCCTGGGAAACACTCTGAACACAGACAGATTCACAGTTGGAGTGTCACAGTCTACCATATATTTATTTCAGTAAGACAGTGAACTTTTGGAAATAAAACGCAACAACCTTTTGAAATAACATTTTCTAAATTCCAGTAAGCTTATTGCTCTCTATCTGAAAACAGGTTAATCATGTCCATACATTTCACCCAACCATTACCTATCTCTGTTATGGGAGATAAGCAGTAGATGGAAAAAATAAACATTGCTAATTGCAGGTTTAACTTTTGCCATATGTCTTCCTCACTTCATGTCAGGTTCCAAGTTACATTCATTCATACCTCTAAGTGTTATGTACAAACACAAGCAGAAAATAAGTAATATGCATCTCACAAAAAAGAAGGAATCCATATTTTTTTCTTCCTCAAATATCACAAACACATTAACATTAAAACACATAGATCATTACATTTTATTAGATGAGAAGCACCTCAGCCTTTAGCACTTAAATCTTCATCTCGAGCTTTAAATATTTCAAAAGAAAAAAATTCTTTATGCATATCACGTGTTTGTCAAATAACTCTAAAAATCTCTAAAGACCACAGCTGAATCCTTCAAAAGCTGTGCAATAATGTGTATTTGTACATTATTATCCATCTATGTTTTTAAAGCAAAATAAAATCAATCAGGCTCATATTTCAGAGGATACTTTCACTTATATTTTCTTATGGTCTTTAATAGCAGCTAAAACTTATTTCCTATCCTACTGGGTATCCTTCCTATCCTTCCTATCCTTTCCTATCCTTCCTATCCTAAGGAAGCTGCAGAGAGACAGTGAAAGGCTGTTTGTAGAAATAGCAGATTATTTTTCTCTGGATAAGTTAACATTTTAATTCTTTTACTCCTCTAAGTTATATTTGGCTGAGCTGATAGAACCAGCAATTGTGATAAAGTCTGATCCCACAGCCCTCTATTGTTGAAAAGGATAGCCCCAAATTTCATTTTCTGTGCAAGGAAGACTTAAACAAAAAATTCCCCTGGAAAACCTTATCCACACTCAGCTATGTCCATTGTTATCCAGATGTTGAATTTTCTACACACCTCAAAGCCATTCTTTGGAATTCCAATAACTTGGAAATTTTAATCACCATAAAATAATGAATATAGGGTACTGATTTCTCATCATCCACTGATTAATCACATGCATATGTCTCTCCAGCTCATAGCTGCACTTCTGGGGTCTAGGGAGGCGCATATCTCTAAGCTCATTGAGAACGAGAAAAAAGCCATTGGAGGGGACATACCACAATCACAGTAAATCAAAATAGATTATGTGCAGTTTGCTACCAGAACATTAGTCATCAGAAGTAAATTGCTGTATTTTGGGTGACAGACAGAGTCTGTAATTTTTTGGACTAATAATTGTGCAGCTCACAGCAGCATTCCTTGTGTCTGACCAAACCTGCTCAGGCCAGCCCTCCGGAGAGGCTCAGGGAGAGGCACGCAGCCACGTCCACCTCCATCAGCTTCAGCACTAAGGAGGCTACAAAGTGCATCTCTGGGACAGCAGGAGTGACTTCATGTGCGGAGAATCATGTGTGGTGATGAACTGGAAAGGTTTAAATCAGGGCTTCTAAAACAGGCAGGTCAGTGTGCTGCTCTCCAGACAAGCATGGTTTGCAGTGATGGATATCTTTAATGCTGCCAAGATCCAGCAGGGACAGGTTCTCTAAAGTACAGAGGGAAGATAGATTATGTTTTCTTCTACTGAAATTGAGTGTCTCGCCTACAATGACACAAATCTCAGATCTCTGGCATTTCAAACTGTAACAAGATTTTATTTTAAGGTAGAATATGTTTTGGAAGATTTAAGAGAACCGAAGAGCACCATACAGTCCCAATTCTTAACTTTGTACCCCTCTAGTGCTGAGGACCTGAGACACAAACAAAACATTACAGAACTTACACAAAATCTTGAAGATGTAAATTTAGTTTTACTAAATTTCTGTGAAGGATATTTTATAGCAAGAGATTTTTATTTTAATAATATAAATATATTGCTCTATTTATTTAACATATTTCTGGCTAAATTTGTATGCAAGAGGAAACTTTGCTCTGGGAAAGTGGAGCCTGTAGTTGACAAGAGTACTACTGCCATAAGGAATCACTAGACCACACATTTTAAAACAGCAGTCTAATCTCTGAGGTATATTTTGACCTCTCCTCTTACTAATGTAAAGATACTTCTACATTTTAACTTAATAGGTGACTGAGTCTTTCTTTCTTTTTCTTTCTTTCTTTCTTTCTTTCTTTCTTTCTTTCTTTCTTTCTTTCTTTCTTTCTTTCTTTCTTTCTTTTTCTTTCTTTCTTTCTTTCTTTCTTTCTTTCTTTCTTTCTTTCTTTCTTTCTTTCTTTCTTTCTTTCTTTCTTCCTTCCTTCCTTCCTTCCTTCCTTCCTTCTTTCCTTCCTTCCTTCCTTCCTTCTTTCCTTCCATCCTTCTTTCCCCCTTTCAGAATAAATCAATTCTGTGCTGCATGCAACAGGAATGGAGTTCCTGATATGACAAGAGTGGTAAACCACAGCATTCTAATGCAATACCAACAAGACTAAAAGCAGGAGTGGAAAACAAAAAAAAAAAAACAGGAGAAGTCCACAGTAAGAAAACATGTATTTCTAGATGTCTATAATATTACATGAACTGTCTTGGAATAGAGAGATAGGTATTCAAGTATTTATCACGTGTGAAATGTAGGTAAAACATTTACTTTATTCTTTCTTCAGCACTCAACCCAATGCCTTTGTTTAAGTGATTTCCATAACTTCAGGTTTAGCAGTATAATTCTTGAACTAAAAGATTAGCAGGAGCAAAAATGATAATACAAAACCAATAAAATTTTCCTTTAACCAGTAGAACGCATACTGCATAAACTAGTGAATTTAACCTGCATAAACTAGTGAATTTTCTAATTTTTGAAGGAGATTAATTCAGGAAGTATTTCACTTACATCAAAGAGGATCCCAGAGGTTTGAAATCTTAGCACCAGACAAAGTGCAGGGACCTAAGTGATGGAAAAAAAGATGCTTTACTGTTAAACACTCATCATGTAGTGAACCATACACAAATCTTCCTCTGCCTAGAAAAATATTTGCACTTCAATTACTACTTGAAATAAGTAAAACAATTTCATAGTAGTTTCCATACAACCTGGTGCAAAGAGAGTAAATTTATTGGATGTACCTTCTGTGTTACACTACTGCAAAGTGTTTAAGCCAAAATACTGTCAATACTGTCGTGTGGCAAAAAAGACACCAACACAGCCAACAATTCCATTATTCCTCACCACCTTGTGAAAAACTTAGGTTTTGGAACACAGAAATCAGCCATTTGGATTAAACTGGTTCTATCTTTTCCACAATCTTCTTTTGACAAAAAGCAGGATCCAATAATTCCAGAGAACTAGATATGAACCACAGAAACATGCAAGCTCTGCCTGTCACACTGTATCTACTATCTCAGCTAAAATAAATACATTGCTACCCTCTGAGGCTTTTATAGATTTGAATAAATTTGTTTTATTACATAAATACATAATAATGACATTTTAACTTTACACATGTAATGCTCATTTTCCCTCTTAAGAGTTGCAAAAAACTTCATAAAGAGTAAGAGAAAAATGAAACCTTGGTCTAACTTGCTAACGAAAGGTGCAGGAAAAACATAGGGAGCTTTAGTATCTGGCCAAACACTCCATATCAACACAGCTCTGTTGGGTATGAAGTCAGGATGATTCATTCTGCTTTAAGCAGTTTGTGGTCTTGCTAGTGTGATTCTACCCAGGTCATCGAGCCATTCCTTCACAGAAAGTGAAACTACCATAACACACTGAATCAATAGCTTGTTGATTTCCTGTAAGATATATGTTGGAGGATAAATTTTCAACTCTTACCCATAGGAGACCACATGTTTAGCTGGGTCATACTGGTGCTTTGGATCAAATGGCAGCCTGTTACATGCTCATACACACACACATAATTTCTTCATATGCAAATAACTTATCAAGTACTCTTTGCTCCACAGAATTTAAATAATCCCTGGATGAAGAAACATGTCACAATAAGGATTGCCTTTGCAAAATCCGATATCACTGAGTTACCAGCCTGCACAAGTTTTAACGAAACAATTGCAAAACAATGCACAAGTTTTTATAAAGCCAGAGCAGCAGAAAATTACACTTTTTTTGCTGAAAAATTTAAAGATTTTAGCAGTGATCTTCCTGAAATCATGTTTTCATAAAGACTCAAGCACTTTACTCAACTCAGACCCAAAATGCAAAAAAAAACCCACTACAAATGTGGAAAAAATAGCAATTTTCATTTAAGTTTTTTTAAATTAAATGCAGAAATTTTTTATTAAAACATTATTTTGTTTTACATTTACAAAGACTGCAGTCAGCTAGGGTGACAGCATAGTCTTTATGGAACTTTGTATCCTCCCAACAGCCATCTCTTTTAAATGGTCAAAACCTCTTTATGTACGTACCTGCGGGTGGTTTCTTTAAGAGTTTATTTTCATGCTATAAAAACTGAAACACACACCCTGCAATACAGAGTGTAAAACATCAAATGACACTACTACACAGCAGTCAAGAACATTGAATGCAATTATATGTCTCAGAAGTGCCTATTTAGCTGCTGTTAAATAGAACAAGAAAAGAATTTATCTTCTTTTTACCTCTACTACTGTTTTCATAGTTTCTCTAGGTTTTGGGATCAGTCTAGTCTGACCTGATATCACAAGCTGCAGAAAGCAATTTTTTCTTTGGCTGGTCAAACAATTGTTATCAAACTAGCTTATTCCTGGAGTTATTCAGCTTCCTCCTAGCCAAATACCAAAGGACCAAAGGAAAGGTTTCATTTTCCTGGACACAGAGTTACCATAATACAACTAGTTTGTTTTCATGAGGAACTAGTTTATTTTCGTAGGTCTTAGGTTGTCAGATCTATTTGACCACATTTCAACTGTTTTTTAATATGTAATGTGATAATTTACAATCTATTTGCACAGAATTATTGTAAGGTTGGGATTTTTTGGCAAATTAATAACAAAATTTTTCCTTGTTCATCAGATTTCTTGATCTTCTAGCATCTGCCTTGATGGCTAAATTTATTGCTTTGAAGTGAGGGGTATTTAGGTGTTAGTCATCTCTCCCAATATTTACAGATTATTTTTTATTTTGCTGCCAGTCAAGATTGAAGAAGAAGCAATGTTTTCAATTTTCAGCCTGAGATAGGTTTCTAAGAATAATTACTGTCTTTTATGTCATTTAAATATATTTTTAATTAAAAAAAAAATTAAAAACCCCACAACACCTAAACTAGAACAAAACCCAGTATTATAAGCCAAAACTTTTCCTATGTATGTAAGCAGAGTGTTTGCTCCTGACATTAATTGTTGCAAGGGTAAACTCTGCCCAGTTCTAACATCCAGGGGAACTGCACATCACAGTCAGCAACTTCATCCTAACAGCTCTCGGTGTCAAGGCTTTGGGAACGAGGGGTTTGAGGGACTGTAATGGCTTCTGCCTGGGAAAACAAGGGGTTAGGGAAGCTGTTCTGCAACTCTTTCAACATATCACTCTTTATTTCAACTGAAACAGGTACCAATTAGCAATGTTTGCTGAAATTAACTGATTTGTCACCTCAGTTCCTTCCTCCTTCTTTCCATAACAGCTATCCACAAACTCAGAGAAAAAGCTCACATTTAAGCCCACTAAGAAACCTTGCAAAATATGCTTAGCAACAAAACTATGTTAGGACTGGAAAGGACTCAAAACGAGATCTCAGCAGAGCCCATTGCTCATCCTAAAGCATTTTATCCTAACATTATGGAACTTGTCTCATACCTCTGCAAGAAAAAATTGTACTTTTCAGATTCAGCACCTTTTAGAGCACAAAATTCATTTTCAAATGTAAGTGAAAAAACCCCAAGAAAATACTGAAGAAGTTGGAGTTGAATTAATTCCGTTTCTGGGAAAGAATTTCTATCCAGAAGCATTACTTTACATATAATTATTTGATAGGTAATGACAAATGACCTAATGATTAGAAAGTTGTCATCACCATATATTTGCCAGCGAAAGGAAACACCTGTATCCCTACATGGAAATAAGTGCCACAAAACCAGATTTGAAAATCAAATGTGCAAACAGTACTTACCTCACTGCAAAAATTCTTGTTGCACTTCTGGAATAATCACACATTTATGTTTGAAAAGATAGGGAAGTAATACAACTCAAGAGCTACCATCCTAAAAAAATGACAATACAACAGAGTGTGAGAACTTTAACAAGCAATGATAAGTCACTTATAGAAGGTTCTCTAAATAATATCACTCACAAGTGTATTGAAAAAAGTGGCAATAATACATGAAAGACAGGAATGTACTTTGTAATTTCAGAACAACTTTATATGTCAGACTGCCAGATAAATATTTACAACACACTCCAACTTAGCTGAACTTATATGACTTCAATCAAGGGAAACTGCTTCCAGACACGAAGGTCGTGAAGCATGTTATCAACTTTCCAGAGCCTGCCTTCAAAATCACATTGAAAGTGGAGAGCCACACGGCTGTCTAGTGTTATACAGACTTAGAAACACTGATAGGAAGTTTATTAAATCCTCCCCAGGGGAAAAAAATAAGAAGCAGGATTGTACTGCTATCATATTATTTAATAAAATAATATGGGGGAAGGTTGTTTTTTCTGTATGATTCTTATAAGCATGCCTGGGAACACCGACCTGTGACATGGGAGGCCATGTAAGTTGAAGAGGCTTTGAATGTGGATGGTAAAAATCACCCTGACAAGTGAGAACAAATGCAGAGAGGGTCTGTGCAGCAGGCCTCTAGCCAGATCGGCAGTGTCAAGTTGTCTTCTTTTAAAAGAAACTTCACTACTGCTACACAAGAGTGGAAAGGGAAAGCAGAGCAGTTAGAAGAGACTGAATGAAGACAGAGACCAGCCAAGGTTGTCACTTACAGCCACAGTTAGAACCAGATACAAAAATTATAATTATTTGAGATTAAAATCTTTCAAATGTTAATGAAGAAAAAGTGAATTAACAGATTTTGTAAGAAATGTCAGATTACCTTTGACATAATTATTATTCTTTTATTAATAGATTAAGTTAACCCATTATAAGAAACTATCATTCAAAGAAAGGATCTTTTACCCTGCTAAACTGAAAGCAGAAGAAGTAAACTATTCCAGGTATCACAGAACCTTGCAATTTAGGCATTACATCATGGACAATAAATTCATCAAATTGCAGTTAAAAGTAGTGTTTTGGTGTTAATTACTAGTTTTAAGAATCACTGAAAATATTGAGAATTCAAAAAATTCCAAGTTGGAAATCCTTCCTCTAATGAAAATGTCTGGTTTATTTTTACTTGCTTTCTCTTTTCTTAACCTTAAGCATGACAAAAATATTATTGATAAAAGCTAGAAATTAATTCTGCTTAGTTTGTTTGGACTTTGGGTTTGTTAAAGAAAAGCTAAAGTAGAACATGCAATACTGATTTTCTAATCTTTGTTCATCATTAGTTTATGCATTAGTTTATGCATCTGGAAAATGCAGGTAGGAGACAATTAGCCTCTTAACTATTTTTCTTGCAACACTGGTGAATTTATTACTTCTTTCATACCCAGTATTAGCTGTGTATTACTCCTACGTTACACTACAGGTTTCTGTTGGTTATTTCTGTTACAACTGGACACCAATCTTTATACTGTAATAAAGACTATAAAGCATAGTAAAAAAGTATCAATGTGCACAGGAAATAAAAAACATCATTGACAACACTCTATGTATAAATGTATACAGAGCACAGTGAGTTTAGTAATATTACTGCCAAATGATCTGAAATTTGCTCATTGTGTCCTACAATGAGAATGTGGACTATTGCCACCAACACAGTGAATATGTCACTTCTCAGCACATAAACTGATGCATGCAGTACAAGTGATGGGGAAAAAGCTAGAAAAGGCAGACCCATACAATATTCCCTCACTTAGTACTTTTTGTCATTAAAGGTTTTTAATTAAACCTGAATGGTAGTGTGTATTTTTCACAGCAGCCTTATGAAACCTTTGCCAATGTCCAGCCTATAGTTCTGGGAGACACAATTATGTTAAGATGGCTGTAATTTAAATCCTCAGCTGAGACTCATATGGAGTTCTGGAACTCTGATCATGATGTATAGCACGAGAAGTAGGTAGAACCACATCCTTGACCTAATGAAAGGATGGGCAAGTTGTACTAGTTCACCCACACATCTAAGCTCTTTTTCAACATTCCTTATTGGCTTTTAAGTAAATTAAATTGATTGATTTAACAATGGTCCAAAGAAAAGGACTTCTAACCCACAACAAAAGACTAGAGATGTTTTCCTTTTTTCCACAACCAGTTATGGGAACATAAAACCAATTCATGTGTAGCCCAAATCTCCCCCAAAACAATTCAGTGGTTTTCCCTACTCTTGAAGCAGAAGCCCATCACCAAAGCTAAAAGCATCTGCCATGTCATTAACCAGTCATAGAAACAGTTCAGTTTGAGTTTGCTATGGTCTCGTGTACAACTCTGGCTTTATAGACAATACCCACACAGATCTGACTATTTTTTTTACATTTGAACATCCCACGATCTGTTTTATTTTAACACAAACTGTCAGAAGAACAAGACACTCTGAAACCCCACTGCTGTCTCCTGCGGGTGAGATAATCGATGTTACAGGCCTGTTGCTCTTATCTTTGGGGAGTGTTTAACAGCATGATGGGAGTTCCATTTTGATTTGTGACTGTTTCATCTGGGTGGCCCAAACAGCCCCTGAAAGGTGTGAACAGACAGCTGCTGCATTTATAAAGAAAAGAGTTTGTTCTGAATCTTAGGTTTTCATTTTTGAGGCAAGTAGAATCTTGGGACTTCTGCAAGTAGGATCTTGGGATCAAGCTGGTTTCTGCACATCACATATCAGATACTATTTATTTAAAGAGGCATTCAGTCATCCAAAACCAAGTCTGTCTGGAATAGTTCATCCAAGGAATAATACCAAAAATTATGCACAAGAAGATGCACTTCCTCTTGTAGCATAAAAAATAGATCATTTGTAGGATCACAGGGATATTCTGATGGTAACTCACAATTAAAAACAAACAACAAAAAAACCATTTTTGGTTGTTTGGTCTCTCTCAAATCTCTTTTTAAAAAGATTTTCCTTTCAAGCTTGGCATTTGCCACTGTTGCTTGTAATGTGATGTGAACAATGAAATGAAAAGAGCAGTTTACACAAGAGGCCTTGGGTTTCTGAAATATTTCAGGCACGATGTTATATTTAAATCTGTTCAGACATATTGAAGAAATGGGTAAAAAAACTACTGTTAGAAAGCTCCTCCAGACCTGGGAAAGTATAATGTCTACTGGTCATTTCAAAAAATATGTGCAACCCTAATATCATTTATTGTTTTCTACTGAAAAGAGAAACACATTAAGAGATTGTGCCTGATTTTGTTTGTTAGGGCCATTGTTCAATTAAGTGGATTTCAGCTGAAGGTTTAAGTCGAAAGATAGTTGGGAAAGTTGATGACCTACAGGAATATGTAGAGTATGCATGGTGCTGAAAGGCAAGAGAGTGAAGTTTGACTCTATTAAGATGGATGTGGAGTGATTGATAACATGTGTGAGAATGTAGATAGGAGTGTTGAACACGGAAGCAGAGGAGACAGGGAGTGTATTTTTACTCATTTCTAAAAATTCTGTTCTAAAGACAGGAGGGACATTGGGCAGATTATTTGTACTCTCCTCTAGTTTGCTGTGGCAAATACAATTTCTTAAAAATCTGTGTTACCACAACTAAACCTAGAACACTGGAAAGACCACAACAGGATGAAATGTTGACGGAATCCACCACAAGTTCTTCTTATTTTTTAAGTGAATCCTGTTCCTACTGCACAGAACCACAAAATAAGCTGTCATTATCCATTACAGATACTTTGAAACATAAAAGTCCATGATTGATGTTTTTACAGAACTATCTTCTCATTTTCTCTGCAGAAGATCTGCTTTGAGAACTGAGAAAATGAGAGGACTTGACATAAGCACACAAATAAGGAGACTCTCTGCTTTCTAAACCAGATTCTTAGAAATAATTCTGCACCTACTCCTTAAGTGAAAGTTAAGTCATTTTAAAATGTTGTGGCTTAGTCTTCCACCCATTAATGGGGCAAGTTATGTAGGTTTTGTGGTTTAACACTGGCCCAGCGCCAGGTGCCCATGAGAGTCACTCACTCACCCTCCCCTGCCAGAGCGGGGTTGGCACAGGAGGGAAAAATAAGTTAAAGAAGGTTTCATGAGTTTAGATAAAGACTGGGAGAAAACCCTTCAAGGGCAAANAGACTGGGAGAAAACACTTCAAGGGCAAAACAGGCTTAACTTAAAGTTTAAAGGTGAATTTATTCACTTTTATTCACAAACGGAATCAGAGGAGGATAATGAGAAATAAAATAAACCCTTAAAGCACCTTTTCCCTCCTTCCCAGTGGCAGTGCAAGGAGACAGGGCATGCAGGTTTGGTCAGTTCATCACTGAGATTTCCTTCCACTGCTCTAGGAAAGGAGTCCTTCCCCTGTGTCCCTCCCACGGGAGACAGTTCTCCATGAACCTTTCCAACATGGATCCACTCTCAGGAGCACACAGTCCTCCCAAAACTGCTGTGCCATGGCTCTCTCTTTCCATGCGCTGCAGTCCTCCAAGGACAGGCTGCTCCAGCCTGGAAACAAGGGCCCTCTCTCTCCACCAGGTCTCCCACTAGATCAAAGCCTCCTCCAGCCATCCACCTGCCCCGGCACAGACACCTCCCCCACGGGCTGTGGGTGGATCTCTGCATCCCCCGTGGATCCCCACAGGCTGTGGGTGGATCTCTGCATCCCCCATGGATCCCCACAGGCTGTGGGTGGATCTTTGCATCCCCCGTGGATCCCCATGGGCTGTGGGTGGATCTCTGCATCCCCCATGGATCCCCATGAGCTGCAGGGGCACAGCTGCTTCACCATGGTCTGCATCATGGCCTGCAGAGGAACCTCAGCTCTGGTGCCTGGAGCACCTCCTCCCCCTCCTTCTCCACTTGACCACTGTTGCCTTGTTGTTTTCCCTCACATGTTCTCACCTTCTGCACTTCTCTGACTAGAATCCAAAATCTTGTGACTTTGTTTTGATTTTCTTCTTAAATATATAATCACAGAGGCATTACCAGCCTCTCTCATTGGCCCAGTTTTGGCCAGCAGCATGTCCATCTTCAGAGCCATCAGGGATTGGTTCTGCTGGACATGGTGGAAGCTTCCAGCAGCTTCTCA
This sequence comes from Erpornis zantholeuca, assembly GCA_013400515.1. NCBI lineage: Eukaryota > Metazoa > Chordata > Aves > Passeriformes > Timaliidae > Erpornis > Erpornis zantholeuca. Next base: position 17,601 of record VZTN01017321.1, read on the forward strand.
CAGGAGCCACATCTGTGGCCTCCCTGCTACCTAAAACCAGGCCATGCAAAACCAACACAGTATACTTATCCTAAAACCAGTGGGTTTAATTTATTGCAATTAGTAGATTCTTAATCACTAAACAATGACAATCCATTTAACTCTTTTTTAGCCTCAGGTAAACATTAAAAGTCTAATAGACAAAATATAATCTACACAATTCAAAAAGTCAAACACTCTCAAACTTCTAGTTGTTACAACGACTCATTTTTGAACCTAATCTTTCAATGTACTAAAAGATTTTGTGTAAGTTGCTTTCTCTGTTCTTAAGAATTATAGAATAGTTTGGGTTGGAAGGCACCTTAAAGATCATTTAGCTCCAAATCCCCTGCAATGGGCAGAGATATCTTGCATTAGACCATGTTCCTCAAAGCTCCATCCAATCTCTCCTTGAACACTTCCAGGGATGTGGCAACCACACTTTCTCTGGGCAACCTGTTCCTGTGCGTCACCAACCTCACAGTAAAGAATTTCTCCTAATATCCAAACTAAATCTACCTCCTTTTGGTTTAAAGTCAATGCCCCTTGTCCAATCATTATTCTTCATTATCATTACTTTGTCAGTAAAATATCTTCCCAATGAGCTTTTCCAAAATTCTCCACTATGTCTTGAAGTAGCAGTCTGGTATCCAGCATGGCCTTAAGCAGTGGTGGCTCTAACATGTGTCAGCACAGAGGCATGTTCCCCACACCAGCCACTTTTCCTTTTCCCTCTGCACTTAGACAGCAGGAGCACGAGCTGGCTGCACTTATTACAAGAGGTAAAAAAGATGCACAAAAATCCCTCTGCATCTTATGGAGAGTTCCAGAGTGGATCTTGATATTCAAAAGGCAAGAGGAGGCACCGACCTAAAGACAGTCTTCCCTCCTTAAGTACCATAATCTTCCACTCACTCTTGTCTCTAAACAAACTTGTTATGTTTTACTACTCTTAACATTTTCCTCCAAGTCATAAACTCTTCAATAAAATAAATAGATTAATAAATAGACTTCAGTAACTTTTTGAATTTCACAACATGAGAAAGCATTTCTGCAAAATGTTCTAGAAGTGTTTGCTCCTGCCTTTTTCAGATTATTTGTCAAGAAATTTTCAACATTTCACACAGTATTTTCTACCTACTACTCCATGAAAATGTACTTTAATCTGCTTTCCATTTATTAGAAGCTTTTCTCTAAAAGTTCATGAAATGATCTGTTTAAAGTTGAACAAATGCAAAGAAGGAAAGAATAAGCTATGAGCTTAGCCTTGAGCCATCTTTAGATGTCCAAATTCAGACATAGCATGCAAGTAATTTGACATTGAATAACCTGAGATTTGGAGTCACTTTGAATGTAAGCATCCAGATGTTTTCTGTATTATCTTCGAGGAGTGTAAATGTAAGTTTAGCAGTAAGGAGCTCCAGATCCTTCCACTTGATTTATTGTCAGACTTGAGGAAACCAGTTCTTTAAACTTCTTTAAGGTTTAAAGTACTTATCTATCATGGCCCCTGCTTTGAGGTGAATGTTTTTGGTAATGCAGGACAGGGTGGCTTGTTATGCTCACACTTGGCACCTCACTGCTGCTGCTCTTCATCTGTCTCTGCTCACTGCAGGACCTTCACAAACTTTTCCAGCTTCCTCCAGCCAACAGCAGCAAGCACTACACACTTCATGGTAGAGTCCAGCAGACCAGGAATTGTTCATTATTGTTTCTAGTCCACTGTAATTGCATTCACCATCTCTGGGAAGTTTATTATTTGTACTGTTTACTTCTGCTCCTTAATATCATCATTTAACAATGAAGCTATGCCATGTTTACATGTGCAAAATATTGCCTTCTTACACTTGAACAGACCTTTGACTTGTTTTCATCCTAACACATGTAAGCAGATTTATGAAAGCATTTCTTGTTTGGTCCTCATGAATTCTGTCCCAGCTGAACATTCTTTTTATGCTTTTTCATGTTTGGCTTAAGTCACATCATATTATGTTAAAAACTTTTGGCTCCATTTCATAACATTGAAGCAGAAAAGCTTATAATATGTTGATTTACAATCTGTACAAAGACCTTCCACAATTTATGAGCCCTGGTCCTCGTTACAGTGTGCATATATATGAGAAATTATGCATGGATATGCATATGTGTAAATGTGTGTGCACACATATGTTGTACATATGTGTATATTATGTTACTGCAATGTGTCAAGTGCTCAGGTTCTGAATGTTTCCATCTATGGGAGATCATTAGCCAAGATACACTGATAACAGATATATCACTAGCACAATCAGGAGAAGAACACTTCACAGTAACTGCCTCTCACTTCTACTAATATAGAGATGTTTCTTAGTAAACTTGTGTTCAGGACTACCTTTCTCAAAAAAAACATCAGAGAGAAAGTGAGGAGGGGAGAAGAAAGTAAAAGGAAAACTGCACAGTATTTAATCCAAGTAAGTTTCTACACATCTCTACTGATTCTAACTTAAAGATTTCACTAATCTTTTTAGAGGATAAAAGAGTTGGCACATTTTTGTCAGGGTGAAATAAACACTGTTATTTTAAGCAAAGAATACATACATGTTTTTAAGACCTCTTGGCATGTTGAAGAGTGAGACACCAGGGAAATAGAAGTGTCTGGTTTTTGTAAAATTCCTCTGGTTTCTACAAAGATCCTCTCTGACCACAAAGGTTTACAAGGGAACAGAAATATAATAAAGTCTCTCATACCTGTTTATGTCTCACAGACCTGAATTTTTAGTCAATATGTCCTGATTATTAGTACAAGGTACACTTCTTTCTTTTTGTGTCTAGCAGCAGGACTTACTTCACAAAAAGAAAACAGAAACTTCAGTAAAATAAGTAAGAATCAATAGTACTCAGATGTTTCACTTTTCCTCTTATGCAGTGACAAAGTTGATTTGTCAAGGACCTTAATACTGCTTAATGTTTATCTGAAATTTATGCTGCACTGTGGTTATGAAATGTTGAAAAACTGGATGATAACTTTGGTTTTTACATTGCTTTTCTGATGTACATTTCTTTGTACATTTTACTTAAGATATTTCAGTCTTTATCCTTGCCTTTCCACACCTTTTCCACCTTCTGTTCTACTACTCTCCAAAAACTTTTAGCAGGTGACTGACTCTGTGCTCAGTTTTGCATGTGAGAACGCAAAAAGTTCAAGATGTCTCAGTACCTGCACTTTTCTTAGAACAAGCAAAGAATTGTCGGCTGGTTGTCCCAAAATACATTTTAAATTATATGAATGAGACAAATCAGGTACACTCCAACAGTTACCACATATATACCTTGGCTATGGCTTTGGTCTCCAAACCTAAATCTTTTTTTATACTGTAATGTTCAGAACAAAATATAGAAAGATAAAACATTCTTGGATTAGTCAAAACACCTTGAGGCTCTAGGATTTTGAGCCCAAATTTCAGAATAAACCATTCATTTAAAAGTGCCATTGTGATTTGGATTTAATCAGCATCTTGTTGTTTATCAAACCTTTTCCCTTTCTGAATTAGGCCTTTCCATATGCTTATTTTTAGCAGACATAAGTCTATAAGCCCTGGAGGTGTAGGTAATTATAGTGCCAAACCTGTTAGCAGATCTTCTTTATTTGATGCAATTTGAAGCCTTGGCAATCTGAAATGTAGAACCTGATAATGTGGAGTAGGCAGAACTTTCATTGCCAAAGCCAGAGATGACTTTACAAGCCTGGCAGTCAGCTAACTAGGGGTTCACTCTTCCCCTAAGAAAGTTTTATGTGGCCACTGTAGTGGGAAACAGCAAGTGTGCAAACTTAATCTACTCTTTCATGTAGATGCACAAGTACAGCCTATTTATGTGCATGTCAGAGTCCAACCACACATGGCTAATGGCCGAGTGCACATCCAATAGGTAACTTAAAAACATGTAAAAACAGAAAAATATTTTTAAATAATGTTATATTTTAAATATTGTTTATTCAATTGCTCTGGGTCTTCACATTCCGTTCATAAATAATGAGTGTTTTTTTTCTTAAATCTTCATGTATAATTGTGTCAAGGAACTATGACCTAGCCTGATGATGAGGACAACAGTACAAACCAATCTAAAACACCAGTAAAATTGTGTTTGTCAGAGATATCTCTGCTGGGTATTAAATTTGAATAGTACTATACTCTGGCAACACAAATATTCTAATAACAGCCTTGGCACAGCCAAACACTCCCATCTTAATTTAACTTGTCAGGCTCATCATGAAGTGAACTGTGTGCATTTTCTGTCAAGATAGTGTATAACGTGTAGAAAACAAGACCAATTACACATGAGAAACTAACAAAAAATGGAGTAAAGAACCAGCTCGGTCACATCATCTCTTGGATTAAGCTGCAGGCCCACATTTTGTAACATTTGTACATTTTGTAACCCACTGCTTGCAAGGACAGGCAATAAAAAAATCCAGCTTATGATGACAAAAAAGGGCAGGTAGTATTCTGCTTAAACAATTGCATTCGCTCAGGGTTAATGGTCAAGCAACAAAAAGGGAGAATTAAATACTATTACAATGTGAATTTTCTGCAAAGTTCTGTGTGACTTCTGTGAGCTATGTCTTTAGACTCCACAGATCATTTTAGAGGGTATATGCCACTAGGTTTTATTCACTACTCATTTTCTGAAAGTCATAATACTAACCTCTAGGGGATTTTTAACCACAAAAAACAAGACTTATGTGCCATAACATTGGCATGTGTTTAACAGACATTGTAGTGTGACATCTACAATCTGTCATTATAGTGCATCATTTCATCTTGAGATAGGTGTGCCCAAAACATGTTTCCCTACCAGCCTACACTTTAAGGTCTTCATTCCTCCAATGCCTCTGAAAAGAATAGAAGTGCATTCACCAGTAGAGCTCAAATACGCTGGAGGCAATGTTCACAAAGGTATTTAGATAACTGCTCTTAATTAGGTACCTAATTTCTTGTGAAATTTGCAGACAGACTGTGTTTGCCTAAGGTTAAGCTGTAAACCATAATCTCCTTGTAATACCTGGCTTTGGCAGTTTGCATGTGGCCACACAGGAAATTTTTGACAGAGCAGGGAAGTGACTTTTGCAAGTTTATATCAACACTAAAGCTACCAGGTCATCTGTCCTCTACATTATCTCTTAGCTTTGTCTAGCTAGTGCTCTTTCCTTAATGTGTATTTGGCTATTTCCTATGTTTCCATGTCTCAGTGGACCCACTGCTTATGAGAAAATGCCTTATATACTATCTTTAACAAAATCACTCTTACTGCAAACAAGTTATTTGAAAAGCAGCATGGATATCCCCAAAGAGGATTAGCAGAGTCTCCTTCTAGCTGATAGGTTCTCCTTTGTTTCCTAGTCTTTTCTTCCCTGGCACCATAATCCTCCTTGCTGAATTCAGACAGTCTGTGAGTATCAACATTCATCAGCATGATGGGATGTCAATTCCAGCTAAAAACCCTGGGACCAGAGACATTCAGGTAAACTTCAAAGTGGGCAAAATACACAAACTGGGGAAAAAACCAAAACAAAACAAAACAAACCTTGTTCAGTTTTTACAGAGATGCAACTGATAAATACAATGTTTGTTCCCAAACCCCACACTCATACACTATTGTACTATTGTCAGCCTGCTATCTGCTCTGAGGAAAGAGCAGGGAATTGAGGACTAACCATAGCCCTCAGCTCTCCCCTTGTTCCAAGACTGATAGGAGTGGTCCATCAGATGGGACCATTCTGGTTTAGAAGTTGAATTGATCTGATAGTTCAAC